>JAWWES010000001.1:54121658-54166965 GCA_035583135.1 Lophotriccus pileatus | reverse complement strand
ATGTTCAGGTTTCAGGAACACTAGGAAGAGAAGAAAGGAAAACAGATTGTTCTGGGCTAAGGGTTAACTCTCTAGTCCCCTACACATCTCTGCCCCTTCTCCACTAGTGACATTCAGCTTGCCCTTGCTCTGGGTACCTGCAATGTGAGTGTGGCATTGAATGAAGAAGTCTCCCTGTTACAAGACAACCTAAAATTCATCATTATTCTACTGTCAGCTGAAAATGTGCCTTGAGTTTGTGCACTCAGGCTTAAGAAAGGAGAAAAAACCCACAAAACACAAAACAACCCAGAAAACCCATGTGAGCCATTAGCTTTGGGCATGAAAAACAACCTTCAAGTCTGGGTAAATTTATTTAGTTTATGTAATGTATGCAGATGTTTCATTGATATATTCTTTGCAGTAAGGAACGGGAAATTTCTCTGGGAACATTTTGGCTTGTGTCACAAATATTTCTTTTAATTTTGTGCAAATCATAGGCTGTTCCTTCTTTTTCCTCCCCCTCAAATTTTCAAAGGTAGTTCTTCTAGAAGTTTTATTCACATGGGGAGGATGCAGGTGGAAAGAAAGAACAGAAAAGAGGCTCAGCTTAGCCAGAGAAGACAGTGTTCCATCCCTATTAATAGAGTGAAAGTTTAAAGGATTTTGTTGGAGAAAAAAAAGCCCCCCAAAATCCACAGCTGTGTTCTAGGTTAAAATTCCTGCTTACTGAAAGCTACTGTCTCTCCTGTCCAGGAGGGGTTGAGTCAGTCTCCCAGTTGTGCCTCCTGCAGCACTGCCCTTTTGGGGAGTGAATCCCCTGGAACCCTCTAGCCTGCTGGCACCTCCCCTCTGACCTCATGTGCCACCCTCAAGAGAATCACGGAAGGTTTGGGGTTAGAAGGGACCTTTGAAGACCATCTAGTCCAACTGCCCTGTCATGGGCAGGGACATCCATCACAGGACCAGGTTGCTCAAAGCCCCATCCAAGCTAGCCTTGAACACTTCCAGGAGTGGGGCATCCACAGCTTCTCTGGGCAACCTGTTCCTCTGTCTCACTATCCTCATAGTAAAGAATTTCTTCATTATGCCTAGTCTAAACCTGCCCTCTTTCAGTTTAAAACTGTTACTCCTTGTCCTATTACTATAGGCCCCAGTGAAAAGTGTCTCTGTCTTTTTTATCATGAATGAAAAGCTGCAATGAGATCTTCCTGGAATCTTCTCTTCTTCAACCCCAACTCTCTCAGCCTATTTTCATTGGAGAAATGTTCCAGCCCTCTGATCACCTTCATCGCCCTCCTTTGGAGCTGCTCTAAGACGTTCACATCATTCTTATGTTGGGGACCCCCAGAGCTGGATGCAGTATTCCAGAAGGGGTCTCACAAGAGGGAAGTAGGCAGAATCATCTCTTCTGATCTGCTGGTCACGTTTATTCTTATACAGACCAGGATGTGGTTTTTTTTCTGGGCTGCAAGCGCATATTGCCAAGTCGTATCTGATTTTATATAGACATGTACCCCCAAGTACAAGTCTCCACAGGACTGCTCCAGATCCCTTCACCACTCAGCCTCTACTGATACCAGGGATTGACCCAAGTTATGGGCCTTGAACTTGGCCTTGTTGAACTTCATGAGGCCCTACTCCTCAAGCCTGCCAAGGTCCCTTTGGATGGCATCCCTTCCCTCGAACAAATCAACTGCACCCTCAGCTTGATGTCATCTGCGAACTTCCTGAGGGTGCACTCAATCCCACTGTCCATGTCTTTCATGAAGATTTTAAGTAGTATTGATCCCAGTATGGACCCTTGTGGGACACACAGCTCATTACTGGTTTCTACTTGGATACTGAGCCACTGACTGAAATTCTTTGGATGCTACCATCCAGTCAACTCCTTATCCATCTAACAGTCCATCCATCAAACCCATCTCTCTCCAACTTAGAGGTAAGAATATTGTGGGGGATTGTATCAAAAGCCTTACAGAAATTGATGACATCTGTAGCTCTTCCCTTGTCCACCGATGCAGTTACTACATTGAAGAAGGCTAGTAAAATAGTCAGGCATAAATAGTCAGTCAGGCATGATTGTCCTTGTGAAACCATGTAGGCTTGTCTCTAATCATATCCCTGTCTTCTTCATGTTTTTGTATCTTCCGGGAGGATCTGCTCCGTGATATTAACAGACACTGAGGTAAGGCTGACTGATTGGATTTCACCAGGGGATGATGATGTTGTTCACGGGTAAAACATGAACAATCAGAGGTGAGAGACCCATCACCCAGCAGAGCTGCTGTCCCTAGAGTCTAGTTGTTTTTATTGGCATAGACTGTGTAGCTCTGGCTGCAGCACCACTGGCTCTTTCTATCAGCTCTGGTCTCCCTGGTTCTCCATTTTAAAATTTCCTATTTCAGTGCAAGTGCAGCACTGGGGAAAGGGAGAAGAGGGGCCACATATCTTATTCAAAGCCATTCTCATACTTTAATGTCCCTCCTCATACCCTCACTTGTCTTGTGGGAAGGTTTTATGTTTTAACTTCAGTCAGGTCCTCCCCATGCAGGCAACTTAACACATGTTCCTATAAACTCGTCTGGTTGTACAGTACTCCATAACTTGCACATCATTAAAGTGAATAATTTTACAACTATTCTGATACACTTATGTGTTTTGAGAGTGGGGTAGATTTTTTTAAATTTATTTTCAGCTTCCTACAGAGAGCTTTTTATAGATCTTTCTGTGTGACATGTTATTGAACAAGATGACAGACCACTCACTTCATCACATCAAAGGCATTCCAGCCTTTCTTTCCCAGGACAAACTATTTTCCTTCTTCTCAAAGGCCTGCAAGGAGGAAGTATGGTGTCTAAGGGATGGGAGACTGAGGGAAGATCTGCTTCCTGTCTCTCACATTGCAGTGCTGCCTACCTGCCCCCCGGGCCAGGGTGCACCATCTTAGAGAGGGAAACAGCCTCACTGCCCTCTGAGGGTGCCCTCAGTCCACAGACATTCCTGCTGCAGTACCTGCTCCATGTTGAGCTATGATTCTGGGGTGAACAGCATGGCTTTGCTACAAGGAACTTCCTACCCCTGTGACAAACTGAGTCAGTCAGGGTGGGCATTACACCAGATTCTGGTTTCATAAAGGGCTAAGAGAGCTCAGGGAAGCCCTCTGGGATCAGGCTTAACAAGCAGGAATGTCTATGTAGTGTTTTATGCAGACTGGCATGCCAAAGGCACGAATCATGTGTGAAGTTACTGCAAGAGAGACACACACATTCCTAAGGGGTACCACTCAAGTGTTTCTTTGACTTCACCAGCAGCTACTTGTTCAGCGAAGGCTGTTAGGCACCTTCATGCCCCTGTCAACATAGCTTCCATCTGTCTTTAAAAGCCTTCATTTCCCTCTTTTCCACTCTATAAGCATGCAGTGATGGCTTACTGCATAATTTCCAAATCCACAGCGAGTTCCATGGTAATTCAGGATAACATCTTTTATATTGTGGAGCTTGCAAAGACTCTGCAGATAAAGATAAGAGTACTCAGCAGAAGAAACACCTGTGACAAACAACTGAACAAATTTTGGGCGGGATTTGTCTTGTCTAAATGTATTTGTCTAAAAGATAGACATGTTCAAATCTGACCTACCCATCTGAAGCTCCCTTAATAATGGAGATAAGATGTACCTCCACAAAGCAATTCATCATCCTTGTCTTGAACATGTCCATCTTCAGGGAAAGATGAAATTACTTGTGAGCACCTGCAGCAGATGTTCACTTCTCTTCCTTGTCTAGAAGTGGAGTTGGGGTCACTGGCACAGCACTGGACATCAGACTTGAGAAGTTTTCCCATGTTCAGTGTATCAGGAGAATCACAACTCTGAGTAGCAAGGGTGTCAGGACACAGCCACTGTGACTGTTTAATGGGTGATTATGAGCTGCCTATTTGCCTAATGCAGAAAATCCCTGGAGCTGTCACATTTTCTTCCCAGATAAGGGCTGGTCATCCTAATTTTCAGTCCTCTAGATTTAACAATGAAATAAAACTAATTTACAGCTCTTGCCATTAGGAGGACAAATTTTCATCTCTGTCCTTTGGGCGAGAGGCATTATAACAAATGAATGATTACTTACCCATGATACCTATTAGAGATTGCAGTTGGGTCATCTCATTTGTTGTTTTAACACAAGGAATTAAGAGCCCTAGCAGGCCTGTCACAAAAATTGAATTGATAATGAGGTGAACACTGCTTTTACCAGAGGCTCTTTCTAGAATTAAATATGGGAAAAGCTCAGTGATGACAGGACCTTGAGCTGGGCAGCTAAATTGCCCACCAAAGTGACAGTTTACTCCCAACAGCAGCCACCCAGATGGATCCTTGTGTACTTAGTCTGATGCTGATTGAAGACCAGTTCCTGCTGCCAGGTAACAAAGCCAGGCTCCTTCAAAAGCATCCTCAGTGCAGGGAAACAAATAGCTTTCAAGTTTTAGGAGAAATGTTGAAGAACGGCATGGATAACCTGACTTTGAGCTGTGTGAAGACAAAATTATACCCTAGTAGTTCTGCAGAGTCCCAAGCTCAAGACACACATATTTGGCTTCTGCTCAGATACTCCTCCCCCTAGACTGTGGAGCCATCACACCCACGCACTCAGCAACACAGTGCCTGTCCTGGCCTGAGCTTGTGCTACAGCTGAACTCTGGATCAACCTTCCCTGATTCAGCAACATTGCTCTCCCCCCTGCAACCTGCCCTGACTCACCAGGCTTTCCCCATTGTGCAACACAGTGCCCTGGCATTGTCTCATATATTGAAGGAAAGAGAATTGTAATAATTGACTGCCATTTATTAAACTAATAGCTAGCCATTAGTTAACTCATAATTCTTTTTTGTCCCAGTCATAAGATGGAAAACTGTCTTGTTTTCTTTCACTCACAGAGGTCTGTCTACCCTCTGTCACAGAGTGTATCCACAGAGAAGGTACCCAAAGCAATTTTCTGCTCTTGCCCTGTGCATCCTTTCTAAACTGGGTTTGCAGCTTGGCACTAGATGGAGGGAAATCTGAACTATAACTCTTTTTTTCTACAGCAGAGTAGGAGAGCTGACTGCCCTGTTGTCATGGGCTCAACGCAGCACAAACAGGAGGCTCTGCAAGGTTATGGTGGGAAGCTATATGGCAAGACCCACTTCAGATTTGGACCATAGCCCAGAAGATAAACGATCAGTGAAAGATTTCACTGCTTTCCTCCTTCCACAGCCACTTAGGTCATTGCACTCCAGCACAAAACAGGGCTGTATAAACATAGATCCTCCACCACTACAAACCAGAGAAACCCAGTACTCAGCAGCTTGGGATTAAGATCATTAACTTCATCCCTGCTTAGGGATCTTGTCACATGGGTGAGACCAGCTAACTTCAGGGCAAGCAGTGGAGAAACTTTTTCCACAGAAAGTGCTGATGCAGCTATAATGGGAAACTTCCCACCTCCTTTCTGTTCCTGCAGTCCCAACTTAAGCATCACAAATGCTCTTTCCCTACAGATGCTTTGTGTCTCTGGTGGACCTGAGGTAGTGACATCAGCATTGCAAAGGCAGACCTGCAAGTCGCATCTCTACTTTGTTTTCCACATGAGCTTTCTCCCCATTTACTTCAGCTGCCTGTTTTACATGAAGCTTTGGGGCTTGATCCAGCACAATTTGTTAAATTATATCAAGTATTGATTGGTCACAGATATATTACAGGGCAATGCTATTGAGGATATATTAAGTAAATGGAGGAACAGGCCCATGCGGCTTTTTTTCTTTTATCAGAATGGTAGTCAGCAGCAGCAGAGTTGTACAGGATCTGAAACTGGCCAGAGATTGTCCAAATTACTAGACTATGGAGAAGACTTGGTGTTGTGTTTAATGCCATGGGCCTGGTACTACCCTTGGGTACAGAGTAGTTACATAGAAGGTCTTGTGAAATGACAATGGTTTGAGGAAAAGAAACCTTTCAACTCAGGACCCTCAGCATTGTGGTGATATGCCATACTGATCTGAGAGTTTTAAGAAGAAATTTTTAATTAAAATATGGAGCAAGGTAAACTACAATTCTTTCTTAACAGTCAGATGTGAAAATGGGTATCAGTGACAGCAGTATCAATCTAAAGTGACTTGCAAATGTCTTTTTGCTGGAGTTTCTTGCTATTGACCTTACACAAGTGACTGCAGTTAAAGAAATGCAGGCTGGAAATTTAGAAAAGACTGTATTAAATAACATCAGGATTGAGTTAAACCATCTGAAGTTGTAGAGTGGCAGAGTTACAGATAAACTTACTTCCCAGTTTGGTCTGACATTGTTCTGATTCTGGTATTGCTTGGCTATTTTTCTCCACTGCCTGTAAGGGGAGTTGAGAGTGACTAAGCTGAGCTCAGATGCAGATATCTGGTTTTTGGAGATGAATCCTACCTTGCTCCTATCTGAGCTTCCTGGTCACCTTCAAGCCCTTTGAGTCTGCCTTTATACAGGGGAATAAAACAGGTCAGGAGTAATTCCTTAGCCCTGAGGAAAAGTGGCACATCTTCTGTCCACATGGTTTAACTCACCTCTCACACAGAGTGGCTTCTGCATCGTGCTTGGTGGAAACAGCCCCTGATCTCTCCAAGGCAATTAAGGAGAATGTTTGCTGGAATGAGGCAAATCCAGGGAGAACGCTGCCCATCACACTGCTGTGACCTTGGCCTGCTGTGGCTTGATGGTTACAGCCATATCCAAATTTCCCACGCCCAGAGGTGGCTCAGCATGTGCAGGCAAGAGGTAGAAATTCACATCAGGGGAGTTTATGTGCCGCTTCCCAAGCCCTTGAAGGTTAATGGTTGCACAGAGACTGTCAGCTTTCAGGGACGTCTTTTGGCACCCTTCCTAAGCACTCGGTCATTTGGAAGTGAAAATAATAAGCACTTTCCCGTGGAAGGCTTTTTCTTTTGGCATCTTATGTCAAGATGCAGTTACATGTCAGGTACGTGTTTGTTTTCACAAGGCACAATGTAAAAACATCTCTGCCTTCAAGTTCACATTGTGTCAGCAGCTCTTTTGGAGTGATTTCAACTCCTCAGCTGTACTGCAGCTCTTCTATGTCTAGAAGAGGGCTTTCAGGTTTTACCTTCCCTGTCAGCTGAAGAGTCACACCACTTTGCAAACTGCCCTTGAAATCAATGTGGTTGCTATATTAGAACTACTTAGCACATAAATTGTAGGACATGAGGCAGTGTGTGTAACAAGGCATGATAACCATGCAGTGAACCTGCTGTACAAGCTCATTTCAAAATCCAGCACAGACTCTTCACTCTTCCACTTTCTTGGTTCAGAGCTTTAAGGAAGAGTGTGCTTATGAGAGTACATGGTTAACCCCATCCAAGCTCCAGTAGGTCAGAAATGGGGCTGAGCTTTCTCACACATCATATTTTTTTACTGCTGATATGCCCACACTGCAGGCTTGATGTTAAAATGAGCTTTCCCACCTAATTCATGCTCTTTTGCCTGAATCTGAGGATGTTTTTGGGTGGACAGTGGTGAAAGCACAGTAAAACAGGAATGGAAGTGTCATACTCATATTTCAGTAGGTGCCTCTGCAGGGATTGATTGTGTACACAGTAATAAAAAAATTATAAATGGGCACCTTACTCTGGAATAGTGAGACAGCAAGGGAAAGGATAGGAACTATCTGTGCAAGTTTACATATGCCTGGGCATTTGATCATAGAAAGGATTCATTCAGAAGATGGTCTTGTTTCCAAGCCTGCCAAGGGGAGATAAACCTATGCATGTAACTGGTAAAGTGTATCTTCAGTTTCACAAACCTGAACCTATGAAAAGATAAGTTCATTTGCCAGGGAAAGACTTTCTGTGTGAAAAACTTAAAGGCTCCTTAGACGTGCCAAATTGATTTCTTCGTCTTCAAGTATGAATATCAATTAAGCAGAGGTTATGTCCTAGCTTAAAAGCAGAGTGAGATTTATGTGAACAATCAGTTTCAGTTACAGGGAATTAATTTTATGTATATACTATGATCACAGGAGTGCATTATTTGCTTTCATGTCATTTGTTTCCTGATACTGGTACTCTGGAGCAAGGATATCTCAAGTAAATTTGTCTTCTCATTGTAGAGTCAAATCCCAACCCCACAACTACAGACACCTGTCGAAGGGTCACGCTCGGTTGAACACGATTAGCTGTGTGCAGGTGACATCCTGATTCAGTGGAGGTACCTCAAGGTTTTGTATACTTCACTGAGAGAGAAGCCATGGCTCCAGGGAGAAGAGAAGAGCAGATGCTGAGTGGTCAGAATGAGTCTCATTTGTACTGGAACAGTGCATTTCTCACTTTGCTGTTTTACTATTGTGGAAACCTCATTATTTCTGCTATTTCTTTTTCTCCAGCACTGAACATAACAGGTACCTTGAAAAAGCACCATACAGAACGGGCGAACCACTGTAAACCCAAATTCTTAGCTGAACAAAGCCAGGACAAGTCCAGTGCAGCCATTCCACTGCCACTACAGCTAGGAGCCGGGAGACACAGGCACAGCAGAGGCATTCACAGTTTGCGTGCCAATGTGAAGGAAGATAAATTTAGACCCAGTCCTGGTTTCTGTGGATTGTATTTTACAGGAGACAGTATCTAAAAGAAACCAGTCTGTGGTTTACTCTTTGCATAAGAGACATAGATATAGAATCATATTTCTTCTATGCAAAGATGCTTGTGTTTTTGCCTGCATGATGGCCTTGCTTAAACAGAAAGAGTGGAGGGTGATCCCTGCTCCAATCTGTTCCACCATTAGGGCACTCCTGTGGGGAGTAGTAGATGTGGCTCCCTCCTTTTTGGGAGACACTTCTTATTTGCTAGGTGGTTCTGTAAGCAGTAGATGTAACATAGACTGAAAGTTGATGCTAGGGAGCTGTGTCTTCTCCTGCCCTGTGTACTGTCAGACTGTGCTGGGTACACTCACAAAATAAATACAGAATATAATTCATTGGGCAGCATAGGACTATCTGATTTTCCACCCAGAGTGGTACAAGTGGAAGACACAGAGCTGAACAAGATGGTCCAAAGACATCAGCCCTTTGAGGGTGAGGAGGTACACGGGGTACATTAGCACATTTTCAGTGGCAGCTTTGGTGTACAGAGACTCTTATTGTGTCTAAGTGATCAGGTGAGTCTTTTGGAACTAGTGAAAAAATAGTACCTAACAGTATTTTAGGAGCTGGATCCTGCCCTGAGTCCTCAGCAGGTCATGTTCATGAACAGGTAAAGGAAATGGCACAGTTTTCACCTACACTGGCTAAGACACCATCCATCATGGAAATTTGTCCATTCCCTACTTACTGGGGGACTATTGAAAACCTGGGGTATCTCAGTCCTTTGACTACAAAGATCCTGGCAGCAACTCCAGGATTCAAGAAGAAAAACACAAGCATGCAAAGATATAAAATCCTAGATGGCATAGAGTTGGAAACTGGAAACTCAGCAGCACTGAGAACTTGTTACAAGTGCAGTAGAAAGCAAACCTTCCCCATCCGATGGCTGACTGCTTGCCCAGCACGGACTCTTCCGTTGTCTTATGGGAGACACCGAGCATTCTGATGCTTAGCCTGGATACACATTAAATCCCAGCTCTCTCTTGTCTGTGTCATAAACAACTGTGTTATACTTCAAAGTTGTGTATATCCTGCTTACAGAGTCTCTTTGTGCATAGCAAAAGGTGCCTGAACAAAGCGACCTAGAAAACGAGGGTTACAGTTTCCTCTCTCCAATATATAAAGCCAGCATGACCAATAGAATAAAATCCAGTTTCTTTGTTCTTGTTCTCCCTTTTAATCTTTGTTATCCCTGCAGGTAATGAGAATGAAACACTTTCATCGTTATTTGTTGGTGTTGGGGGTTACCACAGAGGCATGGGGTAAAATATGCAGCCAAAGTTGTATTTCCACCTCTACACAAGTGGAAAGTGGTGAATGTAGTGTATCATGGTGTCAACTCTTTTTAAGGACAAAAATTCAGATTTTAGAAAGAGCTGAAGACCAAAATACTTTCGAAGATGTGAACCATTTAGGTAGTGGAAGGTGACAGTCTGATGGGCTAGAGTGTCTACGATCTCAAAAAGAGAAATTTGGTTAAAGTTTTGTTCTTGATCTCAAAGTTTTGAGATCAAGTTTTCAAAACCAAAAAGTTTGATTTACTTTACCTAACATCTGAGGTTCACAGACATCTGCATATGATCTAGTCAATACAGGATCTCCCAACAATCAGTGAAAATAGCATGGACTCACCTTATGATCTGCTTTTGCGTCTACCCTAGCCATGCCTATTTCCCTCCACTTGTAAAATGGGGCTCGTCATTTAGTCAGGTAACTGTTATATTTGGCACCAGAAAAGAACAGTGTGAAAGAGGGCAGGATTCACAGAGGGTATGGAGTGAAATAAAATAAGGAGCACTGGGGCTGGCTTGGATGGAACTAACTTTTTAACAGAAACCTATATGGTGCTGGACTTTGGATTTGTGACCAGAATGGTGTTGATAAAACATGAATGTTTCAGTTATTGTTGAGAAGAGCTTGCACAACATCAAGAGTTTCTCACTCTGCCCCCCCCAGCAGTTTATTGCAGAATGGCCAAGAACTTTGGAAGGGACACAGTTGGGACAGATGACCTCAACTGATCAAATGTATGTTTTGAAGTGTCCTGTTCATCAACAACTTGGAGAGATGGTATTCTTTCCAAAGTACTCTTTGCTTGGAGATCAGCTGACATTGGTCTGTGACTGCATTTGCATCACCTGTTCTTTGTTTTCTCTCTTTTCTTCACCTATCTGTATCTTAAGATCTGACTTTTTTTCACTATTGCTTCCGTGATTCTTTCTCCCATCCTGCTGGTGGGGAGTGAGAAAGGTGGACAGGATTAATCCACTACAAAGGGCAAAAGGGGCAAGAAATGTTAGTGAAAACCGAAAGGAAACTAGAAAACGGATGTTTGCATAAAATAAACCAAACTCTGTAGTCTCTCTGACAGCATTACTAAAACACGAAGGAAATGGGAACAGCACTTGCAGGGTTTTGCTGTCACAGAACAGGAAAGGAGCCACAGCCTGAAAGTAGTAATTTTTCTGGAAGTTTATAATACCTGCTTGAATCAGATATGGAAAAAAACCCATCCCACTTGGTATAAAGTCTCAGCAGTGTTACTGTTGTAATACTGAAAATTCTCTTTGAACAATGCCTGCTGTGGGGGCGCCCCCACTTAATGAAAGACCAGCTTGGCAAACAAAGCTGGAACATGACCCAAAGCTCAGACCAAAAAAGCAAAGTGGAAAATTCTGAAATATAGAGAATGACACATTTGAAAACGAACCTGTGTTTGTGCCTTTTATGGAAAAGATAGACCACAGTGCTGAGCCATCTCTGCACTTAACCTAGTAGCAGGGAAAGACCTGGCAATGCCATATTGAGGTAAGGGACAAACAACAAAAGGGCTGATCCATGACATCCACCAGGACAATGCAGAGAAAACGCAGGGTGTGAAATGAGCCCAAAAGACTGCTCCCAGACCTACACTGGAAATAGCAACAGGGAAAAAACAGTAGGAAACTTTTGCCCACACAGTTTGAAGAGCTGATGTACCTCATACTCCAGTTGTCTGCATTGGAGGAAACACATGGAGAACAAGCAGTGTAGAGCGCCAGCAGCTGGAATTGCCAGACTGACTTTGTGATTTGCATCAGGATGACCAGAAAAGAAGTAAAAAGATATGAGAGGTCAGGGCAGCCAAGACTGGCATGCTAGTTTTGTCCAAGGAGGCCTGCCAGAAAATGGACTGAGCTGGTAGTGAAGACTGGTCACAGGCTCTTCAGCCGCTGCAGATGAAGGTTAACCTGCACAGTGATAGCCTGCCCATTTCAGGTGTGATGGCAAGGACAGCAGCTGAGCAGCTGCTGTAAGAATATGGTAACATCATCTTTTCAAAATTTGTTTGTCTGTGACACCTGGTGGGGAACTACAGAGGAGGGAAAGGGTAATTTACAGCCCAGGGCCAGATGAGAGTGTCCATTTGAAATCTTCGTGGTGTTTCTCTCCACCCAGGCCTGATGTAGGTGAATGCAGAAGGGGAGAAGTGATCTTCTCTTTAATCTTTCCATATACCTTCTTGGTGTGAGGCTGTCCCAAAACACAGTGCAGGTGTGGCCTGACCACAGGCACATTCAGCATCACTTATATTACGTGTCTCTCCTCCGATGACCTTCATCATACAGCTCTGCCCTTCCTTCCTGCTGCCCCCTTCCCACTCTCTGGCACATAGCTCTGAAATTAGCATGACCCCCACAGCCCATCCTGACCCTCCAGTCTTCAACTTGCTGCCCATGGTGCTCCCCGTGCTTGTAGCCAAATCTTGGCCCACTGGCTAACATTGCAGCAACAGGTCTTTAGGACTTTCTCCCTGTTTCAGTTACTTATTATTTCACACAGGCTCCTTGTAGTTTGGGAGCATCCTGGTATTTTCTGACCTTCAGCTAAACTCCCTTATTGCTGCTTTAATTTCTGGTCTTCTTGTATATGATATGAAATGCTCAGGAGCTCCGGCAACCAAACATGTTGTGCCGACACTTTGGCAGCTTGCTCCCAATGCACTGGGTTTCTTGTGGTCCTCACAGCGCTGAGGTGAAGCTGTGATAAGTCAGACATTATGGATGCAACCACAATGACCAGGTTTGGGAGCCTCTTTTTGTATAAAGTGCACTTGTGGAAATGTGGCAGTCCGTTGCTTCCAGATAAAGAACAAATGACTGAAGTGGGTTGCTCTCCCCTGCCTTTGGATGTGACGAAGGACACTGCATTAACAAGTCTCCTAGCTGTCACGATAACATTTCTGAGCACGGAGCCAGCACTGGCACCCTCAATGTCTCCTTTCCCTACCTCCTCTGAGACAAATTGACCCTGGCTAAGTAAGAAAGGACTTTCCTAATCACATTAGGATCAGTTTAGATGGCAGAGAGGGTAACAAAATTAGAGCTTTTAAACCATTATCTCTTCTTAATGAACATCTGTGTTGATACAAGCCCATGGAGAGTTAAGGAAAGCTGAGCTATGTCTGATCTAATTATAGCTTTAAAAAACAAAGTATTTGATGGAAAGCTGGTCCATGGCTGTAAGAAAACCATCAGTCTTTTTGTAAGAGGCAAGAAAGGGCTCTACTCAAGCCCATAGTTGCTGTATCCTGATTCTTGATTTAAAAAATAAAATTATCTACAGTTCCTCAAATCTTTTCCTAGGCTCCATATGCCAACTAATATATAGATATGTACCTAGTAATGTAATGTGTCTATAATTTCGTATTATATGTGTTACACCATAGTGTTTTAGTTGTGTTTTCTGCATCTTTTTTGATGCAATATACTATTGTAATATTTTATATAGCCAGTATTAACATATAGTATGAAGATGCCATGGAGTGTGTCTGATCTGCTTGTTATAACAGCAATAACTGAAGTGATATTGTTATTGTATTAGGAGAGAAACAGGAACTCTGCAGAAAACCTGGACTAGATGAAACAAGGAATAGGACTGGATTTTGGCTAATGCAAAGTAGACACTATATGGCAGATGACACAGTGGTCAGGAGTTTTACTGTGCAACATGTTTTTCTTGAAGGCAATAAACAGGAACTGTTTACATATTTCTTAGAATCACAGAATCTTTTAGATTGGAAAAGATCTCTAAGATTGTTGAGTCCAACCATTAACCCAGCATTGCTAAAGCTACCACTAAACCGTGTCCCTGAATACCACATCTCCATGTCTTTTAAATACCTCCAGAGATAGTGACTCAACCACTTCCCTGGGCAGCCTGTTTCAATACTTGACAACCCTTTCAGGGAAAAAAATTTTCCTATTGTCCAATCTAAACTTCCCCTGGCACAACTTGAGGCCTTTTCCTCTCAGCCTGTCACTTGTTGCCTGGGAGAAGAGATCAATCACCACCTTGCTAGAACCCCCTTTTAGGTTTCTGTAGGGAGTGATAAGGCCTCCCGAGCCTCCTCTTCTCCAGAACACCTCCAGCTCCCTCAGCTGCCCCTCATAAGACTTGTGCTCCACACCCTTTCCCCAGTTCACTGCCCTTCTCTGGCCTTGCTCCAGCACTGTGATATTTTTCTTGTAGTGAGCAGCACAAAACTGAACATGAGATGTGAGGTGCTGCTTCATCAGTGCCAAGTATGGGGGATGATCACATAAATTAGGAAAAAACAGGATTTCCTCTTGACTTATCAAAGTATTATTTACTGTTGCAAAAATCCCCTCCTTTTATTAATATATTTACATATAAAGATAAAACTAATATGGGGAAAAAATCAAATAATACTATCTTGAATTTGATTACATGAGAACAGATGGGCCCAAAGCACAAAGCTGGTATCTGGAGCTGGCTATATCCAGAAAAGGAAGATCAAGTAGTGAACCTGAGTACTGGGATTCTGGTCATCCACATACTTGAACAATCATCTCAGTCACTGGATCTCTTCATACCACCCTCACTACATCTCTCCAAGATGAAAATGTTGTAGCGAAAGCTAATCCTAACCTGAAGCTGAAGAAGCTATTTGCATTTAGCTTCAGGAAAGAGATTACTTCCTATCCCTCTTTTATTTAGCAGTATAGACATAACCCACCAGTCTCAGATGTTCATACTGGATTTTCTCTGTGCTAACATCACTTCTGCAATGTGTTTATGTTGATATGCATAAGTGCACATGTACTGCACACACACACACACATCTCCTTTGCTCCAGTTTGGCAGAAACATGAGCCTAATTTTGAAATGTCACATCTAAAACGTAATCTCCCAAAAGAGTTTGAAATGCAGATCACTTCAGCAGTCTGGTTCACAGCATCGCTCTAAAACCAGTAATAAAGGCAACAGACTGAGTTGAGAGAAAAAACTTTTTAAGTCAGCCTCACCACCAAAGTCTATTATGAAATTATTCTCTCCATCTACACATATTTAATTGCTACCTGGCTTTTGAACTCTTTAAATTCCAGATAATTAACCCCCAAGTACTAGAATTTCACTGCCCCAAGACACTTTGACAGGTTTTCTTAGCAGTGGCCCTGAAGTGATCATTTTCTGCTCTCAGGGCTGAACATGCTGTGTCTAGCAGTTAGATCCATGTCCATTAATAGCAGACCACTTGGTTATACCAAGAGGAAGAAAAAGACAGGAGAAAAGTACAAGCCTTGCATTATCATCAGTTTTTGGTGTGAATTTGAGTGATGAGAAAAATGCAGATTTGTCCACTTGAAGGACAATTACCCTGTTGCTCTCCAGGGAGCTTGGTTGGCAGAATGGCCAAAGAGCCAGGCTGAGCTTCAGAGCTGCTGCCAGCAGTGTGCTGCCATGCACCTCTCCTGCCTTGGGATTGTCACCTGCCCGTCCATGGGGAAGAGACCAAAACCCAGTCCTCATGTTTTGACACTGAAACCATCTCCCCCTTTGACTCTCCATTCTCCAGTTCTGGTTCAAAGGTGGATAAAAACTCAAGGAAATGAGCACAATATGCTCCCAGTTGTAGATTAGGGGCATAAAAACATCGCTGCAATTTATTGCTAAGTAAATTCTGCCACAGATTTAATTTAGTTAAAACTTCCCTCTTCCTCTTAAATAATCAGCAGAAGGCATTTGCTGGAGGTCTCCCAACCACTGACCAGCACCAGCAGAAGCATCCCACAGGCACTGCCCAAGCAATACCCTTGGGGACAAACAGAAGGCATCTTGTATGAAATTTGCATTTTTGCCCCTGAGACCTCCACAGTGTCTTAATTTTTTTCTATAATTTGTATAACAATTTTAGTATAATCTTGAGACAATGTAGCACAGACTTGAAAGTAACTTTCTTAATAAATTTTCTGGACTGTTGAAGGTAGCACAACAGCCCTGCCAGGAGCTGAGATGTTCTCACAAAGCTCATGTACTTTAGGGTGAGATAAGGAATAGTGTCTGTCCTTCAACAGGCACCTTTTCTCAACTATAAATGCTATCAGCTTACATTTACTTTTTTTTTTCTTTTTTTTTTTTTTACTACTGCATTTCTGCTGTTGTATGTGGCAGGTGCCTGGACTTATTATCTCCAAAACCAGCATAATTAATGGCTTTCTGTAACTTCAAAATCAAATGTATTTTGATCAGCTTCAAAAAGAGGCCTTTCTTTCTGCTGATGGAAGGTGTGAACCTGTAAGTGCTGAGCCCATGAGACTTTCCCTGACTTCAGAAGAAGTTTCATCTCTCATTCAGCAAAATTAGTGAGAATGGCATTTAATGAAAAGAGAAGAGACTGAAGCTTTCTCCTTTCTGTGTCGCAGACCTTGCTTTAACCTCAGAAAGGCCTTGGTTTCTTCAGCTCTAAAACACAGGTGACAGTATTTATAAGCAGACTGGGAGTTTCTACTTGAGGAACATTTTATGAAAGCCTGGCTATTTTCCAAAGACAAGCACGATATTTTCCAGACCAATGAGCCATGGACTCTCTACTGCAGGTATAAAAAAAGGTACAAGAATATGTAATCCCCCGAAACAGGAGTTTCAATACTTAATTAGAACAGAGGTGGTATTAAGGCATTTTAACGATGCCAGGCTGGTAATGTCAAGGCTAAGGGAGCAGAAAGCCCATAGCTGATCTCCCTGATATGGGATGACCAGGGCTGCTTCAGGAGCCTGTAGAAGCAGATGCTCTGTGGGGAGAGTGCTCTCTGCCTGCTCCTGGATGGTGAAACTAGCTGGATTGATCAGGATGTGACTGGAGGAAAGGTAAAGGAGCAGTCTGGCAAAACGGGGCAGGGTGAGGATGCTGCAGCTATTGTGGGAAAGCAGAGGAGAGAGCTGGGACTCTGCTGTTGGGGGGGGTAAGTGGTGTATGCAGATATTGCTGGCTTTTACAGAGTGCTGAAGCACCAGTCAGTGGTTTTGCAAGCTGAGGTGACTTTCACAAAGCCTCAGAGGGCAGAAAGTGCTGATCCAGCAGCCAAGAAGAGCTGTAGCTGCACCTCCAAAAGCTGGTAGAGAGAGGAGTACAGGGAAAAGGTGCTGTGGAGGGAGCAGGCTGATGTGGTAAGCACCAAGCCGATTGCAAAACTAACCCAGGGAAGGGGAATCTCACCAAATCAGTGCAACCTCTATTTTCAATCAGCTGTAATCTATTTTTCTGGGGTTATTTCATTGTCTCCCTTCCAAACTCTAGCAAAGTTACTCAGTTTTTACAACAGATGCAGTGTTACAGTGGGGATATCAAAGTTCTCCCAAGCAGGAGGGAGGGGGTTATTCCTGGTTTTTTTTGGTGGGACCTCAAATTGCTGCTATTTTGTTAACATTCAGGGAAAAGAAAACACTGAACCACTTCCCAGCTTTGCCAAAGCCTTCCAGGGTAATTAAATGTAACCTTCTTTTTTTTTTTTTTTTTTTTCTGCTGATAATACCATTTCTAAGAATATCATATTTTGTCCATAGACAGGTGATCTTTACTGATGAAAGTCACTGTGTCCAAACTAAAGGTCTTTCTGAAGGACATCTGGCAGCTGAAGTTACTGTCTTAAGCTCCTGAGAAAAAACCTTGTGTTTGGATTTATGCAGCTTGTCTGGTTAGGTTGCCATTATAGCCTCTTCTAGCTTTAAAGGACGTGAATTAATGTCTGCAAGGCAAGAAAATTTCACTGTACCTTCACCAAAGCTTCCCCCTGTATTATGTCAGTGAAGTTTCAAATGGGATCCCTCCTTTTTCCTGTCCCTGATGCCAGCGTCACAGGGTCCCCCCAGCTGTTTGTTATCAGAGATGGATGAACATGCTGTGAGTAGACAAAGTCTGACAAGCAGGGGAAAATCCTCAGCCTTGTTCTCACTCTTCATTTAGGCCAAGGAAGACAGGAGAGTAATGCCCTGTGGTTCCTGGGACTGGTGGCTGAGAGACAGCTCAGTGATCCTAGGAGACAGTGGTATAACCCTCATTTCAGGGACAAATGCTGCACTTCCCAGAACTATATCCCTAAGCACAAAGCAGAAGTGGAAGAGCCATTTAGCTTGGTAATTATCCAGGGAGTTACAGCAGATAGAACCCTTCAAGGACCACACTGTTGCTAGGTCCTGACAGGTACAAATTCCCTTCCTAATTAATATTTGTTAGCATGTATGTATCACTTAACCCAGATCTGACATACAGAAATGTGTTGTTCATGGTAACCACCTCATCTCCTTTGATCATGACAGGCCAGCAGCTTTATGAAAGCTTTTGGTACCTGCTGTGTCTCCAGAAGAGTTGATTTATGGTTCGCCTAATGAACATTGTTCTATTACATATTGATTTTCGGTGTGGCTAATAGCTTAACTTTAAAATGATGTGAAGGCCATAACTATGGTAAGTTCATATGAGCAGCAGAATACCTCAACATAATAAAGCAAAAATCATTGCTGACCTGCAGCTGGTGCATCCTCTCTCTGAGAACCTGCTTGAGCATCGTAGCTAACACGTTCTCTGAAATAGTATTTCTCAGAGGTGAGCTCATAAGCAAGTTAATTAAATACCAAATTGGTTATTGTCAGTGCATTTGCTGGGTATGAAAAAGTGATGCATCTCTGACATTTCCGTCTGTAAATATGTTTGAAATAAGTCGTTGGTAGTTAATTACCATACTGTAAAATTGAGGAAAATGATGTATTTTTGGATGCAATAAGACATCTGCTGTATGATAATTAAATAACATCAATGGATTATTCTTAGATTAAAAATTTTGGAAAAGCAGGAGCATCACATAAAGATATGGCATTTATTGCTTCCCTGGGCATAGCTTCTGGATTAGACGAAGTGCAGAAGATATATTCACATTAGCAATGAGGGCAGCAGAGAGTAGGAAGGAGGGGGCTGATTTGCAGCAAGCTGCTGTATTTTGAAGATGACCTGTCCACACCCCCTGTTTCCTGGTGTGAAGTCTGGGGTGGTTGCCAATACTGCAGTACACCACAAGTTGCTTCGCACGCAGAGACCATCCATGTGTGAGCCACAGAGCACAGAGGCAGGCTTGAGACCTCAGGGGGCCCTGCACCCCTGCTGTTCTTGTCCAGAGAACGTTTTACCCCCTTGAGCTCGTGAATTTATTTCCTTCTTCAGCTTTGGGACAGGGTTTGAGAGGCAAGCCCACCAAAACAGGCGGCTTGCAGCTCTTGCTCCTTTCTTTGCTTTCCGACTAGGGCAGCCACCTCCAGCTGACGAGATTTGGCCATGACACCATATTGCACCCCATATGCAATTCATCTGGTCACACAGCCTTAGCCTTCTCTCTCATACTGGAAGATAATATGTGGAGGAAAAAAATAATTTGGAACTGTGACAGCCTCAGTGCTCATTTCCTATGGTGACAGATATCTGGTCCCTGCTAGGACAAAGGAAGACCTTGCCTTTAACTACATAGTGCATAATCATCTACTAATGCTTGACATGCCCCTCCATTCTCATTCTGCCCTGTCCTGAGGCAGTGCACAGTACACCCTTGAATTTTATGCCAGTTAAGAACCTCCTGAATATCACTAAGCTGACAAGTTTTTTTATTTTCCACTTGACTGGACATTTTGTATGAGAATTAACTCCCCCTCACAGAATTAAGGCCCAGAAACTTTATGGTGGCTGTACTGCAGACACTGAGATTTCTGCCTCTGCTGGAAACTCATCATACTTGGGACTGCATGAGGCACAGTCTTATCACTGTTGTGCATGGGGAACCACCAAGAAAACTCAAAGTGATGAAGAGCATTTTTATTTATCAGTGAAGATAAGGCTGATGGATACTACCACGCATTTATTTTTTTTATCAGGTCATTGGTGTGGTGAAGCCTAGATGATTTATGATTGCCCTCTCAGGGCTTTTGCATTTGCCAGGGAGAAGCACAGAGGTTGCTGCACTGACACACACTTTTCCAAAACACTACCTTCAGCCTTGACTGAGGTGTCTGAATTTTACTGTGGTTGGAAGCTGAAAGAAAAATGTGCCAACTTCGCTGTCGTTGTTAGGGAAAAGGTCAGGATGTCGGCATAGATCTGCCTCCAAACCTCAATGCATGATGACAAGGGAGGTTAGGGGGCTGTTCATGCCTTGTACTGTCTATCTCAGACCATAATTTTCTGTCCACCTCTGCCTCCTCCCACAGTCCCAGGCTAAGCGGACATCCTCCGCTTCCCTCCTGAAGCCAGGAGGAGATAGCATACTCCGTAATTCCAAGGTGGCATGATTGCTTCATTCCCTCTCAGTGGTGGCTGCATATTAACTGTGGATTAATGAGCCCTCTAAGTATTACTTAATGCTCCTAAAATGCTCTATATTTTCTACTTACAATATAATCATCATTAAGGGATTAAGATTAAAAAAAAAATTAAGCTTAGGTAGCTACAGTTAAGCTTCGGCATCTTCATTTTATTTCTTACCTATTTACAGTGATGAGAGCAGAAGAGCATATCCTTCCAGTCTTACTGGCACCAAAAAGATTGGCAGCCTTACACTATTTATGGCAATGCACCAGTTTTGCAGATGGGTCCTTCACACACACACAGAAACTACACCAAGAGATTTAAGTAGTTTGGCCTCCACCCCAAACCACTTAACTGATGTCATAGAACACTGTCCCTCACCTCATTTAAAGAGAGACAAACCAAAGACATAGATGCCTGCAGAGCGTCCCAGGTAGGTGATGCCCCCTGCAGCTCCAGCAGCACAATGGATTGCTGCAGCATGTGGATATGCCCATCAGGCTTGGAGGCAGATAGACCACAAGGCCTTGGCAGGATGCTGTATTGAACAGATCCTGCCTCCTGCAGGGCTTATTAGTTCAGGCACAGCAGCTGCCTAATGCAGCTATTTGTCCCCTGGGCTCAGCCTGGCTCATATTCAGCCTTGGCTGCATCTCTGTTCATCCATCCTTGCACCCCAGATCCAGGGTCAAGCGGGGCAGGAGATGGACAGCCTGCTGGGGCTGTGGGTGTGCTCAAAGGCTCTGTTTGTACATGGAGGGGAAAGGGAGTTTGGGTACAGAGGTAAGCACAGCAAACTCTCTGTCATCGTTAGCTGTAGCCTGGGCTCAGAACATTGGGTCAGTCACCACAGAGTGCTTTCCAGGGATGTCAGTCTGATTTTACCCATGAACTCAGGACCAGATGGATGAGTCTTAGGGAAATCTGGTGATACCCACCAAGATGTAGGGTCGTTCCTTACGAGGGAAAAAAAATTATCTACAAAACCAGACTTAGGCTGTAAAACTTGGTTGCAGAGGGCTGGATTAAACACTCAGCTATTTGCAAGCACTAGGTGGCACAATTTTGGGTCATCCAGAACTGGAGGTAGGTGCAACCCACTGCATGACTGCGTGACTTGACACCTATTTGATGTAGAGAGCATCAAGGTCCTTTTCCATGAAAATCAGTTCAGAAGCTACTTGATCTGCAAGTTTCTTCTGTGTTGTGAAAGTCAAGAAGAAAAAGTTACTATTATAGAAAATGCTGAAAGGCTGCTTTTGGCACAATTTCCCTGTGAGTGAGTAATGAAAAGGTTTTCCCTTCCACAACATCTGCTTCATCAGACTGAGTTCTCTTGCTACCGGCTGTTGATTGGCCTCTGGCAAATTAAAGTTGCTTTAGTTAAAGCAGCAAGTAAGCAGAATACCCAGACAGCCTGGATTTATCTGTGAACTGGGATGTTCTTTCCTAATCACTAGCTTATTATTGAAAAATCATTAAAAGCTTAAAAATTGTTATGAGATACCTCACCAGTATGCTCATGTTTAGCTGCAAGTCTAAATTATCTCCAGTTGCCTTGTGAAGCTTCTGGAGATTAAGCTGGTTTCAGATCTGTTTTCTGATAGTGCCTTTATCTTTTACCAACAGCCTGAAAGAAAGTTCAGTCTTTATAATCAGTAATTTACAAACCAGTGGTTATGTGTGTGCAACCATTCATGACCCTAACATTTTTGAGTCTCTTTTTTGAAATATTTTCTATGGCAGAAGAAACCCAGTAAAAGTTTCATTTTCTTTTTAAGTTGTATAATTTCCTGCATGATTTAGACCTTTGAGATTCCAGGCAGGAATTGTAATTGGACAAAGGGCTCCAGTTTGGCTGTATATAGGAGGAACCAGAAGAAGCGATGGTGAATTACTGCAAACATTTCCATCTGTTTTCCTGCCACAGTTTAAATCTTGACCTGGGCATAGCTGTGAATTGTCTACAAGTAGACACATGCCTGTTTGTAATGAATGTGCTCTCACTGCATTGCTGCCTTCTTTGAGTTTGTGCTCTGCCGAGGTCAGCATGTGCCTGTGAAAAACCACTCCCTGAAGTGCAAATATTAAGTTTAAACCTGGGTTCACGTCTTGAGGCAAATATTTGTATGGGATAAAGACATCCCCAAAAAACATTTTCCAGAACGATGGCAGAGAGGAAACTGAATGAGTCTGACAAGCCCCTGACCACATCACAACTATTTTGTAGGGATGTGAGAAGAGAAAATAAAATGTGAGCATATTCCCAAAGCAAACAAACCTTAAACACAACACTTTTCAAGAACCTGTCTCGAGCTCCTAACAGATATCCTATGGTGAAGCCTAGGCCATTCCTGATTCCAGGGCCTGCATAGCTACTGTAAAGGCAGCAAAGGAGAATATGTGCCTGCATTTCAGCTGCCTCTTTAGTCTGACATATTAATGAAAACCATTTTAATAAACCCACAAAGGCCTGTGAAATGAGTTGGGGCTGGCATAAGGACCTAGCTTTGTCTCCCCCTCTGCTGCTTCTGCACCAGGACTATGACACGTTTTAAGAGACAAACAAATTCATGGGGGATGGCAATATCTTAAGCTCTCCCCAAAAAAATACACATCACCCACAGACTTCCATTCTGCAAACCATAAACTGGCCTAAAAAGGCATTTCCTCACCTCTAGTGATGCTATCTTATCCTAAGTTACCAAAATCTGTGTAATGCCTCTGGCTTTCAGTGGCCAAGAAACAGACAGAGACTCCACAGCCTGTGAGCAGACACAGAATCCAGGCACAGAGCAAAAGCAACCCTACCTAAATAACCTCTCTGCTTTGTGCCTCTTTGCACAGCTAATTAACACAGCCTGCACGTCCAAAAGTGGGTCTGAAGCATTAGGGGTCCTGCCATAGGGAGGAAGTAATCATGAAGCAGTTAATTGATTAAGCCCAGGAAAAGTTGTTCTGCCAGCAGCAACCCCATAAGGAGAACGAAAGGCAGATCTGCCCAAGTGGATTATTTTCTCCTTGTGACTTGCTCCACTCAGCACTCTTTAGGACTACGTTTATACTTGCGCCACAGTGCAAGGTCTTTTCTAATAGATGTTGAACATCTGTCCTCTACCCTTCAGAGTTTACTGAGTAATGCTTGTAAATACGAATAAGGGTGCTTATCCCAAAGCATATTTTGGAGTATGTCTTGCTCTCTTTTGCCATCCCTCATCTGCCACAGTGACCTCCTTTCCAAACAGGACTGATTTAATTAGCTGGTAATATCCCTGGGCTTTGGACTGCTCATGAGGATTTGCATTTCTGATGAGTTTAAATTACCAGATACTTGTATAACTGGTATAGCTCTATACTTTTTCACTGGTGTCAGTCCCCTGTGGTGATCCTTGGATTCCCAAGTGTGTCCTACATGACTTTCTGTCTGCATTCTTCATTCTTTTCAGGTATGTTTTTCTGGTATTACTTTGGTTTGCTCATTGTTGAGACAAATGTTCGAACATTGCTATTGACACTCTTACACTGCTGTACACCTCTGTACACATCCAGTTCTGGTTTTATACACTATTGCAGCATCAGAAATCTCCCTGAAAGCTTCCTTTTTGGGAGTGGAAAGAAGATTACCTGAACCTGTGTAAAATAGTAGTGAATACCTGGTGCTACTGTGGTCAAACTTTCTGGCTGTATATTAAGGAGACAATTATCACGCTTGGTTTTTCTTTTGCATAAGTCAAAGGAACTGTAGGGTATCAGTGGACTTTATTTAATTTAACTTCAGTCAGACAAAAATGACATATCTATTCCAAGCTAGTCTTCTGTCTCCCTTGATTGCTGGTGGCAAGAAAAACAGTCTGTCTTTGAGAACAATGAATCTCACTAGTCGTTGAGTCCAAAGGATGTTGCACCACAGAGGGATCCTCAGGTCTCAGGTAGGACAAGTAGGGAACTCACAGTACTGCCCAGGCAAACAAAGCCTATCTCCACTGGTCTGTGATGTGCCTTTTCATACCATGGGGGTCCATCCACCATAGACAGCACATCCCTGCTTGCAACCAAGTATCCTCAGGTGGTACTGCTGTCCTTGCAATGCAGCAGTCAGACATCCCTATTGAAGAGAAGGATGTCTTCAGGCTGCCTTCTTCTAAAGAAATGGGTAAGTTTGCTGAACTCTATCAGGCTTTCCATATGGTCTTTTGCTGGATCAAGTTTGAAAATTTCCAGAATAAGTATGTCTGAATAAAGGTCTGCTCTTGCAAACCATCCATTTTTTTGGTCTGTGCATGTGCTTGTCACTGAACTCCTGAGTGTTCTTGCTGAGGTCAAGGTGCTGCCATGATCACCCCACTTGTCACCATTCTGCTTCCATTCTGCTTTCCATTTCAGCCTCTCAGTTTTGCAAAGCCTGAAGGTGACCGTAACTCTCCCCCTACCCCAGCTGCCCTATGTAATCCTTGTGTGGTGGTGATTTACTCCATTTTCACACTTATTACTTTGCTTATTTTCCACATGGCAGTCCCTAAGAGTGGAAAAACATTTTCATCCTCTGCTGATGTGGTTTTCTGCTCTGTAGCATCCACCTCCTTGCTCATCTATAGCATTTGTTTTCTGCACAGGGAGATGTTACCAATTTAATCTTTTTCTGTCTTATTTATGCTCCATTTCTCTGTTTCTTTTTACATTTCAGCTGGCATTTGATGTGAAAATGTGTGTGATCTTGTGTTTAAGATATTCACAAGGACACGTGTCACTTCTCCACTGTGCATTTACTAGGGGTTGATGGGCAATTCATGAGCCACTCTGGAGCTTAATACTTCCACGTGTAAAATACTGATGGCCCTAAGGCATCAATACCAATAACATCACTAAAGCTCTTCAAATGATTTTTTTTTTATTATTTATTTTTTTATTGGGGAGGCCAATTTGGAAGTGAAAAAGTGTTTCGGTTTGGATCAGTTCAGAATGTTATTGCCATGGAAGAAAAGGCTAGAACTGAAAGCATTTCATCTGATATGGAAATAGCTGGTTAATATCTTCTCAAAGTTGTTTCAAACATTTCTGCCTTTTAAAAAAAGAACACCAAAATAAACACACAGAGTACTCAGAGGTCTCTGCTGTTCTCCTACAGGAATGCTCTCATGGTACTGGTGAGACTAAAGGGGAGAGCTAAAGATAAATCCATTAATGTTATATAAGATGCTCAGAAATGGCTCTAAATAAATAAAAGTGCTTCTAATTGTACACTGTGTATGTGTACAGTTTATTGGCAGTGCCAGGATGCTCTTCCCTCTTTGGAGAATGCTGTGGGAGAGCTGAGCAGGAATGTTGCAGGTGGTTATTAGCAGCAGGTCACCCAGAGCAATCTTCAGATCTCCAGGCACAACTGAAATTTTTCCATTCAGCACAGTCCTCAGTAATTCCTATGGGTAAGAGCCTTGTGGGAGGTTCTGAAAAACAGCTGAGGCCACTCCCCTGCCCAGCTGCTTGCTCCTGCTGAATTGAAGAAGAAGGGATATGTGCCTACTTTGGCAGCGCACACAAACGAGACTGCCAGCTTAAATCCCCACTGAAAGTGGATTTGCTTTGCCGCACCAAAGCAGAGGGAAGATATTCTCTTTTGCCAGCTGGTGGGATCATTATCATGGCTCACTATACTGGGTGGACAGCAAGTGCTGTGGCTCCTTCAGCTGGACTTGCTCGCTCGAGCCCCAGTCCAGTGCATGGTGGCAATTAGGTTTTGCAGGCATGTAAAGCACTTGACTTCTTTGCTTGAGGTACATCCACAAGTGGTGACAGCAATGGTTTGCTGCCTTTTGTAGCTTTCCTCATCTTGCCAGCTATTGTTTTAAAGTGAGACTTTGTCTGTCAGTAGGGAAACTAGTGGCACCAAACAAGCTTAATTTTGAATGATTGTGATTTCTTCTGAAATTGCTTACAGAAAAATAAGAGATCCAAAGTTGCAGTGAAGTTAGTGATGCTTTCCTTTCAGCAGGAGCAGAAAAGCCCCAAATTAGGGTATTGAACAACAGATGAGGAGAATCTTATGCTTTGAGGCTTTGGTATAGCAGAGAATGGGAAGCATGAGAAGGAACAATAACACAGAAGAAAAGGTACTTAACAAAAAGAGGAAAGCTATGGAAAGAAAGAAAAATAATGCAGTCTGATAAGGTGGTTGTCTGAACATCCATGCTTTCCATTTCCAAATACGCCACATGCATATGTAGGTTGCCTGGGAAGTTGCTGTCATGTTCAACCATACCCAAGTGGAGACTTCAGGCTCTACCCAGCTCCATCAGAAGCTGAACATGGTGGCTCAGCTCTGCCCACTTTTATTGCAAAAATCACAACAGATTTTGTCCAGCATATTGCCTCCAAAGGACAAGTATTATGGCTTTTAAACAGCATAGGAAAGCCAAAACCCTGAAAAAGGTAGGGCACAAACACAGTAGCTCCTTTCCCTCATTTTACCAGAGCTCTTGGGATCTGATGTGCTTCCTTTAAACAGAGTTGCTTAGATTACTTAAGAACTTCAGATTGTTTCTGAGAAAAAAATAAAGTTTCTTTGTCACCCAGCTAAGTGTGCTGTGAGTTTTTTGATACCAGGAGAGAAGTGTAATGGTTAAACAAAAAATTATACTCTCTGTAAGTTCCAACTTAGAGGCACAATTCATGGTAGCTGGGAACCTGGACTCGGACTTTTTAGCACTTGAGGCTTTCAGGACCATGTTCAGTGTCTGGATTCTCTGTTGAGGCAACCAGCAATGTGTGCTAGTTAATGACAGTTGTGGGAATGTCCAGGTGTGACTTCCATCAGCGGTGAAGCAGACTGAGACCTTGCCACTGATTTCATGTAATCAAGGCTTTCCTCTGCACCCTCTGTGTTAGCCACAGCAATTCGTTTGGGGCAGTATTTCTCCTGAGGGAGTTATTTGGGCCATTATGTCTAACCCAGAGGGCTGCACTGAGAAATTCCTGATATACTGAGCCGTATCAGAGTGGGTGGATTACAAAGTGATATGTAGCAGGGTCTGATGGCTACTCCTCATCCTGCTGTCAAATACCCTGTCAAGGGGAGAGAGATTTCTCTAATATTAAAATAACAGCACTGTCTTCCATTGATAACATCTGACTTCAAAAGTCCTGCTACCAGGTGGGATTTATTATAGAGTTGTAGAATCCTAGAATAGTTGAGTTGGAAGGCACCTTTTAAAGGTCATCTCGTTCAACCCCACTGCAATGAGCAGGGATGTCTTCAGCTAGATCAGGCTGCTCAGAACCTTGTCCAACCTGACCTTGAATGTTTCCAGGAATGGGGTATCCACTACCTCTCTGGGAAAACTGCCAGTGTTTCACCACCCTTATCATAAAACACCTTCTTTCTTATATTTAGTCTAAATCGATCCTCCTTCAGTTTAATACCATTAACCCTTGTGCTATTGGCTCAAATTCACCCTCAAAATCAAATGTGGGTAGGAAAGGACTCAATGCCTACCCACTGTATCCCATCTCTGGAGCTGCAGCATAACAGGCAGGACCAGTTAACAGTGGTAATTAATGTTCCACAGTGGGTTTGGGGTGGGAGGTGAGAGAAGGAAGCCAGAGCCTATTAACGCAGAAACTTCTGAGGTGGTAGCTCTTTCCCTCCCTCTCCCAAGGAGACATTGTAGTTGATATTCTGTGAGACCACGCTGAAGCTCAGAGCTGTCCTGCTTTGCAGCGTGCTTGGAGTAATGCCCATGCTGCCCTGTGTTGTAGTCCCGTGGCTCATGCAGGTCCATGGATCTGCAGGCTTAAGGTTAATGGTTTACTGGAGAGAGGGAGTTCCTGGGACCAGGTAGCAGCAGTGGATGGAGAGCCCCTGAGGAGAGCTGCCAGAGCACACTAGGTCTCACCTCTGCAGAGGACCATTGTGCTCATGTCTGCGGGACAGACTGAGGCTTCTGGAGTGCTCATAGCCAACTTGGGTTCCAGTTTTGCCTGCTGAAATCCCTTCAAACAGAGGCAGGGCTGAAGGGTGACTGTCAAAGCACTGCCTGCTGCTATTCACATCCCTACAAAAGGCTTTAAAAGCCTGAGGTGTCCAGTGCTTACACAGTCCTGGCCTACAGCTGGGATGGGACATAGGCGCCTTGCCAGCAGCCCAGGTTTGCAGGCAGCAGTGGGTATTGCAGGTCTGGTCCTCTAGACACAGCTGTCACAACCCTGCTGGACACTGGGGCCAAATGCCACTTAGTCCCCAAATCATAGCGCTGCAGGGGAGATTTCAGGGTGTCTGAGCTGAGATGGTGGCAGAGGACATCTGGGGGTTGTTAGCAGCGGGTTTCAAAGTCACTCTCCTCCCTTGCACCAATCAAATAAGTCTCATGGGGGTGTAATACATCATAGCACTTTAATCCTGCTGGGGATAAAGTGGATTACAATGCTATTTAGCTGGCCACTGCAAGCAGAGCCAAACAGTTGAAACAGGATTCAAATCCCTTCCCTAAGTCAGAGCAGATTGGCTTTTTGATTTAAAAAATCACTAAATGACATCTTGGCCCCATAAACCATGTTACAACCCTTTTCAAATATAAGACTGAACTATTTATGCCCTCATTTGAATACACTTCTTTTTGTAATTCAGCAAGATCCTTGACATTCTACAGAGGTGGAGATCGGTGTTTTTAACAAGAACTTTGCAAACACACATTTTTACTCTTTATAAGAACATTTTTCACACTCCGCAAAGAGTTAAAGTTGTGTATAAAAGGCCAGTAACCCCTTGAATGAAGGTCTGTTTTACCCAGCCATATGCAGCATCTTGCCAAGCATCGGCACCTGGCTGGGCTGTGATTGCACTGCAGTCCCCCGCCGTGTGTGGCTGGTTTTTGGGACAGGGACTGTTGCCAACTAAGGAGTGAGGACAACCCCCTGCACCTTCACCTTCTTCCCAGGGTGCAATTAGCAGTGCAGGGGATAATTGCTATTAACAAGGGGGGAAGTGTGCAGGAATTCATCGAGCCTCATCTCTGCAGAATCAGCAAACCCTGATCACTTTTTCCATGCACATGAAGCACCTTAAAACTTTCCCTGTACACTGGGACTTGCAGCCAGTGGCATAAACGGTGCTCCTTCAATTAATATGGCCTTGGAGGGAGCAGCCACTTGGCTGAGGAGCTCTGTTGCCTGTGTCTCTCCAAGGGGAGATGTCAGGTTGACCATATGCTTCAACGAAGACAGGTTACAAGGTAATGCGTATAATATGACTGAGGACAAAGGTGACTTATGGAAGTGTGGTAAATAAGTGGTTTTCTCTGCTTGGCAAGTGAATTTTGATCCCAGTGTAGCACTGTGCTGTAAGATGCTGCTGCTACATCTGGGAAAGCTCATGGGAGGACAAAGAGCAGAAAGCGGCAAGAAGGACAAAGAGGCTCTGGAACAACCCCCCCACCACCACCTTCCACCTCCCCTCCTCATTTATACTCCTGACAAACCATCAAAACAGTGGGGGACACTTGCAAAATTGTCTTTCCTGTGTTAGGAATTGTCTTAGCCTATGTCAGGCTGTCGTGCGCAGGGAAAACAGCAGCAGATCAATAGAGGTGTCTGTGCTGACACTTCTACCACCCTGCCCTTTAAGAAACACTGTAACACTCCTCAGCCTTCCCAATTAATGAGCTATCAGTGAGAAGAAATACATGGGTTTCTTTCCAAGTGTGTGTTTCTCTACCAACCTTTGGACTTCTCCTAAAGGAAGAGGTAAGTGATAGGCTATGGTCATGGTCAGAGGTCCAGGCTGTGATTATGACGACAGCTTGCTGGCATAACTTTACAAGAGAGCCCCCTTGGTCCAGCTGTGGGTCTGTGACAGCAGAAGCTAGTGCAACCTTTCACTACAGGGTACCCTGCCCTCTGCTGCTCACTGAGTGCTTTACGTGATTCCAAGTCTCTAACACACGTTGTGACCACCAGCCATGCATCCTCCAGAGTGGGCTGGATCCCACTATCATCCCTGAACACTCCCTTGGAAGTGGAAGGAGCAAGAATGGAGGTCCTGCTGCAATTTGACTTTAATGGAGTTATGTGCGATGGCACTGATTGAAGACCTGACCTGTGTGAAGAATGTCAATGTGCATGATCACAGCAGAGTATGATGCCTGTCATTTATCATTTGCACCAATCAACCAGGAGCCCCTGTGCACCAGTGTTGTGGAGATACAGAATAAAATAATCCCTTTGCAAAGAGCTTGCAGTTTTGGAGTTAGCACAAACATTTAAGCCTTGAAGAGAAGGGAGAGAAATGACATTGCTCCTAGCCCTTGTTTCCTGGCAGGCTTATATTCATCAGCTGCAAAACCTTAATACAGTTTTCACTACACTTGTCGATTGTTAAGATAGATTTGGGGGCTGTCAACAAAATGTTACAGTTGAAATGACCCAGCTAGAAATAATAGACTATGTAACATACAGCCATAATACTCTAAACCAGCACAGAAGAATACATGTAGCCCTTTCATGCTTAATGGTCCCTCAGCTGTCATTTGAGAGCAATCACAGCCCCCCTGTGTATCCCTGGGGGAGAAGTGGGCACCCCGAGAAGCTGGTTCATCTGGCTTGTTTCTGACACCAGGTTGTGAACAAGGTGCCTTGCTTACTCGGAGCCAGCTGGTGTTGGCCCACAGGCTGCTATGGGTGGGAACTTACACTGTCGTGCTGGGCACAAAGGGGTCCAATCCACCCATCTCCTCTGGATGCTGCCACAAAGTGGTGATTCATTCCTTACAGAGCTGGTGGGAAACCAAACTGAATACCTGGGGAGTAGATCAGAGCTAAAGCCCACTGTATTTTTGTGGCTTGATGTGAGCTGGGTAACTTGGGAGTACTTTCAAAGCATGTTTCTCTTTACAGACAGACAGGTTTTTCAGAGGTTTCTTGTCAGCTTGTCTATCTGAATAGTATCTTTACAGGCTCCTATGCAGAAACACTTGTAGGGTTCCTAATGTAACTTTACCAGCGAAGCAATTCCCACCCAGGTCAAGATGATTCTTACTGAGGCTTCACTAACACATCAGACCTTTTCCTAGAGGGTCCTGTTTGTTCACAGGAGAGTTTTGCATCCAATTCTTGCATTCAAACTATTCAAATCCAAGGCAGTATCAGGATTATTCGTCTCTAATGGGCTCTGGGTCTGACCAGTGAAGAGCTTGGTCATGGGGGATTTTAGTAAACTGAAATGCCCTATGAGTTTAACAGGGAGGAACAGTCACCAACTACTTTTGATATGCTCAAAGGTAAAATGCTGCACCTCCTACAATATGAAATCTGCAACTCAGGAAGACCTGAAATGATAAACTCAGGTCTAGTCTTAGATACCAGTGGAGCAGTAGTCACCCCTCAGTGTGTTTGTGGGATCTCATCAGACAGGTCCACTGGCACTAAAGTTGTGTTGTGAACTTCAATAACCTTTTTTTTCTGCTCAATTTTTTCTTTTTTTAATAATTAAAATTATACATGAAAGTAGCAGGAGACAGTCAGGGTTGAGCACAGAAGCATTCACTTACAAAATCTCCCCATGCCTTAGGAATGCAGTTATTTCTTTTATCTATTCAAATAATCAGATCCTTTCAGATAATGAGAGGTCTGTGCAGTTTTAACTTAGTTTGTGTTGGTGGAGGAGCGCGATGTCAGGAGAGGAGTGCCTGCACCGGAGCAGCTCATCCCCTGTGAGTGCCTGCCCCAGCCGGCAGTGCTTAGAGCACAGCCTCCCGGGAAAATCCTCCTGGAGCTGGCGCCCTGCTAGAAACGACCTCTTCCTGCCTGAGCACAGCTTGAAACTGGAAATATAACTGTGGAAAACATGCCTTCTTTGGGGGGAGTGATGCTGCTCTGGAAAGGAATTTACTCCATCAGTAGACCCCCCCAGGGACCCGTAGCCCGAGAAAGATGCTCACTGCAACCCCTCCAAGTACCTCACAGGGACCGTAGCGGAGACGAAAATAAGTTGTCCTGAATTAAATTAATTTTTGAGCTTGTGTCAGGATAGCGGAGCTACCTCACAAGTCAGCTCCACAAGGACTTCCCACAAAACAGAAGCCACTTCATTAAAGTTGGTCATTCACTACTGTGATAAAGTAATTAAAGCCTCCTGATTGCTTTCTCCCCCTGCTGCTCCTTCTCTACTACAAACATGAATGCTCTGGTATAGATGGAGCTGTTGACACTTTGTCAGTGAAAATCCAGAGCTGTGCGAGTAAGAGAAATGTTTTATGGGGACTATAAATAGTTTTGCATTAAAGCAAATATATTCTCCCACCTAAAATAGATTCACCTTGCAAACAGCTAAAGGACAGTTTCAGCGGCAGAGGAACACCTTCAGACTCCCCTCAGGAGACAGAAACAGCCTTTTTCCCCTGAAAGAGCAAACAACAGCAGTGGAAACGCCTCTGCTGCCACCCCCCCCCCTCTTCCTGTTCCCCACTGCCTGCTAGCATCCCTCTGTACTTAGGTGCCATCCTGTGAGACCACCCGGCATCCTTTCACCAAAAAGGGATGTTAATTAATCAAGTAACTTTTCCAATCATTTTTTTACTAGATGCTTGCAACATGCATACTCATTATGTGGGTGAAAGGGATGAGAAAACTTTGGGGAGAGGGAGCAGTGACTTTCCACGATCACTCAGATCAGTGGGTTGCTTTTTCTTTGCTCCAAAGGGAATCATGCATTCAGACAATGCAAACATCCTCTCTGCCAGGGCTGCAATGTGTTAACAACACTCTCCTCTTGCTGCCAGAGCATAATTTCATTCCCTATGGAGAAACGCGAGTGCTGGTGATGGGGAAGACAAGGAGATGTTAGAAGAGAAAATATATTTTTAACTCACCTTGAGGCTGTGTGTTGGGTTGACGACGCAGACAAGTTGCCCGGCAGCTGAGAAAACCCTCTTTGCCTTGTAGTGCTGAAACCGCAGGTGAATAAGATCTAACACAGCCCCAAAGCACTGGGTGAAGAAAAGCATCACAACTTTTGGCGTTGCTGCTGCCGCTGCTGCTGCTGCTGCTGCTGCTGGCAGTGGGCAGGGGAAACAGCCAGGGAGCCCCTGAGTCCTTGAGCCCGGGGAGGGAGTGCAGTTGGCGAGAGCTGCTCTCCGGCACAGCTTAGCATGCCTTCATATTCATCATCAAAATAAGACGGGAAGAGGCTTGCAGCAGCGGGGCGGCCAATGGAAAGGACAGAAATGTTATCCTTGAGGTCCGGAGACAGCCAATAACAAATGCCTCCCCTCCAGAAACTCCCTGATGAATTGAGCCTGGTGGAGAATGTATTATTGAACATTACCATACATCAGCACATTGCATTTATCTTGTGATTACAGCCAGTCATATGTAAGGCTGTGGAGATATGCAGACAAAATTGATTGCTTAACATCTCCATTTATTAATTGCCTTAATTTAACAAAGGAGCACTCGGATACCAAAGCTACATGGAAGGCATAAGGAAGAAGCCCATCAGTGAAACTGTTAGAAAGTAGCAAAAATAGGTTAAGCAGACCGTGTTTTTACTGAGGGAGAAAAATCAAATATGCAAAGAGAGTCACAGTTCCTTGCAGCGGTTAAGCAGAAGTAGAGCTTGCTACATAAATAGATTTGCGTCTGTGCATTCACAGGCTTCAATCTGGGTTTTCACCACTCTGAAGTTTCCTAAATTTTATATTCTGCTACTTCACAAGGGTCTCAGCACACAAATAACATTTCCCCCATCACTAAAAATAGGAGAGGTCAGGTCTCCGGTCTGGTGTAACTTGGAATAACTCCATTTAGAGTCAGTGATGTTTTCCTGATTTACACTTGCTGGTGTAAATCAGTTCTGATCAGGTCTGTTGGACACAAAACATGATAATTACTGGATGCTGGAGCTATGAGAGCATAAAAAGGCACAGAGCATGCTTCTAAAAATAATGAAATACGTGATGCATGAGAGCACACACAGAGAGAAACTTGCACTGAGGGAAAAGTGACTTCTAAATCAACAGAATAATTAAACATGCAGAAGGCTTTTGCTTGTCATTTATCTGTGTATCGGTGAGCAGGAAATTACAAATTAGCCATTGGATAGTCCTAGGCATTAAAAAGGAATTAGGGAAGTGCAACGAAAATAAACATGCTTTTACGTATTATTACCAGTGCGTATCTCTGTTGGTGGGCAGGGATCCCTTTTGAGCCATTGAGTCTCATTAAACTTGAGTATCTGTAACTGAGTTTTCCAGGAGGTGACTGCAGCTGAGGGAATCAGAAAGCACATTCATTTCATGGGACAATCCTGTGTGATATGTTGCTCTGCTTGTTAATAAATCAAAGAGAGTTAATTTAATTAGCTCTCTGCCAGAACTTCCTATCAGGGTGCTATTTAGGCTTGCTAGCTAAGTACTCAGATGGCTTATTTAGCCTTGGTAATCCTTTTTCCCTTCAAAGCAGAACAGAGAAAAGTAGCTTTTCTTTCATTTTTTTTTCTTCCTTTTAAATGTGAGCCCCATGCTGGGGGTGACGCTGCTGCTGCGGACACAGCAGCCCCTGTACAGCGCAGAAATTAGCCTGGGACTGTATTGTCACAACTGCCTCTTCCTAAATCAATACTGCAATCCTGGTTCTGCCAGACTGCAGAGAGCCTGTGCATAAAAAAAAAAAAAAAAAAAAAAAAAAAAGAAGAAAAAAAGAGGCCTCAGAAGACAAATAAGTGAAAACTGTGAATGCTGGAATAGCTGATTACACAAGCCCCAAAAAAACATTAAGGATGGAAGGAATATGTGTCTCTCAGTTCTTAACATTTGGTTGTAAATGAGAACTGGAGATAATTATTGCAGCGCAGAGTGACACTTTGAGAATATTTTCAGACAGACTTGAGGACATCAATTTGCTTAAAGGTGTTTTTTTTCCATTCCCAAAGTAACTGTGAGCATCCAGCTATTTATTATTTGTTTCTTTCTGATTTGTAGTTGGTAGCTGCACAAACGCTTTATACTAGGAAATCTCAGTCTGCAAGTTACCAGTGCAAGTATTCTGCCTTAAATGAGCAAAAGGTAATTGCTATTTACACTGGTTATTGCCACCTGAATCCCTGGAGATTAATTCTGTTTGACTGATTGACTCAACTGAATGCCTAGACTTGGGGGGCACCACCATATCCATGGGCAGCAGACATGGAACCCCTCATCCCTGCTGTCCAGCTAGTCTCAGGGCTCTGGCAGTTCTACAGTCCAGTCCCCTTGAGACCCAGCTGCCTTCCAGGTGTTGGCAGCTGAGGTGTCCCTGATCCCACAGGTGCATAGGAGCATCTCCAATTTAAATATACATCCATGCCTCTGGGCTAGTACAGAAAGAGGGTTGTTGTTCTTCAAAGCAAAGACTACCTTCAGAGATGGTGAGGGACCTTTGCAATGCCCAAATCCCTGTATACATCTGTGCCCATCTCGCTTGCTATACGTGACCTTCCAAGGAGCAACTCTGTAACACCAGTATTTGTGAAAAAGGATGAAAATGAGCATTCAGTACATCTGAAGGTAACTCCTGCTCAGGGCATGAGTTCATGTTCATGGGGGCACTATTTGAAATTGTTTTACTGCCCATATTTTGTCCAGAGACCTACACACAAGGAAGTGCTTATGACATTTCAACACAGGACTTAGCACCTGCTTGACAAAGGACCCAACACCCACTGAGCCACAGCAGCTGGCTGTGCACACAACTTCAATTGCAAACAAAGGTTCAGCAGTGTGGTCTCTCATGCATGTGTGGATCCAGTTCTTTCTTCTGATTTCGTACACAAAGGCTCTCGGCCAGCGTAACTCCATTCATTGGAGTTCATGGTGGTCTCATCCAGGCTTGGGGATGCAAGGTCTGCTATCCTACCTGGCCTCAAACCTTGGAGCGTGTCCTTGATGGCATTATTGAGCCGTGTGGGGGCAGCCAGAGAGAGGAGGAACAAGTTCATGTGCAAGGGGCACTTGGTGAATCCCATTAAACTGCTGGTTGCAAATTTCCGGTGACTGCAGCCATTATTTCCAAGATGGTTTATTGTGTAACAGACAAGTGTGAAGTGGCAGAAGCCCATATGCTAAATCTCCATTAGAATCCCGATTTTGCCAAATTAGCAGCTCAAGTGGCATCACTGTAATACGCATGGGATTACAACGCTCTAACAGCTCAGCTGCTGCTGTGACTGCATCAGGTTTGCAAGGTAATAGGATCAGCTAGACATAAAAACTGACTGCAGCGGCAATAGCTTTCCAGTTTTTCAGGTGAAAGGAAAATGCTCATGGAAAACCTCAGGTATCTAGTGTGACTTGGTAGGATGATAGCCTGAAAGATGCATTGTTTGGTCCAAACCCAGCATGAAATTTTGAGTTTTAGTCAGTTTTTAAAATCTTTCTGACTGGGCACTTGTGGGGGTGACCTTCCTATATGATGCTCTCTTTCCCTTCCTGCTCTGCCAGACACCGCAGACGTAGCAAACCCAAGCTCCTTCTCATCCTGTCTGTATATTTTGCTGACACCCATGGAATGATTCCCATGCAGCTGCTACTAGACTGCTCTCCATTACCAACAGCCATAGGAGAAACGTAACTGACTTGGACAACATCAGCCCTAGTCATTGTCCCAAGAACAGGAGAGGCAGATGCTGCTCAGGGTATTACAACCGTCCATTCAGGCAGCTAACCAGCCTGCTTGTGTGTCCATGTTTCTGACTGCTGGTAGGATTTCTGGCAAGGCTGGCTGGTGTGGGTTGTACTCTGGTTCCACTATTTATATTTCCTTGGGAAAGGAGCCAGACCAATCTGACCGGCCGCTGCCCTCTAGCAGGGACAGCCCGCATGGGCACCTTGGAGCAGGGAAGGACCCCTCTTACATTTTCATCCTTGCCTTCTAGGGATGATAACTGGCCGTTTAAATGTGTCACTGCCTCCATCTAGCTAAGGTTCATTTTCTGTCTGGCCAGGGGCTGGAGGAGCAGGATCCATGCCAATTAGGCACTGCTCCCTTGAGTGTCTACATCTGAGTGCATCAGCCCAGCTCCTTTTATAGTCCTTTATAATGGGGGGAACAGGGCACACTGAGGATGCATTTCCTTTGACCTGATTGGGGCATCAGGCAGTTTTCTTCATCCTTTGTATGCAAACAATGTACAAAGCTTCATGTGCTCTCCCAGCAGGTTTTGAGGAGGGATGTTTGCACTGTTAGTTATCATTTTCCTCTGTTGTGTTTTAAGCAAGAACATAAGAAAAGTCTCATTAGTTCAGCGCAATGATCCCTTCAGCCCAGCACCCTGTCCACAGCACTGATTACAGGAGAGGCCATTTTGAGTTGGCTCATGGGCAGGGACCACCACCTGTTGCCCATTCTCCTGGTATTCCCTAAGCACTTACAAATGTCATCTTGCGGCATTAGAGGGTACATCTCTAGGGAAGCAGAACTTTTTGGAAGAAGAAGGAGCTTTTAAAACTGGCAGAAGAGTTGTAGCCCTCCAGGCTGCCCCCTGTAAAGCACATGTCACTTCATTCTGACTGCTTTGTGCTTTGATTGGAGCCCATCCTCTCCAAAAAGCCTGGCTTTGCAGATTCCTTTGAAGAAGACCAGTGGTACCTCCTGCTAAGGTCTAAGTTCTTCCAAAGATTATTTATCTTCACCACTAGCATTTTTTTAATCTTCTTTCCAGTCTGAATTATTTTCCTGCATGAGCTTCTGCCTTCATAAAGTGCTTTCCCTCACTGAGCTGTGACAGCCTCTGTCATCACAGACTTTCTCCATGTAAAGACATAGTTTTGCCTAAAACCTCCATCAGCAAACCCAGTAGACAGATATAGTTTCCTTTGCAAAGCACCTTTCTTGCCCAAGACCAGGTCACTCTTGCAGCTTCTCTATGCATGTTCTCTACCTCCTGCTCCCCTCTTGTCCAGCCTTATCTGTATCTCACCTCCAATGAGTACAGAAGCAAAAAGACCTGTTTGGCTCACAGCGTCATGGTGCTCTGATTACAGGTGTGACATGTCTGCTCCTTTGGGTCTCCATTCCCACACTTCCACTTCACTTGCAGATTTGACACCACTCAGTGCAGCCACAAGAGAGCCAGAGCTGCCTGTGGATGGGGAGAAGAATTGCGGATCTCCCTGGAAAAGGCATGGATGTACTCCTTTTTCTCATCTTCTTTGGTGTCCATGATGATGAGAGGAGACATCATCAGCAGATTTTTTTCCACTGTTTTTTAAAAATCATTGTTTTTTTTCAAAAGCAAAGTGCTGTCAAAAGTTGTTGGCTTTCCCAAAGTACTTTATCTGTGGTGAATTATTTTGCCACGTAGGTTTTCAGAAATCTTTTTTGACTGCATGCATCCATAGCTGCACTGGAATTGTACACATGCACTGAAATTATACACATCAGCAGAAACTGATCTTAAATGTCTCAACAGTTTTTGTTTTCTTCAAAGGACAGCTTTCATTGGAAAGAACTATCAAAAGCAGCCTATGAAACAGTTAATTAACATGCCAATTAAGATATCAGTGACAAATGCCACAGAGAATCTTATGAAACTATGGAGAAAACAGAATTTGCTGAACTCGAACCATTTTCACAATTCAGAGGCTCTTCCCAGCATTTCCTGAGTGCTGCCTTCCTCCTCCCTCTGGGCAGCTCACTTTCAACCGTGTGTGGTCATTGCCCCCAGAGCTACTTTGTAAGGCTGCACATCCAACACCATCACTGGTGTGACTGGGGATGCATGTTGCTGCTCTTTGCACGCTTAGGCCATGTCTGCCCCATCCGTCACAGAGCAAAAGTCATTTTAACACCCTCTGGCCACCTGCAGAGCATCATCACTGCACAGCTGCTGAGCTGGGCTTTCCTGTTAATCTCTCTTTGGCAGAAACTTGCATTTCCCTCTGGTATTGAAGGACACTAATGCGGCAAGAAGGGTTTTCCTTTTATTCCTTTCAAAGCCATCCTTCCTACATTAATATTAGCAGTACATGAGTTTTCTAGTTGCTGGGTCAGGAGGGGAATTCTTCATTTCTCCTTGGGATACATCTGCTGCCAAGGGAAAAAGGTTTCTGCCTCCACCTTCTTAATTTTGTCCCTTCACACAGCTGCATTAGGTATGCGTTGCCTTCCTCTGCTTGCTTATTAACAGGAGAGTTTATGGCAATATCTCATGCCACTTCTCTGCAAATGTTATACCCGAGAGAGCATCTCCTTTAGCTCTCACTAGCAAGCCAGCAGCTCAATAAAGACACTTTACATTTTCATGCTGTTACTAGATAAAATAACTGCCATCATTTTCTATTCATAGTGGTTGCCTGGTGCCCAAATTACCATAAGGACCTATTGCTTTCAGTTGCCAGCCTAACAGTTTCCACCAGAGATTCCTGATTCCCCAGGCCATATCGCCGGGGTGGATGGACCGCATCTGCCTCAGTTGCCTTGTATTGGAGAGAAAAAGCACCAGCAGCCAGAAGAAATGGATGGAGGAGGATCCTTTTCCTGCTGGAAGTGCGGGCAGTGGCTTGTTCAGAGGCAGCCTCTAATTCTGAGTAGGTTTTATGGATGGGTAGCTTTTCATTTGGCGGGAAGCCTGCCTTAGAGGCTGCCTCTGGCCACTCTCTTCACTCCCAGAGGGAACGATCAGCCGAGGGAAGTGGCAGTCAGCAACAACGCAGGCTGGCAGCAGTGCAGTTGACGCCCTTTTATCTCTTTAGTGTGCTCTCAATTGCACACGCTGGTTTATAATCAGGATGCTGCCTACAGTCCCAATGGGCTTTTTTTTCAATCCAACTGCTTTAAAACACACACGTGCACGGGGACGTGCGGAGGACAGACAGGTAGCAGGAATGAGGCAGACTTGCCGTGCTCACGTCAAAGGGTGAAAAGATTTTGGGGGTGCAAAGGAGCCCTGATGAACCAGGTACTGCTGTTCCTGACTTCCCCACCAAGGAGGAGGGTCTGGACAAAGGAGAGGTGGAGGGCTGTATACAAATGACCCAGTAAGACAGAATGAAGTCTCTCCTCTTCTGGGTCACAAGAACAATAAATTATTCAGGCTGGGAATGGTTGAACAAGTGTTTAAATTTCAGATCCCTTTTCTAAATTTCAAGCACCTTTTTGTGAGAGTCCCCAGGACAGATTACAGCAATATTTTTCTGTGCGGTCCTGGTTCCTGGTGAGATCAGGGTCCGCCATCGCTATCTAAAGGTCTCACAAGCTCCTGCCATCTAAAGGTTTGAAGATCCCACTGATGACCACAGGCCAAGTGGGACATGTAGCCTTTCCAAATCTGTATTTAATAACTTGAAAAATGTGCCTGCCAGTGGCAATGTTTCTGAGGCATTTCTGCAAAGTTCAATTAGCTAATGGCATGGAGATTCAGACTGATGTGGAATGAGAGGCAGTTTTCAGTGCCAAGTGCTGTTAAGAAGATTACCATGTCCCAGTGTATCACCAGAGGCACCCATCCCACGTGAGCTGCAACCAGTAACAGCTTGGAATGTGTCCTTTCCCCATCTGTACATGTACTAAAGGTATCCTGGCAGCCGGCAGCATTTTTTCAGCCCACAGATGGCTAAGCTTGAGCCCACATTGGTCAGCAGTGGTGCAGGGGCTCCTCTGCCCAGAAAGTGCACACAAAAAAGGTTGCTCATCAAGAAGGGCCTCACCTGGAGGACCAGATCCTCTTCCCATGTTCCCACATGGTGCTCCCATGACATCAGTGACATTTATAGACAGCTTTCTGGTGGCAGAATTTTACTTAGACTATTTATTTTACCCTGAGGAAAATCTCAGGAGGGGAAAAACAGAGGTGGCTCTCCTCTGTTTCAGTCCTCCCTGAAATGAATGTTTGGGCTGTCCTTCAGCTCAGTATACCCTTGTTATTATGCTGATATCAACAGAGATGAAGCAGACCAATGCCTGCCATTGCCATCTGTCCAGCATGGTGAAAGCCACCCAGCTCCCTCTAGGCTACATTCTGCGGTGACTGTTTCTTTGCATCTGGACTAGTGTCTTGCAAGCCAGAAAGACAGGCTGTGGTGTCCAGAATCCACATCACAGCCCATCTTGCCTTGGCTACCATGACAAATACCAAGGCAAGAAATACTGTTGAGTGTTGTCCAAGTATGACCTTGTTTTACCTTCTCTTTGCATCACAGGTGGAAGAGTGATGCTGTGCATTGCTTCAGCTGGAGGCATGGTCAGGGCAGCGGATGTTGGTAGAGCAGTGGAGGGGGGCAGGAGGTGAGACTGAGGGGGCCAGAAGATAATCTGCCAGAAAAAATCCACCTGCCTTGTGTAGTAGAAAGAGGTATATCTAAAGTTATTAACCTTGATTATAAACCCTTAATTCACTCTTTTCTTGGGGCAAGACAGCAAAACTTCACTTCACGCTGGTGGGCATGTCACCCCACCAAGTCCCTCTGGGCAGGTGGTTTCTCAACAGTATAGGTTTTCTGCAGTGCTTAAAGTAAATTTAAAGTATGTAGCACTGGAAATGAAAACAACCGAATGAATACTTGCAGCCACATCACATTCTTGGTTCCCCTGAGGAGAGCAGTTTCAATACTGAGTGTTGTCTGTTTTGGGGCACAGCTACAGGACAAACGTTATTGCTTTTCTTCCTGTGTTTGTAAATTTAACTAAATTAATTTGATTTATATAGCAAATAAACAGGTGATGCTGTCCCCTGCTCTCACACACAATTGTCAAATGGACTGCTCCTGCAGCCACCTCTCCACCAATAATAACAACAAAAACTTTTAGTGGAAAATAATCATTTGAAGGGGCAACAGTTCTAATTGCATAATGTCTTAATTCCAGCTCTGTTTTTCAGAGAATAACTGATGTTTTTCAAATGAGATCAGTTATCATCTCTGGGGATACAGCCACCTCCTTCCTGGAATGCTTTTCATGCCGGAGGATGCACACTGAAACCGAGAGCAATATTGTCAGTGCAAATCCCAGCTGACACTACGCATTTCTGGCTGTGATACAGCCGGATCCTGAGAGGCGAGCAGAGCCTGACCTTGGCGCATCCAGCAAAGACCAAAGCTGAAAGCTTCCAGCCAGGGATATAGCTCTGCTGCTTTACGCTGAAGGAAAACTCCCAGAGCCTGCTCTCCGAGATTTTTCCAGCAAAGCAAATGCTTTGAGTTAAACGTCTTGATGTGAAAACATCCCTCTGCTGGCAATAATAGCTGAGGGAGCATTCCCAGTGTGATTTGTGTGTAACAGCATTGGGACTAAAACTGCATGCGTTGCTCATCATGGCACATCAGAGTCAGGCAGTGATTCAAAGCCTGATTTCCTTTCTTTGAGAGCTCAGCGATTCAATTGTTTTTTGACATTTTTTTACCAAATATCTGAGCCTTCAGTAAAACTGAGCACCCGGATAGCTTATCATGAAACCCAAAAGCAAGCTACCAAGACCATTCTGACTATGTCTTGACCTATTACCAGAAAACAAACAACTCCTGCATATCTCTTGCCAGCAATTAGCTAGTGGATAGCAACCCACTCCTCCCCAAGCCCTTCCGCCACGGCCACCTACCCACTGAGCTGTCGCCCTCAATCAAGGAAAACCCCACTGAGCAGCTGAGCCTTGACCTGCGGCCTTGAGGCCACCACACTCCAGCTCAGGGGGTCTCAGGAGGCTTCCTTCCCGAATGCACACTGGTTTACATTTTAAATGGCAATTTATAAAACCATGATGCAGCTAATGTTGGAAACACGACTTGCTTGAAAGCAAGCCCTGTCACACAGCATAGCAATGGCACGCCTCAGGGTTTGCCTTGTGCTTTTTTAATGTACAGATATCAAACGATCGGCTGACTCTCCTGGTGTTATTTCACCTCTCTGTATGAAGGAAGCCCATCAGACACACTTTTCTTAATTACTCAGCAATCCCACTGAGATTCATTTTTCTCCAGTGTTAAAATATTCCAGGCATTTAAAGTACAAACCAAATGACTGTATTAAAAGTTTGCCAGAAGGACTATCAGCCTTTTATGGGTGTAAACATCCCTGTTTGAATTATTTGGAAAGGTGGCTGTGATATATTCACTTTTGTTATTTCTTTCGATGGCTTTATAAATGCGCTCTCTACTATCCACAAGCAGTGTACATTTCGATTATATATGACATGTTTGTTTTTAACTAAAAGCAAATCAATAAAGAGACTCCACTTTTTATTTAATGTTACTATTGGATGTTTGTGCACAATGAAAAACCCCCACAAATACTACTTGAGTCATAAAAAATCCAAACAGCTGCTTAACAGAGCATAAAAAATAGATGCCAAGCTTTTTTTTTTTTTTTTTTTTTTGGAATTGGATTATAAACCCTGCCCCTGCATCTGAAATGCAAAGTAGCAGAGCTGGAGGATAAGGCATGGAGCAGCACCTTCACCCCTCTGCCTGCTGGCATGGTGGCTTTGATTTAAAGTTCAAGAGAAGTCATCCTGCCTCAGAGAACACCTACCACCCACACTGGCCCATGGCCCATCAAAAGAAAGGAGGAGCTGTGACAGATTGCAGTCACAAAGTTCAGATCAGGATTTTTTCTTTTTTTTTTTTTTTTTTCCTCTTCTTTTTAATCCCAGTTTCATTCAGCTCCAGATCCAATGTGGGCATCGCCACCTCATCTGCATTTCTGCTGTGCCTGCTGAGGGCAAGATGCTCCAATGCACAAGTACTAAAGGGACAAAGTCATAAAGGAGGACCTGACATCTTGGGTGCTATATCCATTTCCCTCTGGCAAAGAAAATAAGCACTTTTTGGTTCCTCCAAAACATCACTGGAGGGGGCTTGGCCACTCTGTGTGTTTCTTGGCCCTTTAGTCCCTGGCTGAGCCTGTATGGAGCTGGAGCCATTTGGCAGGAGAGCAGAGGTGTCAGTCTGGGGACAGCACGGGCATGTCCCTACAGCAAGATTGGGCACAGAGGGCTTCTGGGTGCTCTAGGATGAGGTGGGGTGGGAAGGACTCATAGCACCCTAATCTCAGCTGTAAGGGTGCTCATACCACACGTGGGTGTCCTCAAGCCTCCTGGGAAGCCCAACTTTTCCCGTCCATTCACTTTTCATTTTCACAGCCCCATTTATCTCCCACTGCCGTCTTGGAGTGGTGATTCCTTGCTGCCTGTGGCTTGTCTGGAAGTGGACATATCCATGGATGAGATGGACTTTTCCACCTCAAAGGCCAGGGCAAGGAGAATAGTGGAGGAAAAACACGGAACCCAGATTAATTCGCACTTAGCAGTTATTGCTAATATTACTGGTTTCCATCATGAGCAAGGTGAGCAAATAAAAGAATTTTAATGGCTCTTGCTTCTTGTACATCTGATTTTTCCACTGTTGGCAGATCCCTTCAATTAATTTCTCCTGGAGAAAAAAAAGCCCTCCTTGATCATTTTCCAAGGCCTTGTAATTAATGTGATCGTAGTCCTGACTGACAGGCGTCGATTTGTGTTAAGAGTGCCAATCTCATTTACAGTTAATCTGGGACAGATCCACTCCACTTCACTTTGCTGGGCTGTAGCACAGAGTCAGATCTGTTCATGAGATGCACTTTATCACCAGCAGAGCACTACATCAATTTACAAGTACTTAGTCGATGCTTCCCCTTAACCCTCTGACCACCAGGACATTTGCGTTTTGTAAGTTAAACTGCGTTCAGTGGCTGACTGGGGCAAATAACAATTTCTTTAGCTAGTGGCTCCTAACTAACAAGATATGAGTAAAGCAGACACACGTATCCTACGAATACTGCCATGGAACCATGATATTTCAGCTGAGAATCCCTAGGATCTTTATGTGACAGTGCAGGGGAAAGGGCAGGGGGGTGGATCAGCAGTGAGTATGAGAGTGTCCCTCTGCAGATGGAAGCAGAAGCAGAGCGACTCATCACTGCCTGCAAAAGAAGTCGGGACAGTGTCTGGAAGTTTCCCAGATTTCAGTGCACTACTCTCCTTTCCACCTCCAGCCTCCTGCTTCCTAGATTCAGAAGTAAATGGGAAATCCCTTAGTCT
>JAWWES010000001.1:54056740-54121558 GCA_035583135.1 Lophotriccus pileatus | reverse complement strand
AGTGGCTGACTGGGGCAAATAACAATTTCTTTAGCTAGTGGCTCCTAACTAACAAGATATGAGTAAAGCAGACACACATATCCTAGGAATACTGCCATGGAACCATGATATTTCAGCTGAGAATCCCTGGGATCTTTATATGACAGTGCAGGGGACAGGGCAGGGGGGTGGATCAGCAGTGAGTATGAGAGTGTCCCTCTGCAGATGGAAGCAGAAGCAGAGCAACCCATCACTGCCTACAAAAGAAGTCGGGACAGTGTCTGGAAGTTTCCCAGACTTCAGTGCACTACTCTCCTTTCCACCTCCAGCCTCCTGCTTCCTAGATTCAGAAGTAAATGGGAAATCCCTTAGTCTGTTTCCTCCTGACACCAGAGCACCATAAAATCCCACTGGTTACCAGGATATTTAAACGATGCTGTGAGCCTTCTGCAGAGGCTGAGCCAGGTAGCGCTGACCCTTTGACCACACGCTCACCCTTTGACCATGTGCTGACCCTTTAGCCACAGCACCATCCCGTCAGTGGAAGAGGGAGAGGCACAGCTGGGGAAAAGGAGGCAAAATTAACAGAAATGAAACAGTGCAAGAAAGGAGCTAAGGCTAAGGTGTGACTAGATCTGCTAGACTGAGACGAAAATTGTCCCTGGTGTTTTCCAGAGAAAAACAACTTTTCCACTCAATAAACATTCTCAAGAACATGATTGTTTCAATGATTTTCCATGATCTGAAAAGTTGTCACTGCCAAGAAACTCCCAAATGTTTCCATTTTGTAAACTATGGGTTTCTCATGGAGAAACTTGAAAAAACATCAGCACAGACAACAGAAGTCCCTAATTCCTTGGGGGAAAAAAGACCTCCATCAGCTCTGGCTGCAGCCTAGAATCAACCCTGCAGATAGGACCCAGGAGCAATTTCTCATCCTATTTGCTCAATTCACTGGCAAGGAGAAATTTTCCCTTGGTTAGGGCTGCAGAGCAGGCTTCTTCCTGCACCCTCACAAGAGAGAGTAGAAGTTACACCCTGTAGCACAAGGAAGGTGTCCTATGTCAAGGTCAGTCTTCTTCCAGACTCTTACAGAAAATATTGTTAGAGAAGAGAAATGGACCCCCATTGTGAGCCAGTTTTCTGCTCGAATCACATTTTCATTGGAAGTTGGGGCAGTAAAACTGAGATCTGTAGTAAATGCTAACACGTTAAGAGGGTTTAAACAGACAGCTTACATGCAATGGAGGAGTAAACGTGGTTAACACAAAGCATTTTGAAGCCGATGGTAAATGACAACTATATTCCTTTATACCTTATTATTAAATCATGCTGGATTAATCTGTCATTAAGTGGTATTTCTGTCTCTCCTCCGCCAAGCAGATGCATCATTCCTGTGAAACACTGTTTCACGTGTGCCTCAACCAGCACCGTGGTATCAGCTTCTGTTTGTAGAGGTAAGAAATGGATTCCTCTTCCCTACTGCTCTCATAGACTTTTCCATTTCTAGATATTTGTTTTTCTAGATATTACAGCGGAAAAAAGAAGTCTGCATAACTGGGACATCAACTGTTCAGATCCAGCTTGGCTGGTTTTGTTCTTCCTAATCAAAATCTCACTATCTCAGAGAAATCTTCTCCTTGTGAAAATTGCAGTGTGTGATACCAGACAAAATTCTGATATTCCACCTTGGAGAAGACAGTAATTAAGAGATGACCTTTCAGGATACACTTTCCTCAGGTGCTCTGGCTTGTCTTGGAGTGATGTGCCTCAGCTGCACACAGAAACAAACAGATCTTTTAAGAAAGTTCACTTTTTTATTACAGTCACAGTGAGGAGTAAAAGGAACAGACCTGAGAGGTGTGTTTCTCCTGTGGAAGTGGCCCTAGGGCTGTAAACAGAAAGTCCATGGGTTCTCTGGAAGATTTTCCACTAATCTCTTGGTCACTTGGACAACTTTCAATTATTCCCTTCTGGACCTCAAAGCTGAACTAAAAGTATTAATAATAATAATAATACAGAAAGAAACCTAAAATCGCAGCAATTCCTGGAAATTCTCCTGAGCTTTCTGGTACAGTCCTAGCAACGTGTAACAGGAAGCAGAGTATGACTGCATAAAGCATTTGGCATTGATTGAATATATAGATTGGTGGTGTCTCAACCCCTGTTTTAATCTTTCCATTACCTATGATATTTTTTACAAAGAAAGTCTTATTATTTAGAAAACAATTTCTAGCAGCCTTCAAATAGAGAAGAAGCTGCAGCATCTTAATGGAAGGTAAATTACTGGTGCTTTCACAGCCAGAGCCTCTCCCTGGTCTGATGGAAAAGTTAACCATTTAGCACCTTCTCCGTCTGAACACCAATTTCCATGAATGAGAATTTATCACAGTGTAGTCGATAGTGGGAAAAGCTTCTCCATATTTGCTGCAAGGGATTTCTCCATGCCAGAGAGGGCTAAATTTTTATCAGTGGGGAAATCCCGTATGGGGAGAGAATGTGCCAGGGGAACAACTTGCAGGGAGCCAATGGCCCTGGTCTCAGTGACAGCCACGTCTAGGCTGCCAAAGCTTTTCAACATGAGGGTGATTCAGGTGATCTGTCCCCACCTTCCTCCCCCAGAGCAAATGAGCAATCACACTGGAGCACCAAAATCGGATTCCAGCCGAGGTGTCTAGGTGGGGAAGGCAATTCCTTTAATCCACTAAGCTACTTTAGTTCCCAGTCTTTATCTGAAACTCACAGACAGAAAATGTCACTGGGAACTTGATGGACTTAACTACTTAATGCAATCAGCATTCCCGGGTGCAAATTGGTGTTTCTTGGATACCTTGCTTAAAAGGGAAAAAGCCAAAAAAAACCCCACCAAACAACAAAAAACCCTCTATTACCATTTTGGAATCAGATTGTCATCAGACAACCTGTGCCAGTCAAGAAGGATCTCAGAAGATTATGGGGGCAGGAGTGGTGGGGGATGTTTGGTCTGAAAATGGCTGCAAGCCAGAAAGTCTGTTTTTTAAAAGCCAAGCAAATTCAACGCAAACACTAAAAAGAGTGGAACCGGTTAAATCTGTCAGACTGCCAGCAGACACTGTGTGACATGTTGATTTTCCTGTCTCTCCCTGTTATTTTGTAAACCACAGAGGCTTCCCACACCTCCACATTGAATCCAGCTGTCAGAGATCCATAATTTAGGGTGGGCACCAGCACTGCAGCATTTGGATGACTTCAAGCAGCATGGTGCATAATGAAAGTCGCTCTTTGCACCTAAATTTTGACAAGGGGGAACTTTTTGACAAGAGGGACTGCTAAAATCCACCTCTAGCTCTGCCTGTGAGTGGGCAGCAGGTGTGAGGCTCAGACAACCCCTCCTCTCCATCCTGTGCCTTTGTACTGTCTCAGCTCCAAATTCGTACACAAAAGTCACAGAGGGACCAGGGAGGATTTGAAAAGGGATGAGGAGTTGTCACTGATCATGGGAGGCAGCTCTCAGGTGGAACTGCTGCAGAAGCAGGACCACCACCCCAGGGCTGAGCTTTGGGATGCCTCATTCCCACCCCAGGCCCCTTCTCAAAGGCTTCTCAAAACCTTGATCAAATCCCCAAATCCCCCCTTTCCCACCCTCACCACACCAGTCAGCTTGACACAGAACTTAAAATGCTTCATTACCCTTCACAAGGTTATTTAAGGCAATATGAAGTGGGGGACTCTGGGAGGGGAAGGCTACTTCCAGTGCCACTAAAGCAGGAAGGGGTGTAACAGCTGAAAAACATGCCCTCTTATAGGCCTTTGAGAATCAAAGGCAGAGGCACCAGGGAGATTTGTTGTTATATTTGCCTTTATAATCCACTCAGGTATTTTCTTCCATAAAGGGTCCATTCTATGTTTTGCTTTGACACCCTGACACATGCCAGGGCACCCCCTTTGACTGCTCCACTGCCTGGATCAGGAGATGACAGCTCTTTGGTAGCATTACCCTTGCCTGTGTTTTACTGGGGAACAGCGTTCTGCCCCTATGTCCATCAAGTTCATCTCCAAACAGTGACTGTTACCCAGCGTTTCCCTTCATCCATCCCTCCTTACTTCTTTTGCCATACACACTCAATCCTGTGTTTTTTCTCTTACTATATTTTCCCCTGCAAATTGAACATTTCTGAAATTTCTGGGTCTTCTCTCCCCTTTGGGTCAGCTCTTTGTTCTTCCCTGGGTGACAGTTGCCAGCCTGGGACTTAGCAGGCTGGTGGAGGAGACAGGACAGTGGTAATGTGGGGAAGAGACCACAGTCCCTTGCAGAACAATTTCCTATTTGTGGAGCCCTGAGTCCTGCTTCAGACCTGAGGACAGCACAGCTCTCCCTGTGTTTCTCTCATCACTCTCAAAGGTGGCCTCCAACTGTTTTGTAACCTCAAGGTTGTTACAATCGACCCCCTCAAAACTGAGATGTACCATGATTTAGAGGGAGTTTATTCCACAACTCATCCCTGAGGACGCAGGGCACTGCAGACTTATAGTTAATGACAACAGCCACGTGGATGAGAACCAGGAGTAAATTGAAGGCCGCCTTGAAAACCAGGGAAACAGATGTTCGGAAAGCTCACACTCCTCATCGTTAACTTCAGAATGTAAATGCCTGATAATTCCTCATTTTATTGCCCAGCGTCGTGCTCAGTGTCAGAGAGAACAATCCTGCAGGGATAATCCATATCTCAGCTCTGAAGGTCACAGCAGTGGTGCGAACATATCTAAACAAGAGAGGGGAAAGGGGGTGGGGACAGTCAATGGGCTGTGGTTGGGAACAAAAGGGTCTCCTGAGCGACTGTGATAAAATGAAATATCACGGTCTGACAGCAGAGAGGGGAAAGGGGAGGCCTGTCCTGGACAAACAGGACTACTGGAGTTGAAGATTATCCACCACTTTTGGTGTTCAGATTTTTATCAGTAGAAAGCCACAACTTTTTTTTTTTTGCTTGGAAAGAATACTGTGAAAGAGAAATCCCTGAATTCAACATGATTTTGTTGGGACCTGAGTCTGTCCTGGAAAGCAAATGATTTTTTGCTATGTAGTGGGGAGATAAAATCATAGAATCATAGGATCAACCAGGTTGGAAAAAAACCTCCAAGATCATCGAGTCCAACCCTTGATCCAAAACTGCAATGAGTACTAGACCATAGCACTAAGTGCCCCATCCAGTCTCATCTTAAAAACCTCCAGGGACGGTGAATCCACCATCTCCCTGGGCAGCCCATTCCAATGTCTGATTACTCTCTCCACAAAAAATTTCTTCCTAATATCCAACATAAACGTCCCCTGGCAAAGCTTAATATCGTGCCCTCTTGTCCTGCTGGTGGTTGCCTGGGAGAAGAGACCAACGCCCACATGGCTACAACCTCCACTCAGGGAGTGGTAGAGAGTGGTGAGATTTTTAACTACCTCATAAACAGAGATTTAACATATCCATTCTGTCCTTTTCTTGCTCTTGTGCTTTTTTTTCCAGACATTTGTTCATATTCTTTCCCCCTGCTTTTCCTTTTCAGCTTTCCTTCATGGTCTTCCCCAAGCACAGTCATTTTGGACCCAGCTGATAGTGATCAAGACCACAGATACGGTGGTGAGGCGGGAGGGGATGAGGTTTTGCACTCTTTGACACTGTCACTTAGACATCCACACTGAAGCTCACACTCCCTCGGGATCTAACTCTTTCTGTACAGAGAGGATCCTGCAAGAATAGCATTCATAAGGTGATTTTACTGAGGACGACACATGGACAAGCGTGGGGTGTTGTGTCTGAGAGGTTCCTGCACTTACTGCAACAGCTCAACTGGCCTCTACTGCATCAGGAGGGACCTGGCATTGCTCATGGAAGAAGGTACAATGGAAAGCAAGAGCCTAGAAAACACAGGACATAGAATGGATCCTGCAACGCGGAGGAGTGGCTTACTGAACCTTGATGCACAATTGGGAGCACTGCTGATAATATTAAAGCTGGATTTACAATGCAAAGGCTTAACTAGTGAGCTGTATTTCCATGTAAATCGATTTCTATGAATACATGTATGGAAAAACAGCAGCATGGATGAGTGGAGTGGAGCTGAGGCAGGCAGGCTCATCCAGCATGAGCAATTTACTGTGTTGGTTGGGATACCAGTGGAACTCCTCTGATGTTCTCTTAATGTCTAGAGTTTTGCTTAATAAGCAGAGAAAACATGCATACTTATTCTAACCTTTAAAAGTGCAGACCAAGTATAGGTCAAATATATATTTGAAGACAGCATGATCACAGCAGTGTTCCTTGGGGATCTGAGTAATAGAAAGGCACCTCTAAGTTTTCCACTTAACAGACCTCTGTATATCATCATGGACACTTGTCCACACTTGAAATGTGGCAGTTTAATAACCATGAAGCAACTGGAAATAATAAATGAGTGAATGTCTGCTGAGAGCAATATTAATTATTTGTAACAAAACCATCTAGCCAATATGCTGTTGTACACGTAAGATTAGCTTCGGTTACTACATTAAAAGGTCAGCATGAAATGAGGGTTAGAAAAACAGCATCTCTGGTTTGTGGACAGTCAGGAGTGAGATGTTCCAGCCCTCATCCCGATGTTCAAAGAAGCACAGGGGTATGTTATTCTAATCACTTGCATCCCATTTGTGAATTTCAGGTCATACTCATTGAACAGAAATCACGAGCACATGTACAGACTATTTTTGATTAGCAGCTAAAGCCCATTCCTGAAAAGACCACAGGGACAGAGAGACTCCGCAGCTGTGCATACAATCAGGATAACATCTTGGCCAGGAACAAACCTCCATTATCCTTGAGAAATAAAATATGCACAGTAATCAGGCAAGGGAGATGTCCAATGTACAGTTAATTTTGGTGAGGCATATTGATCATTTTGCAGTATTAATGAAGTGAGGCAATATTTAGAGGTCTCCAAGGGTATGTTAATCATGAAGGTTTTGCTTTGGTGCTTCAATGTGATGCATAAGAGACAGTATGGACACTACAGAGAAACCAGTCAACAGACCACTAAGCGATGATCTGTGCTATGACCACATTCCCTAAGTGCAACTCCTATCAATATTCAAGTGTGCCTAGCAAAAGACCATGAAAGAAACCTGTCAAAGGCTAGTCACAGAGGAGTCAGGCAAACGAGGATTTCACCTCATCTAGGCACACCCAGGCTTTGGTAAGGGGTTGTGTGCAGTACGTTAAAAGAGAAAACAGGGAGAATTCAGACAAGATAAAACTCAAATCAAAAACACACAGGTATGCATGAATGCATTTTTGTCATATTGCTACTTTCATTATGAATTTTTTGCCTTGTCTCTCTCATTATAAATTTTTTGTCTAGTCTTTTCTGAGATTGTTTCATACAAAATAAGTGTAATTGCACATTGAGTATAATATTCAGATCATGGGATGTAAGCATATGCAAGACAACAGCTCCAAGTTTGGTGTAAGGATGGAATTTGGTCTCATGAGGGACAGGGACTGGTGTAGAAGTGCCTGTAGTGACAGACCAATATCCCTTTTGAATTACTAACACCAGACACTGAAGGGCAAATTATTCCTTCCCAATCTTTTTTTTTTATGGAATCTTTCTCCTCTCCCAAAAGATGTAACGTGTGTGTTAAAAGGGAGTTGAAGGCAGTAGGTAGCTTCTTGTGCAGGGAATTATAACACCTTCCAAAACAAATGTTTAATATAAAGTATGTACACCTTGCTTCATGGTTAATACCTGAATGCTCACTGCTAAAAATGCCGTGAAGCACAATGTGGTCACACTGCCTTTTACTGGGGCATCAAATTGTGTCAAGCAGAAGATTTTATCCAGTTCATTAATAAAAGAGATTTTTGATCTTGTTTGTCTTTTTAGGATAAGCAGGTGACATTAGAGTTTGCATCACATTCTGCCCTCCTGATCAGTGGAACCTGCTTACTACAGGTAAGTGTGACAAGTTTAATTTATGCTGCAGCAGAACAGTGATGAAAAACACTGAATCTAAATAAGATTTTTGATAAAGCTTACTTACCAGGAGAGGAAGAAGCACAGTAATTCATACACGCACGTACAGTCAGTCATATATACACAGACACTGAATCTTATGACATTATTAATGGATTTGTTTGGCTTTGTTATTTTTAATGCCTAAAATATCTTCTTTGTTGGATGGCTAACTTTAATGTCATATTGGCCTCAGATTTCCCCCTGAGGGAACTTGCAATCTGTATTAACAACCCAGTCCAACAGAGGCCCATTTAACACCCTTATTAGCTCAGTACAAAGATTAATTAAGCAATGATCTCTTCCAAACAGCTCCTCATCAGTGGTTAATAACATGTTTGTTAGTTAACTTCCTAAGGCTAGATCTGTGATGGGAAATGTTCTGGTGAGCTGGTTAACTGTTTTAGCAATTGTTAAAGGTTTTATTGTCAATGTCAATCGTACTTCAGGATTTCTAATGGGACCACTGTTCATAAATTGTTATCTGCCAAGAAAAAAAAAAGAAGTAAATTTATTCATGTAGACAGAAAATCAGTCATTTAAACAGCAGGGGTTTAAAACTCAATTAGAAACTAGGCCATGATGAAGATAACTATATCTCTACAATGGTCTTTGCAATATTCTTTACAACGTATTTTTAAACTTGCCTAGCACTTCTGTTGGCTTTTTGAATGTTTTTCTTTACAACAGCTTTCTATTGCCATCTAATAACCCTGCCGTGACTCCTTTTCCAGCAAGCCTTCTTGCAGCTGCCCACCCACAAACAGCAGCATGTGTCAACAGCAGAGGAATGGAGTGGGTCAGGGGTGACAGCTAAGAAATAATTGGGATCAGGATATATATTTCTCTGTCCACCACTAATACAGGTCAAAAGCTGCATAAAATTTAAATTTGTAAGCATGAAAAGAAACTTTTGCAGCTCTTGATTGGTGAATCACAAAGCTACCCTAGTCTTGAAGAAGGAAGAGGAGAAAAAAACCAACAATTCAAATTAATTTAGGGTTATGTTGATTTCTCCTCCAGTCCTTTATGGGACTGTGTCAGCATTTATCAGATTAAAGTCGGTTACACTTTTTTTGGAGCTGCAAACCTTGTACATTATGCCCTGCTTAAAAACCATGACATCATGGAAATCCTCCTAAAGATGCTGATTGCAAACATTTAGGACACCTGAGCCCATGGGCAGCCTGAGGTGTGACCAGCCCCATGTGGCCATGGCCAACATGTCGATGCTTCTCATCTGAGCTGCCCCCTCCCTAGCTCATGGCCAGGAGCAACATGAGAGACCATGGCAGAGGCACCTGAGAGGCTTTGCATGATGGCAGAAACTCTGCTGCCTGTGTCCCATGGCCATACCAGACCAATTAGCCTCTGGAAACCGTAGCAAAGGCATATATATATAGGTATTTCAGTAACACACAGGGACAAAAGCAGAGAAAACTCCTGAGTTTTAACTAACGTTCCTTTTTTTTTTTTTTTAATACAAAAATCAATACAACAATGATTAGGTAATTTCAGAGCAACATGAAATATTTCTAAAGAAAAAAACAACCCTACCTGATAAATCCTCCTCTGTTCTCAGGTGAAGAGCTGAAAACCAATTTCTATGGTTCAGAAGCAAGCAGGGAAGGAAAACATCTTTTCAGACATTGGATTTATCACTTTGGTAGTACATCAATTTTATCATGTCATTCTCTTCACACTTCACATTGGTTTATACAGGTGAAAATTAGAGTTGAATCTCCCATACATAAATGTGATCTTTCCTTTCTGTCCAGATATGCATGGCTGAGCCGAGCCTGGAATTGATATATGCCTGTTGCCAGAAGAAAAAATTCTCAAATTCTCTGTCCAGTTGCCTTATTTATTAACTATCCAATGCATTTTGCTCTAGGCTCCAGCAATTTAAGCAAAATCGGGATGTTTAATGCTCTTATGATATTTGAGCAGTATTAAATTGCTTTTCCTAAAACAGTGCTGAAGTGGGACCCTATTTGGAGCAATTCCTTATGAGCAAATCTTGTGGTTATGTAGCACTCCTGTGATGACATTTTAATGTAGATGGTGATGCCATCGGTCCTGTGTTTCACGAAAAGGCTCACATGCCCATGCAAACATGTACAATGAACAGAAAAGCTCTGTTTTTTACAGATTTAAAAATGTTTTTAAAGCAATGTTTATCTTTTTTTTTTTTTTAAGCTTCAGATCTGCTAAGATTCCATGCTTCCACTTGGGCCAGAGGATGCCATGATTTATGCTAAGCTGTCATTAAACAGCACTCCCATTTTTTATGTGTAGTTATGAATGCAGCGTTAACTAGACCAAACAACAAGACAGAACTGTGCATCACACCCTGCATGCACTTTAGATTCTACTGACAAATAGGCAAGGCCATCTTCATAATTTTTGCACCAAGAAAGAAAAAAAAGATTGGGTTACGTTACAGCAATAAAAATGGAAGTTAAAGGCATGAATACAGCACATAGTTTATACTATCATCCCATAGCAGACAGCAGAGAAGTCTCGGTTGCCCATTTATGTTTTGACAGTTCATGCATCAGATGAGATCTGCAAAGAGGGGTACCACTGCTTGGGGAAAGTGAAGAGCAGAATAGTTGCTGCTAGGTGTAAATTTAACAGTGCATTTATTATTTGGGCAACTTGCTTTTGGATAAGCTGGCAAAAAAAGACTTTTCCATAAAGAAAAAAAGTAGAAATTCAGATCATGCAGGAAAAATGTCACAGTTGGGCATGTTATCTGTCAGTTTATCTCTCTCTTACAGTGGTCCTAACCAGACACCTCAAAGGGAAATTCAAAATCCATCAGATAGAGTCTTCTATTGTCTTCCAGAATTAGACACAGGCTGACATAGCCTGCTCAGCAGCTCTTACTGTCTCCAAGAGATGAGCAGTTTAAGCCAACACATATGACACCCTGAAAGATTTAAACATGTCCAGGATGGTTCCCAAACACAGGAACGGGATTGTCAGAGTCTGAATGACTGTGTGATGGAACCTGGCCCATTGCAACCTGAATTCTCCACAAGCAAATGCCCCATGTGATTTGGCAGCTGGGTCAGAGGCTTTTCCCAACAGGCAGCTATCTTATTTCAGGAGCTAGGACAGGTTGCTCGCACAGAAACAAAGTGCTGGGTACCAGAAGCTCACAATGACCATTTTGTAAAAATTCACGTAACATAAGCTGTCTTAGATTCAGACTTACTTTACCTAGCAGGAACAGCTGTATATGCTCACAGCATGCTCAGTCCTTTTGAAAAGTTGGCAAGTTTTAACTTCTGCAATGTCCTATAACGTGAACTCTAAGCCTAATTAGGCACCGTGAGGAAAACAGAAATTGCCATTTTATTATTTAGTTCTTCCACTTTTAATTTTACTCAATTACAACTGAGCTCTATAATAAGGAACAGGAAGAAGTTATCTTCTGTGCTCTTTTTTCTGGACCACTATTTCACAAAAATCAATAATATCTACTACTACTCTTTTCTATTCTAAGGACACAGTCCCAAGAATTTTGATTTCTTTGATTTCTTCCCCAAGTTCTCACCTGCTTTGCAATAACCTTTCCTGCATTAGGAACCTACTCGCAGTGCAGATTCTACCTTTGTGTATATCATCTTTTCTGTGTATTCTTCTATTTTTGGCTTGACACATATCTCTCTTCATCAGGTTGAATTTTTCCACGAACTATAGGGCTCTTTCTGGCACCAATATTGCAAACTTATGGCAGGCACTATAAGGTATAGACATTCATTAGATTTTCTGCTTCAGTGATGTGTTGATGTGGTGGACATCAGGTGCCCACTAAAGCCACTCTATTCTGGATAGCAGAGAGAAAACAATGAAAAGCTTGTGGGTCAAGGACAGGGAAAGATCGCTCACCAATTATGACCATGAGCAAAACAGACTCAATTTGGGGAAAATGAATTTAACTTACTATCAATCAAGTCAGAGTAGAGTAACAAGAAATAAATCCCAAATCTTAGAACACCTTACACCCACCCCTCCCTTCTTCCTGGGCTTAACTTTACTCTCAAATTCTCTACCTCCCCCAGCTCAGTGGCAACGGGGTTGGGGAGTGGGGGCTGCAGTCAGTTCATCAGCATTGTCTCTGCTGCTCCTTTCTCCTCTGGGGAAGGACTCACACTCTTCCCCTGCTTCAGTGTGGGGTACTCCCATGGAAGACAGTCCTCCATGAACTTTTCCAACGTGTGTCATACCCATGGGCTGCAGTTCTTCATTAATTACTCCAGTGGGTCCTTTCCATTCCCCTGCTCCAGCGTGGGCTCTTCCACAGGCTGCAGGTAGATCTCTGTTCCCCCATGGACCTCCACAGGCTGCAGGGGCACAGCTGCCTCACTGAGGTCTATACCATAGGCTGCAGGAGAATCTCTGCTCTGGTGCCTGGAGCACCTCCTGCCTCTCCTTCTTCACTAGCCTTGGTGTCTGCAGAGGTGTTTCTCTTATGTATTCTCACTACTCTCTCCACCTGCAATGGCACAGGTTTTTTCCTTTGCCCTTCTTAACTCTGTTATCCCAGAGGTGCTACACCATTGCTGCTGGGCTCGGCCTTGGCCAGTGGTGGATTTGTTCGACATGGGGGAAGCTTCTGCTAGCTTTTCATAGAAGCCATCCCTGTAGCCCTCCTTGTTACCAAACCCTCACCATGCAAATCAAATAGAATCAATTTGAACAGAATTTGGCAGAAGGACTTGAATTGAGCTAAATGAATGGGCCACAAGGCAGCAAACCCATCTCCTTGGGTTTTACTCCAGTTGTAACTGTGATTTGCTAATTTTCTCATCTTGCTTCTCAGTCAACTCCTTCCTATATCACAAATATACAGGGAGGTCACCTTCTGTGAGCTGTTTGTGACAAGATGTGATCATTTAATCCTCTGTTTTACCTCCTGTTTCCCAGTTAATTTTAAATTCATGTCATTTCTTCATTCTTCGCTTGCTACAGCTTAATTTTTTTCTAGTAACCTTGTGTGAGATGTTTCAAAAGTCCTCTGAAACCTCTTGATAACACATTTTCTGTGAGACACAGACAAATGTTGTCTAAGATAGAGCCAACTGCAGGTTTCATGCTGGCACAAGGCACCTTTGCAACTCAGAGAGAAGGTAAATCTTGTATACATCTATCCAGGTCCTTAGGGGGCTCCCAGTAGCTGTCTTAAAAGTGCATATGAGCAACTTAGGCCCACACATTCTTTTGCTGACCTTGAGTTCTTTCTCCCCATTTCTCACCCTTTCAGAAGACAGAATTCATATTCCACGCTTCTCGTTTTCAGGGCTCCTTGTGTCCATAGGTTGAATCCAGCTTCTGCAAGCAGAGGGAAGCAGACCAGGGCAGACCAGGTGAGAATTTGCAGGTACTACAGAGAGTAGTATAACTACTCCTCTCCCTGCTGGAAGCATCCATTTTGGACCATGTTATGGTTACACAGCCTGTTTCCAGAGTATTTCATCAGTGTTCAGTTAGCACATCTATATCCTTCCGTCTCTGTCATTCTGCTGAGCAAGGTCCTGGTTTCTAGGAGTGTGCAGCCACACTCCCTGGCTGACAACTACAACCTGTGCTACTCAGCTGTGCCCCTTTTCTGTTATTCCCTTCCTCACATACTTTCCATGCAGTGCCTCAAGCACTCTTCATACTCTTAATATGTTCAAACAACAAACTTAATCATGAAGTTAATGAGAAAGAGCATTTTCCATTCTCCCCAAAGCTGCAAGCTTTCTTGAAATCCTCATCCAAAACCCATTGCTTCAATCGTCTCTTGTTTAGGAACTGCAAGCTTGCAACCATCACAATCATCACAATCCTTTCACACGTGAACATACACTTAAAATCTGGAAGCACATTGCTCTGTGCCACAGCAGTTTGTACTAGCATGTCTTCTGACACTTCAGTCTTTATAGATGATACCTCGACTTCATCACTAAGGAGAACATGTAAGCCTGTAGCAGGTGCATCCCCATCAGTGAAAGATGCTATCAAGAAATTAAGCTTTCCCAAAACACATTCATCTTCCCTCTTTCATCGATTGATCCCTACTGATAGGGCAGAGGCAATAACACTGGCTGTTGAGTATAAAAATAGTCTTTTTCCATAAAAATTCAGGCAGTTGGCTATGGAATGCTATTTTAGCACTTGTCTCTCCTGCACATTTGGTCTCCTTTATTGATTTTGATAGGACAAATTTCCAAATTCTCTGGAGGCTAGTTGTTTAAGAAACCCCTTGCATCTTGGTGTTTGGTCACGTTGCTTTGAGTTTAGGGCTTTCTTTAGAACTTTTTATTAATATTTTAACAGTTCTTTTGTCATTCTCCATGCCTTATCTGAAAGTCTGTCCAAAAAGCCTTGGATGCCCACACTGCCCGCAATACCTTACCTCCTATATAATATGTGTACCAAACCCAAGCATTTGGTACCATCTCCTTGGGCTTCCCCTTTGCAAAGACCTCTACAGTAAAAACAACTGTTTGGAACAAAGACCCTCTGAAAAGCAGCCTTTGACTGCTACTGCAAAACAGGAGGTTTCATGAACTCTTCTAACTGGTAGAAACTGTTGGAATTGAACACACATGCTGTGTCCTGCCTTGTACAGGCAGAACAGCTCCAGCCAGACTGCTCCCTGCTGAAGGGCATCCCTTCAGAAAAGGGAGAGCACAACTGCGTTGAGGCAATTCAAATAGAAGCCTTAATTTAGTAAAATTGTTTAAACTTGGTCTTTTGAATACGCTGTGCAGATGGCCCACTGTCAAAATCTGTATCTCCCTCCACCAGCTGAAGCGGTAATAGCCCTAAAGTACTATTTGAGATAATGAACATGACAATATCCCAAGGTACAGGTCGTAGCCCCCTTCGTGTCTTGAGGCTCTAAAAATCTGCTCTGTCTGTGTATCCCTTGCGGCTGCAAGAGCTGGGCATACTGTTTCACCTGGGTGAAAGCCTGCTTCATCTTACCAGCACACACAGCAGCTGGTTGCTCTGCAGCACCACGTTCCACACCACACCTTAGGGATGCTTAAAACTAATTTATCACCCAACTGGGCACAGCACGGGCTGAGCAGCAGAAAGGACTGAGGTCTCTAATTTGGTACAGGGGCCGCTTTAAAGTTGCTGCCACAGCTCAAAAGGAGAAACTGAGTGGGAAAGATGCTTCTCCACATTTTCGGACTTGGAGCTAGAGCACACAAGGGCACCGAAGGCACACGTTCAGCCCTTTCCACGGCCTACTGCCTGAAACATTACAGGCTCCTGTGTACACTCCTGAAGCCTTGCAAAATGTGAAACAGAATAAAATTCTTCCATGTACTCTTTTCCACACAAAATCAATCTAGGAGAGAAATGGGGAGAAAGAAAGATATGCAAGAGGCTAAAAGGGTGGGCACACCCCATCAGAGAAATGATGATCAACACAGGGAAGGGGATGAAAGGCTCTAAAGCAAAGGTATGCAATTCAGACAATTTTCACGCCTTTTTCTGAAACTGCGATGTGGGCAATTCTACTTTTCTAAAGTTATAAACAGTTCTCCTTTTCTTAGACTATTGTAAAACCACCTAATGACAGTTTTTAACTTATATTCCCTGCAAACTAAGTATTAGTTTTAGCTAAAATGACAGAGACCAAATACTCATACACAGGAACTTCACACTTACTGGGATCTACCTGCACGGTAATTTCTGACAGGTGATGGAAAATGGCCTGAAAAAAAGCAAAAATCTTAGTGCTTCCCACAGGAACAGGCGTGTTTTCTGCCAGTACTGGAACATACTTCTGCACTCATTAGTTGATGCAAATTGAATCGAAACAAAGGTGTGCAAGAGGCAATTTCAGCACTGTTCTTTGTATAATCCCAACAAACGACAGTGCAGATCAGCACTGGCTTTGACAGGACACTATCACTTCAGGAGATAACCAAAGCAGCCCACCAAGCTTACTTTATTCTCCATTTTCCAGGGCAGTGTGAAATATTCTTCTGCAAACTAAGTGCATATATATACCTTGAATGTTTTACAGGAAGAGTGTTTAAAGTAAGCACAGTGTAATTAAATGCCACACCATGAATCTATTTTGTGTACTGCGGTCTTAGATAAGGCTGTTTCTAGCCATTAAACACTTTTATGTCTTCTAGAGACAGAGATTAAAATAGGCCTTAACATAATTGGTAGCAATGATCTAATACTTTCAGCTTAAAGGTAGCATTATTGTAGCTATAAAACAGGTGAGAATGCATTTAAATGCTGAATAGAATTGGTTTGTTAACTCTTGCTCAGGTACTAGTGTTTTAAGACACACTATTTTTTAATAAGCATATATGAAAACCACCAATGACATTAAAAATAATCGTTAGCGGGTTAAAAAGTGAAAAACAGAAGATAAAGTTTTGCCCAAATCATATAGTTTAATAAGAATCAAACAAATGTAGAGATTTTTCATGTCATTTATATTTGAAACAATTGCTATACACTGGTGTGTGGGCACTTACAAAAATAGAAATAAAACCCCTCTCAGATCTTCTTTAACAATTCTTTAACCATTTTACTGAACACTTATGTACTAGGTGTTACAGAAAGCATTATAGTAAGAAATCTTTGTATTTGAAGTGAATTGCTATTCATAGTTAGGCCTTTGCTTGAAGCCAATACAACTGTCAGTAAGCACAAGAGATGTGAGACAGACCTGCTGTTCAACAGCACACTCAGCATCCCACCTCAATGTGCTGGTTCCAAGTGAACAAAAAGGTTAAAAAAACTAATATAAACCAACAGTCAAAAAATTTAGTGGTTCATAACTCGTTTTCAACCTGAATGAGAACAATGAAAGCAAGTTGCTTTGCAGCAAGCCAGTATCAAGGCATAACTATGGATTTTTTTCTCACCCTCTACGAGCAGAATTCAAAGCAACAGTTCAGATTTATATACAGGAAAAGTATAGAGGTGCATACAGAGATGTAGTCTGAAGTTTTAGAAGTCTCAATTTCACATGGAGGACTCCACAGACTACCTGAACACATTCTAGCAGTACAATCTAAAGATCCCACACAAGATATTAACTTCTCAAACTGAAAACAATTCTTACAAAATTGAGCCAAGGCTTGAGGAGTCTCTAATCAGGCCCATGAAATGGGCAAAAACATCATTGTTCACTGCCTTTACATCCAAAACATCCTGATACTCATCAACTGTAGAACACCCTCAGGTTGCTGTACAGGATTGCTCTGCCCTGAAAATTACAGAATGTAAAATATATGATAGAATCACAGAATATCCTGAGTTGGAAAGGACCCACTGGGATCATCGAAGTCCAACTCCTAACCCTGCACAGGACCCCCAAGAATCACACCACGTGCCTCAGAATGTTGTCCAAATGCTTCTTGGGTTTGGAGACGCTTGGTGCTGTGACCACTTCCATGGGGAGCCTGTTCCAGTGCCTGACAACTCTCTGGGTAAAGAACTTTTTCCTAATATCCAACCTAAACCTTTCCTGACTCAGCTTCAGGCTGTTCCATCATCCCTGTTACTAGTCACCAGAGAGATCAGTGCCTTGCCTGTGCTCTCCCTCATGAGGAAGTTGTAGACTGCAATGAGATCTCCCCTCAGTCTCCTCTCATCCAGGCTGAACAGACCAAGTGTCTTGAGCCACTCATAGTTTCCTCTCAAGGCCCTTCACCATCTTTGCTGCCCTCCTTTGGACACTAAGAGCTTAGTATCTTTCTTACAAATTGTGGTGCCCAAAACTGCACACAATATTCAAAGTGAGGCCACCCCAGTGCAGAGCAGAGCAGGGCAATCTCCTCTCTTGACCGGCTGGTGATGCTTTGCCTGATGCCCCCCAGGACACAGTTGGCACTCCTGGCTGCCAGGGCACTGCTGACTCACATTCAACTTGCCATCAATCAGGACTCCCAACTCCCTTCCCACAGCACTGCTCTCCACCCTGTTGTTCCCCAGCCTGTACATACATATAGGGTTGCCCCATCCCAGGTGCAGAATCCAGAACTTGTCTTTGTCAAACTTCATATGGTTGGTGATTGTCCAGCCCTCTTATTTGACAAGGTCTCTCTGCAGAGTCTCTATACCCTCCAGAAACTCAACAGCTCCTCCCAATTTAGTAGCATCAGCAAACTCGCTTAGTATTCCTTCCAGTCCTGCATCCAAGTAATTTATGAAGATGCACAGAGCCTAAAATGGAGCCCTGTGGAACCCCACTAGTGCCAGGCCACCAATCTGATGTCACCCCATTCACTGTTACCTTCTGTGCTCCACCCGTGACCCAATTGCTCACCTACCACACGATGTGTTGTTTATCCAGCTGTGTGCTGGACATTTTGCCCAGAAGGATCCTGTGACAGACAGTATCAAAAGCTTTACTGAAATCCAAAAAGATTACATCCCCTGGTTTTCCTTGATCAGCTTGGTGGGTTACCTTGTCATAGAAAGAAATCAGGTTTGATAAGCAGGACTTTTCCCTCAAAGCCGTGCTGGCTGTGACTGATGGCTGCATTGTCCTTCAGCTGTTTTTCAATATGCCCATGCTAGTCCTTTGTGTTAGCCGCCAGCATTTCCAAAATGCAGTTAGTCTGCTAAATATAGGCACCTAAAACTGGTCCTAAATCACTTCCTGAAGTTTTTTGGGTTTTATACCTTTTTTGTCAAGAAGAAGGGGAGCCTTAACTAACTAGACTACATTTTTTGTCTGGAAATTACAGTAAAGGAAACCTATGTTAAAGATGGAAAAGAGCTAGAGTTTGGCCCAAATCCATTCCAGAAGCTACTGTGGCAAGAAAGGTATTTGGAAAGTGGAGGCAGACAGATTCCTAGGAAAGAAGCTATTTAAGAAATTCCAGACATGTATTGAGGGACCAAGGTGGTAGTGGGAAAACCCATTCATAATAAGGAAAAAGATACCCAGACAGTTTTCTTCAGTTTAATATCAGGTGGTGTTATAAACTGCTAAACCCAGACATCTTCACATTATTACACTTGATGCATCATAAAGCAGGTTTATGTTACAGTGTAAGATTCACTATTATAAAAGTTGCGGAGACCTTCACACATAAGTCTTTATTTTTAACTCCTCTTATTCACATCCAAAGCCAATAATTGTTATCTGTGTACAAACGGAGTATTTTCTTCTATCTTCTACAGTCACTTTCCAACCAACCAGTTCTAAACAGCAACACCAACACTGGTAGTGAGAAATCAACTAGTAAGTGCCATTGCAGTCATTTGCTCAAGTCACACACACTTCTTGCTGGATAGCCGGCTGTGGAATTTTACTGTCCTCTGTCTTTTCCTGCCCAGGAACCTGGCACACAGTCTTTCGTTTGAATAACCGTAGACTTAACCGTAACAAGTCACTGTCCATTGCTGCGGAATTTGTGTAAGTTTGTTTCGTTGCACCCTGTTGAAATGAAAAATGAAAAAAAAAAAGAACTGAAAACAATGGCTTTTAACACGCAAACTGAGAAATTACCCTCAAGTACTCTCAATAATTAGAAATTTAATCATACATATCCACTAGAAACGGCTGTGAGAATTAATGATTTTTCTATTAGCATGCAAGATCATAAATTCTACTGCAGTAGCAAAAATGGCTACAGTAATTCTTCTTTCAATTTTAACTTGAATTCTTACAATTCTTATAAAAGTATATGGAATCTTAAGTAGGAAAATTATTCAACTATTGCCTTTGAAATTGTATTTTACCCAATTACTTTTATTATGTATTCTGTAGATATAGAAAATGTATCTCCACAATTTAAATCCCCAAATGAGAAGAAACAGCATTTACCTCTAGTCTCAAACTTAATCTCTCATTTCAAGCAAAAAATAAACATCCTACAACCTCTCAAAATAAAAGTCTCTTAATTATTTATAGGACTAGGTCTACTTCAGAACAATAAACACAAAAATTATCTCTCAAGAGAAATACGCTGCTTAGTGGAATCCACACTTTGACCAAGCACTGTAAGCAAACTACTTGCCTTTTCATTCTTCATTAGCTGCTTACGAATTGCAGAATCCCTCCGAAAGCAGAGCGCTTTGCAGCAGGGACCCAGATTACTGAGAAGACCTGCTCTCTCCTCTTTCCGTCGAAGTGCAGCCATGTTCAGTGCCCCCAGTTCATGTTCAAAAAGGTTTTCTGCATCTAGAAAGAATTCATAGTTGCAGAGATTAACATATTTGTGGTATTTTTGAACAGGAAGATACAGTTATATGAAATTTCTTAAAATTTTACTATTTGTATTTCTGCCTTCTAAAAAATATCGAGGTTTAGGAAAAAAGGATATTAGAGCTTATAAAGTAACATTAAGAAATCCTTTGCCATTCAAAGAGAAGGAATGGGTATCCTTCTATTTAGCTTCAGCACTGGAAAGCAATATTGAGACAGCAATGACCGAGAAGCCTAAAAATCAAGTGACAGGTGTGAACAGAAGACGGGGTATGATTTATGGCCAGACCTGTGTGATGGAATAAAGGTGTTTACCACTTGCATTAATCATAAAGTAGTCTAATTTTCACTTCTCTGCAAGACATCAGATAACTGCACCAGTATCAACACAGGGTTTGTATGACAAAACAGAAGTGAAATAGAACTATCTAGAATAATTCTTTCATATGTGGTGGATGAAACTGGAGAACAAGTCAACAGATGCTAACGAACTACCCCTTCCTACCACCTCACCTAATGCATTTGTTGACAATACTCCAAGTGACAGCCCCTCACCACATTTACCAGGAGAAACAGTGTGCAGATAGAACAGTTCTACAAGAGATGGATCCTGAGAAGAATCTTGTTCTGCAACAAGTCTGTTTCTTTGAAATGCAGACAAAACCAAAAAGAGTGGCTGGACCACAGATCATTGATTTATAACCCTTTTACAATAAATAGGAAGATTATGATACAATAGAAAGGAAAAAAAAAAAATGTAAGGTATGTAGCTAAGTCCAATCCAGCTGCCTCTGGACTATATAGTAAAACTGGGAGTTCAGCAGGGAATTTAACACCTCAGCAGAGATGCCAAGAAACCTGGGGAAAATAAAAAAAGGCATCTAAAAGCACAGACTGCTATAGCAGTTTGGCAGTATACATACAGAAGAGGACAAAGATGCATTTTTAAACCACTCAGAGTTTGTATGAAGCTCTGTAAGACTAGTTTTTAAATAAGGTGAAAAGAAACAAAAAAGTTACATGCAACGAAGGGCAGGTTAAAGAGAACTGCACTGAAGTCATCAAGACAACCTCAGTGGTCCATCAAAAAATGGAAATAAGTGACAAGACACAAAAAGGTCACTTCAAAGGTAACACAAACAGCCTGCAGAGTCTTCCTGGGTGCCAGATGCTTGCTGAGCATATCTGGCAAGTAAGCCTGTCCGTATCCTTAGGGGAAACAATTGCGTATAACAGATAGAGGGCAAAGCAGCTACAAATCTCAGTTCTATCACATACTACAGATCTTTGTTTCCAAAGAAAAATTAATTAAAAAACCCTACCCCCAAACAAGCTATCATTTCCTTTCTTTCTGCATTTCAGAGTATTACCAGAAACTTTTCATCCTCAATGAGAACAAAGATGAGAACAGCAAACTCAGGAATAAGACAAGGAAACAAATTATACCACCATGAAGAAGTCCAAAGTGAAAATGCTACGTTTTCACTGTAACACATACTGAACATAACTAGCTTGAATTAATTCACTTTTTAGAGCACCATACTTGTGCCTTTCTTTAGAATACACGTGCTATGGCTGTGTAATCACTACACAAAGAACATTCACCTGGCAGATTACAGAGGAAGTGCATACACTTGAATGCCTGCTGGCAGTTCCATGTGTAGCAACTTCAATGCACCAGACACTGCACATACCAAAGGGGCATCAACAGAGGCACTTCAAGTCCCCCTTCCTCTCCAGAACAAAGTTCTGCTCAATCCAAGTACACTCAAGACAGTCCAGCAGCAGTGCTGGAGAGCCTCCTACTATCACTAAGGACTTTATTTCCAGGGACGCATGCAAGGACAGCTGAGACTATTTAGGGTATCATTTTAAACAGCCAGGCACAGTGATTCTGCAGTGCAGTTCCTGATGCAAGGAATCCCTGGTAAAAAGCGTTCAATTATAAAGCAAAATAAAAGCTTACAGGGAGAGAAGACACTTCATACCTTTACTATAACAGTTTGTATACTCAGGAAGACTCAATATTTAATTCAACTTGAGGACAAAAAGTAGAAGAAGGAGCAACAGCCCAGGATTAACAATTATACAATTTAAATGGCTCAAACAAGCAGTGACATTGATGGAGATTAGCAGGGCTAGGAAAAGTTTTGGGTTAGTTGGGTTTTTTTCCCCACTTATCTGAGACTGTGAGGTTAACAAGAGAACTGCATGAAGAATAATGTAAAAAATTGAAAGGTATTGTTTCAAATTAAGGACTAGAATTTACAGAGTAAAAAAAACCAAAACAACATGAGCTCCACAGATACTATTATTTATAAGCCATAATTTTCTAACATTTAAATCATGCAATAATTTGCACAGAGATCTTAGAGAAAGCAAATATTTCATAACCTTAAAAGAACCATTCTACCATGCAAGTTGTTGCAAGCAGCTCAACTGTTTCCTGTGATGCAAAGAGAAAAATCAATATTCTTTTTCATGCAAAAGCCCTGCTTACACTACAGAATTGTAGTAAACAGCCCTGGTACAATTTATGCCCATCATCTATTATGCATGTCTTATGACACACACTTTGTCCAAATTCCAAACCTGTGTATTGAATTTCCCACTTCTAGTAGAGGTGTAATATACAAATTTCACTTAGTGCCTTCATTCTGACCCCCAAACCCCTATCTGAATTCTAGAGAGGATCCTCAGCATAAAAATAAGATGATGGGCAGTAGACCTTCAGAGAAAATAAGAAATCTTATTTCTGTTTTGCGACATTACTATGAATTCATTGGAAAAGATATTTAGCTCTCTAAAACACTACTGACACACTTTGGCTAGGAAAGCATGAATGGTCTCACAAAAAGAATATCCCACTAAGATAAAAATTTTTTGTTTTGGTTATTAGTCTAGATCTCCTCTCCACTGCTGGAATACAAACACTAATTTGACTGACATGCTGCTGCTGCATGACATCCTGTAATTTTCACACAATACTCATTATACACTTTCTATAGTCTTTGAAACCTAAAACAATGAACTAATGCACATTTCCTTAGGACTTTTTCACTAAGCACAAAAGACAGTTTAATCCCTGCAGAAATTACCTTTAGGTTTTTCTAATACTCTCTGGCAAGTCTCTTTTATTTTGCTGAAGAGCTCTGGTCCTGCCAATCGCTTGGAAATGCCAACTCTCAACATAACAGCACCTGGTGTGAATTTTAAGAGAGCAGCCCCAGGCTCACGTGGTTCTTTTGGTTGCTTTGGCATAAGACTGGACCAATCTACATCTATAACATCCACTGGATCTGCAAAGACATTGACAGAGAATGAGTTATCACATCATCACTCCTTTACCACAGTTGATTAATTTCACATGCTGTGTGTGTGTACATCACTGCCTCCTAAAAGAAATATATATTAGATGAACATTGTTTTAGTTCTCTTGGACTCTGAAGGTAAAAATGTCAAAACTCACTTAGGTGGAAAAAAGGAGCATAAAAAAATAAAGCTTCATGGATTAAAAAAAACCACCAAAAAACCAAAAAACCCAGCCCTAACATCTGTTTAATTTTTATTGTAATCCCTTTGTGAAAGGCTGCTCAGACCCTGCTTAGCCTGCACATTTGGACATAGCACTGACACATTCACAAAAGTTACAGTACAACTAAACATGCTAAGACAAATTAAAATTAAATGCTTAAAAAGCTAGTTAGTATTTCAACTCTGGATGCTGTATTTTTTTTTTTTTTCAAAAGAAAGATATACTATTTATTGAATAACCATACAATTGTGCTTCTTTAGTACATTTATCATAGAAAATACAAACACTGATCATACAGCCCAGATTACCCAACTGAACTTAGGACAACCAGAAGATTCAGTGCTTTCCAATGCATTTGGAAAATATTCAAGCACAGACAGAATCTGATCATAAACTGCACTAATTCAGAAACACTGTCAACATCACAACAGCATTATATGCCAACTGATCTATTCTTTACATTCAAATAATTATAAAGGGGAGTTGATATACTTTTACCAGGCATCTTCTCATCCTCCTGTTGATCCTCACGCTTTTCAGCATCACCTGCCAGAATTTCATCCAGTTCATCATCACTGATTGGCTCATATTCTCCAGCACCAGAACCCAGTGACTGTACATCATTGGTCTTTGTTTCATCCTCTCCTCCTACAGAGAGAGATACATACTGTCATTTTAAAGCAATCATATTTGTTTTCTAAACACACTTTAAGCTGCTTAAGACAAAAAGGTTTAGCAAACTAAACTGTTAGCTTTTAGGGACAAGTATATTCAACATAAAAACAGGTATTAACTCACAGAAGTTATTTCTCCCATACACAATGTGGCAGTTTGAGTATTACGTACATCAGTCATTTTTTTTTGGTGCAGTACTAGTCAAACTGCACACAGATGGCCATATTCACAAGAAACATGTTGATTATCTGGTATCTGACACGTAATTTATAATACAAATCTAAGTTAGTACCACAAAGTCTTTCAGATGCTTTAGCACATTAATCTAAATTCAGGATTCAGTTCCAAGGCTCTAGGAGAAGTAACAAAACTCGAAACAAAAAATGGTAACAGATACCCTGAATGAAACAATCATTGCACAGCATTTTTAGACTCTTTGTGGCAGTCACAAAAAGAGCTTTTAAGCCATGACAAACTTCCTCTAGTTGTTGTTACCCTCCCATCCATCCACACACTATATGCAAATACATATACCAGTGCTGTATGTGGAAACATTCCTTAAGACTTGTGAACACAAGACATTCAAACATTGTATTTTGCAGTTCACAAAAGGAACATCAGAAGGCATTCTGTGACCTCCAAGACTGAAAGATCTGACTCAAGCATTCAAAAATCCTATTGTTCTAAACTCAGGCTTTCCTATGCTTCTGCACCATGGTACTGGCAAGGAGCTGTGCCACACAAACTTTTCTGGACAGAAATTACGAGGATCCTCCCCTGTGGATGATTGTTCTAATATCTTCCTGCTCCCTTAGCCAGAAGGGAATCTGCTTCCATTTTAAGTTCCTCCCCCCCTCCATTCTTTTTTTTGCTTGGCTTCATAAAAGCTACAGAGGGAGAAGAAAAAAATCGCATCAACTAACCTAAAAATCAGCACAGAAAAAGCAAATAAAGGACATGCTAGCAGAGCACAAATTAACTCCTCAGACCACCTGGCAATGATTTGGAGGAAGTATGTAGCATCTTACTCATTATTTAAGCCCATTCCCAGAGCAAACACATTAAGGTTCAAAACACTACAATAATTTTATTATATCCTGACACATTTTGTTAGAATATATACTATGGTAATTCATCCAAGTAAATACCAGATACCTCCTTAACATCATCAGATTTGGAAACTGTATCTAGTTTTCTAATAAGTTTTTCCTTTTCAGAAAGGAAAATAAGGTGATTTGCACCAGATTTCATTTTGTGTCTTACAACTTGAAATATTCACTGCCTGTATGACCCATCTTCTGCATCCACACTGACCCACCAGATACACTAGCTCACCAGTACTACCAGTTTGGACCCATTAAAAAATTTAGTGTATTAAGCAAATAAAAATAATAAATCATCATTGTCAAGTACATAGAAACTTTGATTTTTGAGTCAAAGTTTGATAATTTATGGACTATAATCCTATCATTACCTTTACTACTCTTTAGTGGAGATATACTTTCACATTAATTCTGCATTAAAAACTCAGCACACTACTCAGCTAAAAGGAGTGATGTAAACAGGAGTTACAAACTAATGAAAGACAATGAAGTACACTAAACCTTAGAAAATCATAAACATGCTATATATAGCATGCTTTAATATAACAGAACGCCATCTCATATTTTACAAGAGACATTTTTCTAAAAAAAAAACCCCAAACATCCTAAATATACCTTAACTTCCTGCAGACCATAATTTTCAGAGAATTTAGAACACAATCTTTGAAACACAGACAAAAGAATATATATTAAAACACTCAGAAGTCTGCTGAAAGGCTAGACCTAAGAACACATTTAACATCCACAGTCTGTTTAGTTACAGGTGCCGTTTTGGAAACAGGTAATGTATCTAAGAATAGCCTTTCATTCTCTCTTTTCTGAAGCTACCACATACACCACTCCTTTCCTCTAGCTTAAAAATAGTTGGTCTGTCTATTATGGTAAGACAGAGCAGACTTTTCCAGGCTCACTCCAAATACTATCTTTGTCAAGTACTTCCACTCCACAGATGATCTCCATAAATGGAATTTTCTCGATTGTACTGGTCAACCCTAATGACCACTTTGTGAGTACTCATGAAGGAGACACAAGTAACAAATATTCCTCATCACCCTCTTGAGATAGCATTTAACTGCCCGATTAACAATTAACATTACAGGTAATTCATAAGAATGCAAACACAATGAGCATAACCATACCATATACCAGTTACTCTGGGTCTAGACTTGTTTCTTTCTTGTTGTTGATATGGGTTAGAAGTAGTTCCCAACTCCCTATCCATGTAAAGCTCAAGCTTCTAATTCATCTGACAAACTCTTGGAGTCTGTCAGTTGTTTGCCCCTTACATACTTTATTTGTCAATCCTGAGCACATCTTCCCCAGGATCACTAGGGCCAGCAAACTGAACCCACATTTACCTCGGGATAGCTATTTCTGGACTGTTGTGCCACACCATACATATGTTTCACCTACTAATCAGACAACAATTTCTATGGTAATAGGGTTCTGTAGAAAAAAGCTCCAAAGAACAGTTGTAGAAAAAAGCTCCAAAGAACAGTTTCAAGTCAACACTATTTTTTTTTCTTCACTCAGTATCTATCACTTCCAAAATAAGAAATAATTCATACAATGACATAACAAGGCAATCAAATGTTCATGGTATCCTTTAGCAAACTGCCTATTCAGAAACATTACACCTTGGTGAAATTATATCTTAGATAACTTATGCCTCTTTTCCTCAAGACTTCTTTAGAAATTAACAGACAACACTAACAACAATTAACACTACGGACAATGCTCATCACATTTCTCTCTTATTGTGTCTGCTTCCACAGTAGAGAAGCTGGAGCCAAAAAACCTTTGAGTAGAAAATTATTCTAATATAGCTCAGGTCAGCACAATGACAACAGAGAAAGAATAAAATATTTCTCAGCCCGGGTTCTTTCCCAGAATATCTCACCTTCTAAACTCTCCACCTTTTCGGCCTCATTTCCATCTTCAAAACCTTGTAAAGGTCCTAAATCTTTGTCTGTTTTTTCCTTCTCTGAAGCTGCTGAATCCCGACAAACTCCATCAAACTCCTTTTCGTGATCTCTGTCCAGTTTTGCTTCACTGTGCTTTGTGGATTCCTTTTGAGAGGAGATGTCAAGAGTTCTCTCTCTCTCTCTTTCAGCAGTATCAGGTAGTTGCCTGTCTCTCTCTCTCTCCAGCTCCCGTCTTTTCTCCCTATCTCTCTCTCGCTCTCTGAGTCTCTCTCGTTCCCGGCTCCTTGGCCAGTCTTTGTCAACATCTCTGTCCCAGTCTCTCTGTCTTCCCTCTCTCCTGTCTCTCTCCCGTTCTCGATCATGGTCATGTCGGTCTCGGTCCTGAAGCCTTTCCCTGCTATCAAAGGACCCCGATCTGGAATGGACCTGACGATCTGATTCTGGAGAACTTCTTCTTGAACTGTGGCTTCTTGAATCTTGACGATCTGGATAAAATATTTTGAATATAAGCATGACTATGACACATAAATGTAATACCATTTTACTAGACCAAAGCATTTTAAATATTCAAGTATGAAAGTATATTTCTCAAAAGTATCATCTTCAAATTAATAATGCCTTCAGACTGCCTATAGATTTAGCATCACTTAAACATAAGGTAACTTCTCCCAATTCCAAAAAAAGAATTGCAGTGGCTACTTTCTACTATGACAGAAGCCAAACTGAAGGTACACAGTCTTAACTCAGAAATTTAGGCCAGGGGAAAAAAAAAAACAAACCACCTCAAAATTCATATTTTTCAAAACATGTCTTCTAAAAGCTAGGAATGCCTTAGCAAATGATGAATTCAGAAAAACAATTTTAGGCATGTAACCACGAGGAGAACAGAGAGCAGAAATGCTTTAGGAGAAAGATATTTCCCTAGTGAGGCTGCTTAAATTTTAAAATATTTTACCTATTTTTTTATATACTTGAAGCGCACAAATAAAACAAGTCAACTGTCATTATTTTGATTTCCAGCAAAGATGATTTCCACGTGCATTGAAAGTATGCCTAACAAGAACCATGACAGATTTACCTAATTTTGCATAATTTCAGGAAATTCCATATAAAAATTAATGCTAATAATGAATTTAAGCACATAATTTAGATGATAAAACTACCTCTGTGTTCTGTAAGCACAAGCCTTTCTCTTTCCATGAGGTTTTTTGTCCTACAAATTACTTTATTCCCCAGACAGAATGAACTGAACCCAAGTCAATGTTTTGGTATAAACAAAATGGTAATCCTGGCCGCTGAGGATCAGCTTTTCAAACGCAGTAACACTTTCAGGACTCTTAATTCATTCAGTTTTACAGTGAATGTCACCTCCCTCTCTGTCACACTAATTAGAGCCAGGCAAGAACGATTTGGGATTTGTACACAGAATGACAGTCAGTCTCACTAAGATGTATCTTATTACCTGAAGATGTGCTGCGACTGGGTTCCCCTCGTTTCAACTGATCAATCCTGGACTTCCGCTCAGTGATTTCTAAGCTTTTCTTCTCTCTGTCCCTGTCCCTATCCCTGTCTCTAGAGCTGCTGTGCAGGATCCTCTTCCGTCCAGTCTGGTCATCTCCACTGCGATGTGCCGACTCATTGGAAGGGGATCTAAGTCTGCTTGAGGCATGGCTCCGATTGCTACCAAGGCTGCTGCTGCGCTTCTGATCCACAGGTTTGCGGTGTGGTCCATCCTCTATAGTAACATGAGGGGCTTCCACCTTTTCTCCCCTCGTCCTGTGACTTTTTCTATGGGAATCATCAGTGCTTCTTTCTGGAACAACAATGTCCCCACGTTCAGGAACATCTTCATCTGACCAGTCACTAAATGTTGTATCTTCTCTTTTTGTGGGGACTTCTGCCACAGCTTTCTCAGGTGGTGCTTCAACCAATTCATCTTTAGTTACAGGAGGGGTTCGTGGGCCTTTTTTCTTTTTATGGTGTGGGACAATTTCTTCATCAGAAACTTCAGAATCACCCTTGGATCTCTTCCGCTTTTTCTCTACATTTTTCCTTTTTTGACCTTTCTTGGGTGAAAAGACCTGGCTTTCCTCAGTTGTTGATTCATTGGCGTACCTTTCCACCCCACTGTCATCATCTTTCTTCTTCTTTGTGGCCTTTTTCTGTACCTTAGACTTCTTCTTGCTGTCATCATGCATTCTATCAGATGCATCTCTTTCTTCAGAGGGACGGTGTCCAAGATTTTCCTGAACTCTGGACCGGGAGCCTTCTGAAGCATCTGGTTGCTCTCTTTGCTTATCTGCTGAAGAAACCCTTTCTTTAAACTCTGGTTCTTCATAACGCCGGGAACTTTCCTTTCTGTCCGATTTTCGCTCTTCTTCTTTCCAGCGACTCTGCCGCTCTTCTGTAACATGAGAGGGGCTCAGTGACCGGGATTCCTGTGGCCGCACAACCTGGCTCAGAAGTCTGTGCTTTTCATCTACAAAATGTGAAAAAGAATGTACTTCTATTGTTTAGGAAGGAGAACATGTGAGCATTTGGTATCTTCTACATGCCAAATCAAGTGTCAATTAAAACATATAATCCATTACTTCAGTTAGATTTCTTAATTTTTTCTACTGCTGCAGCAGTAACAGACTATTTACATTTTGGTAAACATGCTTCTTAAACAGCAGATGTGGAAGTCACTATCACTTGACAGACACAATACATAGTGACAAAATAAAAGACAAAGAAAGATTCAGACAAATGGCAGTGCTCATAAAAATACGGGGAGGACACTTACAAAAACCCTCCCCATGTTTTTCTATTTCAGACTGCAAGTTATTTTCCACAGACACAGGGTAAACTGGATCCAGCTGCAGAGACAGCCCACTCCCACTTACTTTTATCATCTCCACTGTTGTAAGCATCACTATCAGGAGAGTGATCACGGCGACGTTTGGGTGACTGACGAGGACTTGGACTGCTTTCGTTTCTGTGACGCTTCCTGCAGAACAAATATGTACCATCAGAGTTCTTCAGGAATCTTTGAATTTATCATCAATACAATCCCTGAAGTCTAAGCACCTCATACAGAAGACAACACATTTAAAGATGCCAGGAAGTTTTGTAGTTTTTTAAGCTATTATTCCAAAACTGAAAGTATGATCAGTTTTTTGAGCATAGTATAAGACACCCTAAACTAAAATTCAAAGATTTAAGGCAACTACGTTTTGTCAAAAAGTTACAAAAGACTATAAAGGTCAATTTTTCCTGTGGCAATGATCCTTGCAGCAAGCTGACCGCAGCTGGAAACTAAGTCCCCACTACTTCATTCCCCTGTGGAATGAGGGAGAACCCATATTAGATTACTTTTAGGAATCCACAATTCCCTCACACAAAAGCTACTACTTATTTCCAAGCAAAGTAATCACAAGGGCAACATTCTTTCGCTCATTACTGATGGAACAATGAGAATTTTATTGTACTAAATTAAAAAAAAAGAAAAAAGCAAATCAGTGCTACACACTTAGTAAACACCACCCATAAACCTGGGATATCGTTCAGGCCTTCAGTGGTAGCCTTCTGGCATTGAAACTACAGCAGTGCAAAGGGTAATGCATGTTCCACAGAAATTCCATGAATGAAGTCACAAACCCTGACCTAGTTAGCTGCTATTTGACTTTCAGGCTTCAAAAGGTACCACAGTCTTCTATTATGTTTCCAAGAACGCAAGCATTATTACAGGCAAGACCATGCAGGCAGACTTAGAAGGTAAAATGACACCGTCTGACTCCATTGTTAGCTCCTGAGTAGCTCCATGATTCAGCACTAACAAAACATCAGATTAACTTCACCAGCACAGTACTGATTTGGGGGCCACCAGTATGTGCCACACAGATGCAGGGGAGATACAGCTCCAGACCAGGCCTCTGCATAAACAGGATGTCATCTTCCTTATGATACTCCCCTGTTTACTAACTTAAAGAATTCAACAGTAAAAGACTGTCCTTTTTTTTTTCCTTCGACTGAAGTAACACTTAGATCCACTCACTTGGATTTTCTTTCCTCGTGGACATCTCTTGAGCTTCTTTCTTCTCGGATATCTTCTCTCTTATCCCTGCGGTCTTCCCTTCCTTTGTCCTTGTCATCCCAGTCTCTCTGGCGGTCTCTTTCTTTATCTCTGTCTCGACCTCTCTCCCTTTCGCGTTCCCGCTCCCGATCTCTTTCTCGTTCTCGCTCCCTTTCGCGTTCCTCACGCTCTCTCTCCCGCTCCTTTTCCCTCTCCCTCTCTCGTTCCCTTTCCCTGTCATGGTCCCTGTCTCGGTCCCGCTCTCGATCCCTGTCTTTGTCTCGCTCTCTCTCCCTCTCCCGTTCCCGAGCTCGATCTCGTTCCAACTCTCTTTCTTTCTCCCTTTCTCTTTCCCGGTCTCTTTCTCTTTCCCTTTCTCGATCCCTCTCCCTTTCTCGCTCTCTCTCCCGGGCCCTTTCATCTCTCCTATCATCAGACCGATCCACCCTTCGCTCTTCTCTTCTTTCATCCCGCTCGAGATCATCACTTCGTCCTTGATGTCGTACCGGCGAGCTTGCCCTCTGGTCTGCCAAAAGAAGCAGGCTGGATTACCAAGTGTTAACAGGATACACACTGCTTCCACCACACTAATAAAATCACAAGACCCTTTGTTTTGGCAATTTAGAAATTAGTTTGCATAAACTGAAAAGCAACTTCCTGCAGAAACTTGAAAATTCCCTTTGGGGAGGAAAGAAGACAAAAAGCAGAACTAATTTTGAAAGATTTTTCAATATTTAGGGAGTGAGCTTTCCTCTGAAAGTTACAAAAAAAAAAAAAAAAAGAATTTATTTTCTACCAGATTTTTCTGGACAGCTTCAAAAGATAAATATTTGTTTAAGAGCCTAGCTATTACTATTGCATTACTCAGTGAATCTAAATCTGGTATAAGACCTCAAAAAGCTGTGAATTGTCATATACGAAATGTTAAGACTTCTGCACAAAAATCTTACTTCCTAAACCTATTAGGAGTCATGTGCTTTACATGTGCTTTACTCAGACTATTTATAATACACAGTAAAAGCTTCTGCAAAATAAAGAAATAATCTCATTGTCGAAGGAGATCCCTGCACAGAAATACACAACCAAATCCACAAGAAAGAGAGAAGCAAGGATAAGATACAGGAAGCAGAACTGCTAAAATTTTTCATACGTATTCACTGCAGAGTCTTCACGGTTTTAGAATCTGAGTTTTTCATTGTTCAAACGGTAGATTAGAGTCAAAGGGAAAACTAAACGTATGTAGAAAATTACTGATCCAGAAGGACAGTGCAATCTGATTTATCTAATTGTACTTACTCTCCACAGACTTATCTACATATTATTAATTACATTTTGTATATTTTTTGAGTTTTTCTCTAAGTTTTGACCACTTCATAGTAATTTCTATGCTCATGTTAGTAGTATTTGAGCCACCACAAATCAATAAAACTATTTTCCTACAATATATATTAAAAGCACTTTAAAAAAGAGCAAAAAATGGCATGAACAGAGGTTGGTATTTTTCAGTTCATTATTCTGAGGCTGAAAATGCACTTTGCAGTAAACTGAGATAATGTCCACCGGGCAGGAATAGGAGGAGTTTGGACAGGGCTAAATCAATAAAACGTGCATTTCCATCAGTGTAATCAATTTTCATCTCTGAGTGAATTAACAATGATTTAGTGCTCCCCTGTTACCAGGTAAAATTAAAAGCCAACTTGAGTGACATTTCTGCCATGGATATAACACTTCTTTTTTAAAAAGGGAAATCATCAATCCATGCAATCGGTTCACTGAACAGGTTCCACATTCTTTTAATGGTGCCTATAACACTGTAATATGATTTACTGTGCATACTAAGTATTAGATCTTATAAAGAAGTCCTGTAACTCCTATTTGTTATGTCAGTTTTGTTGACAAAACATCTATATGAAAGGCTTATATGAATCAAATATTGCAAGTGTATTAGACAATTAGATGTGCATAGTCAGCACTTCTTAAATGACTTCACTTTTTGAAGTGCTGTTTCAGTGGTTGTTTGGAACACTTACGTATTTGCCCTAGTTGAAGAAAGACAGTTCAACTTTGCAAGCTTGCATTTCAAAATCACACTAAAAAGATTCCTTACATATCAGAGAACAAAGTACCAACCAAAATCTGCCTCAATTTTTCTCAGAATGACAAATGTTAGAATTGTGGTCTAATTATGGAAACTGTGTCTTAAATTGCAACTCTGTGGAGGATTTACTATTACAGAAGTGGTCTAAATTTTTAAGGAAGAAGATAACAAATTTTAATTCAAGCTCTTTATATTTCCCCCCCAGAGGGAAACACAACCCATTCAAAGCAATGAAATCCCTTGAAGAGGCATTGTTTGTTTAAAGACTACTTGGATGAATAAACACAGAAGGTTCCAAAATTTAGCCATAGGGAGAAAGAACACAGTATTCATGCATACACTGCCAATGGAAGACCTTACTACAGAAGTTACCTTTTATCAAGGACAGGACTAGTGTCAGTGTGTGGTGTCAAATGAGTTATTTATGAATCAGTGATGTGCAGAAAGAACAAGAAAGGAAAAAGGAGGGAGAGAGAAACATACACATTTATACATATACATTTGACTACACATGTATGTGTAAAAATTAGAATACCTCTTTCTCTGTTGTCACGCCTATCCCTTTCACCATGTCTTCTTTCAAAGGAGGAATCCCTTGCTTGATCTCGACTGTCATAGCGATCCCGATCAGCATAGCTACTCCTTGATTCCCAGCTGTCATGGTAGTTTCCACTACTGCTGTGACCATCAACCTGGGATCCTCTAGTCCCTCGGCTTCCTAATAGAGATGTAGCAACATAAAACATGAGCTCCCACATGTAAGGAAATTCACTGATATTTATACTAACTACAGCAGTACTATCTAATAAACTTGAATTAGCAGTTCACAGACAGGGTTTGTAGCGTCAAACTCTACTTAACCAACAACTCAAATTTCATGTTTTAATTGTAAAGTTCTCATTTTCAAACTGCAAAATCAAGACTTTCTAAATCACCAGCCCCTGGTCATAGTACAAAGTCTCCTGACTAGAAATGTAACAGTCCAAAAACCAGTTCACATTTATTCTGAGTAGGATGTAAGCTTGCAGACAGCACAACAAGAATAATCAGAGAAAGTAGAGATCCCTTTTCCTGTGAAAATTGCATGTCATCTCCCTAATGAAAATGTCACAATAAGCCTGAAAAAGCAAAATGTATTACAGAATGATTAAAAGTTGGTAAGTGAAACTATTTTTTAAAGTGCATCAGACTTCCAAAAATATTGCCAAAGATTAAAATCCCATTTTTTGGGGGATCAATCAAGAAGGGGCGGAGGGGCGTGGCAGAGAGAGGTGGGTGCATGTGAAAGATGGTTTTTCAGGTACCTAAGACATGTGGCTGCTTTTGAAAGAAGACAAAAAAAACGACTGCCCGGGGGAAAACCCAAGGTTGCAGAAACATTAGAGTGGTGTAAGGGTTGGGGTTTGTTTTAAAATGGCATGGCAGAAAATCCATGTTATGCCATTTTAATGAATGGAGAACACAGAAGTGCTATAAATTTCAACAGTAGTTTTAATTTAACAGCAATAGAATTGAACATAATTTTAAAAGCTTGAACTGTCTGGCTGCCATATCAAATATTAAACAAGGCAGTATGAATGCAAACATTCAATCTCCAATGATAGGGACACATGAATTTTTTAAATTATACAATACCTTTGTCAGATAATTCTGGCCCTCTGCCTCGACTTCTGCCAGTTCTATCACTTCTGCTCTCATTTCTGGAGTCACTTCTGGAATCATTCCTTGTTTCAGCACGAGAGCTCTCCTCTCTGCCATGGGATCTTCCATAGCTGCGCAAGTCCTCTTGATACTGGTCATCCTTCTTATGGGTGTCACGACTCTCCCTGTCTCTGTAGTCATGGGAATCCCGTGTGGAGCGTGAGTCTCTCTGATCACGACTGTCTTTGGTATCTCTGCTATAATCCCTCGTATCTCTGGAGTCTCGAGTATCTCTGGATTCCCTTGGCTCCCTCCGATCTCTGTTGTCTCTTGTGTCCCTCCGATCTCTTCCGTCACGAGACTCTCTGTCATCTCTATGATCCCTGGAGGTACTCTGCTCTTGGTCATAATCACGATCATCTCTTGTTTCTCTTTCTTTTTCTCTTTTCCCTCTAGTTTCTGTAAAATGTTTAAAAGAATGTTATACACCTAGCCTGATGAGAGCAAGCAAAAATTTAGCACACAACACTAAAATAATATAGTAAAAAATACTTATCACATACAGTGAATCAAAATTAATATGTAAATTGGAGAAGATTGTGTTGGATATTTATCTACACATTCAGTAAGCGTTAAAGATCTTACTGTGAATACAAATCTCTACAAATATCTGACTGCTCAAAAGATAGTAAATATAATTTAATAAAATTCAAACTTACTAAAGAGTAAGCACACTTCAATAACTTTAAGGTAGGATCATTACTTTTCCAATCATAGGTTCCTCTTATTTTCTACACACACACACACACACACACACATACACACACACTTTCAGAAAAATTGGGCTATATTTAGACCACTTGAAAGGCCTCAATGCCGTATTAAAGTTTGTTTGGGTTTTTTTAATTACATATTTATAATATTACTACTACAGCAAGGTAAGTTTAGAGCCAGTCTAAAATAAAACTGACATAAGTACTCTTTGTAATCTGTCTCCTGAGAGAAACAGCATGTTTGCTCATCACATATTGCTCCACTAGTTCTACAGATTTCCCGAGGGAACGACTGTTTCTTTGCAGACACCTCATTTAATGTCAATTAAAAAGACAACAGACGGGAATCACTGAGGACTGGATTTGGGCACCTCACAGAAAAGCGTTACTTATGAGTATCCTTCTGAGAGAACTACTTACCTACTGACACCACCACTGTATTACATAAGAACGACCCAGATAGATACCTACATTATCTTTTACAATCAGTCAAGCCTACATAAGCAGTCCTATCAAGAATGCTTCTATGCACTGTCCCTGAAAACAGCAGCACCAGCACAGGAAGAGTAAGTACAGCTACTATCTTCTTCGCTCCTAGCCACTGGGATGGGTGCAGGCAATGCTGCAACTTGAAATTCAAATTTCAAAATGTAATTTGACAACAAATAATAATTATTCTGAAGTGCCGTTTTTTATTCATACCATCCCGCCTCTCGTGGCGCCTGTCGTGAGACTGTGAGGTCCGATCACGATCATGTCTTCCCTTTTCTCTTCCAGGAGATCGGTGTCTTGAAGGACTTCGCTTCCTCTGAGGTGGGGAGGAAGAGTGTGGGGGATAGGGAGAAGATGATCGCCTTGCAGGTGGCGAAGCTGTCCTTTGATAGGACGGAGAAGGAGTTCTTTTGCGGTGTGGGGAAGGAGAATGTCTTTGTACAGAGGAACCTGACTGTGATGAAGAGGAATGATGTCTGGAGGATATGGGAGAATGATGCTGACCCGATGGGGAAGCAGATCTACAAGGAAGAGTTAGAACAGGCATGCATGTAATAATTTGACTTGAAAAGTTCTTAATATACCATACAAAAAGCAATTAAAATAATTTGTCTATACTCTATCCTCTGATGTTTCTACAAAACTTCAAACCAGTTTTCCCTTTAGGTTGCCATGGATATGCTTATCTTTAAATGATTATTATTTAATATTCAAGAACAATTTGTAAAATCAAAATTATATTACATACCTACCAGAATGCTTTCCTGGGGAAGAGGAGTCAGAAGAAAACCCATTATTTCCCCCCTCATCCCCAAACCAAGAACTGCTGTTTTCTTCAATATAAAATGTTTTTTGGAGTTCATGGTAAAATTAAGCAGATAACTTTTACAGTGTTACTAAGAGAAATTTTTGTTTACAACAGCATTGAAGTTTTTTCAAAAGCAACAGTAGTTTCCTTCTTACACACTTCTAAGATCTTTTATTACATGCATCAGTATTTAACCAATTCAGACTTTGATTCAGAAAAACCGTACACAGAGCTACTTAAAATTTTAGCAAACGTGAATATTTAACAGGGAAAACTTGTATCTGATAGAATAAAATGGACATGGAATGTCTCTGATCTTCAAAATCCCATCACTTAATTAAACATCATTTACACAACAACAAACAAATTTCCTCATAATATGCTATCCCATGCACAGTCTAACGTGGACAAACACACACTTCTAGTCTTTGGGCTAAGCAGAGGGTTTTTTTCTCCGCCTTATCAGCATCAAAATAACTTACAAGTATCTTTTTCTCATGAAATATGCATTGCCCTTAACTCCCGACTCCCTTCCACTTTACCAAACTCCAGAGACTAACCAGAGAAGAGAAGGAGTTAGAAAAGCCACACACAGACAACACATCTCCAAAAATTCCGCTTAATTTTAAGTCCCTGCTTTTGGATATCCTGTACAGTTTGGTGACTTCAAATAAACATCCAGATCCAAGGAGCAAAGCTTTGGGAAAAGAATACCAAGTGAAATCAGTGGCAACCTGAGGCAGGAACCCAAAACTGTAAGGATGTCCTTTTTGTGCAAAAGACAACATAGATTCCATTACCAAACCAGATATATTCACTAAAGAAAGCACCTTGACTTGATGGTTGAAGCATTTCAGACTTGTCAGTTTAGAGAAGTCAAACAAAATTTTCCAGAGCACTTGAAGTAGAATTTTGTCAGGATCAGGCATGACTGACAGAATCCAGCAAACTTTCATGACTTACTGTCTTTAAACTAAGACTACATTTATTTTTCCCCATGAAACCATTATTTTGAAACAGGGGGTTACCAAAATTGGCTTGCATGGAAGGCTTTCTAAGGTAAAAAGACAAAACATTTAAAATATCCTTTCTTGCTTCTAGTGGAAGGTCCATATATCTTCTCTGCTTAACATTCCCTTGCACAACACTTGATAGAAGGAGGTAACAATGAGCAAAATACTGCATTTTGTGCACTGGCAGGGCCTGGGGAACTGAAGAGTGAGCACTACTTAGCACCAAATAAAACATCAGTGTGTTATCAACATTATTCTCATGCTAAATCCAAAACACAGCACTGTAAGCAGCTACCAGGATGAAAATTAACTCCAGGGTCAGTTAAACCCTGGAGTTACCAAAAAAAATCAGAAAAAAGAGTACTGAAGCGGTATTTTTCAGACTCTGTACTACTGCCAGCTGCAGGGGGAATGGGCTGCTTAGTGTCTTCCCTATAAAGAATCCAATTATAGAAAATATTCATCAGTGACATCTAGCTTAAAACAATTCAATGTTGTTCCAGCTGAATTGAGTCACCACAGCAGCAAAAGAGCTTGCTTACAACTCTTAGGATTGCTGAATGGATGGGTTTTATTTTGCTTGTTTTATCAGCATGCAGATATACAGGACATCTGGAGCTTCCCTCCCACCCTTGAACAGAAGTGCAGAAAGCAAGAATGTCTCCCTTTCTGTTATTCAAACACAGGACTACACAGCAGTATTTAGCACTGCCATTCTAAACCTAAGCTTACACTATTTCAGGCCAAAGTAAGGAGCCTGCTCCATTCTTTTTATTGGGTGGTAAATAATTTTTTCTGAAGTCCTTAGAACTAGCAGCATGATATCTTCCCTAAAGCTTCCTGCAAGAAGCTTTGTATTATACTGTTTAGCCAATTATGCCTGCTTCTCAAGAAAGATGTGAAGAGTCAGGGGGAAGGTGCAGGGAACAAAAAGGTCCCAAAGAATCACAGGCAGACTCTGTCTCATATTAGACTTCTGAGATTTTACCTGAAGACAAAACATTTGAAAGGAACTGACAAATAGAAGCCTGCACCATGACTTGTGTTCTTGACCCTCAGTGTAGTAACTTGGCAAAAAAACCCGAGTCTCAGAGTTCAAGTGTTTGAGGCACAAACATATTCACAACAGACACATATAAACAAGCAGTCAAACCAACAGAGGAAGTCTCCAAACTAATACTAAGGGAAATAAAACCCATGCAATTGACCTCCCACCTGCGAGAGGGTGAGAAGTTATGTTTGTGAGTGGTTGACTTGGCAGGAGCTCGGGAGGTTTGTCTTCTCCTTGCAGCAGGTGGTGAATACTCCCTGGAAGGGGAAGAATTACTGCCAGAATGATCTGTAGGACTAGGAGAACGCTTCTGTCTACGGGAGCTTTCAGAGGGATCCCTGGGAAACATAAACAGCAGCTTGTTTAACAGGTGTAATATGGCATTAGTACATTTCTGAGAAACTACAAACACCTCCAAGACAGAATCTGTGATTACACTATCAAGAACGATTTTATAGAATCATTTGTTCCATCTATAATTTCACATATGAAATTAACTTAAGCTAGCAAAACTAAAGAAAGCAAAACAGGCACTAAATTTCTTGCTATGCTGGACTGTGAAATACAAAACTAGAATATGCTAAAACAAAAAATATCTTCTTGTAATTTTACCTAATATTTCACATGACAATGAAACAGAACTCCTATCAATGGAAAAATACATTGCTACCTTATTTTAAAATTTCTGTAATACTGGAACTTTCAGAAGCCTCAAGCTCACTCACACTTTTAAAGGCTAATCCCAGCTGCAAATGAATGAAAGCAATCTGTCAGAACTTTTAACTACTTCCCTCACTGTATCTCAGGCAGATTTGACATTACTACTTCATTTTTATTATGCAGGGGAAAAAAAGAAAAGACAAAAAACCAACACCAAAATAAAAGGCTGTAGTCACCACAGCAATACCTGATTATAGTACAGTGACAAGCACTGTCTCAATCCTAGGATGTTCTTTTCTACTGCTTGCAAGTTCCTTCCAGTAATGGAGTGTGCAAGCATGAGGGAAATAATATACTTTAAAGTAAGTATTGTATAATTTATTTAATCAATTAAAAATACACACTTCACTGTTCTTCCACTCTGTAGTCTTTTCTATGTCAGTTACAAAGTAAGACTTGCAAACACATACCCTATTTTCATCAAGAAAACACGAGACTTAAAAATGTAGATTATCTTTCAACTTAAATGGACGCTTATGCTTCAGAAAATTATATGAATAGTCATAGCAGTCCACCATTTTTGTTAATACATAAATATGTATATACGCAAAAGGGAAGCAATTCTAAAATCCCAGTAGTCTTTGTCTACTTCAGGAATACTTTAACCTACTGAAAATTAGAGAGGGTTTAAACATACCACTGCCAATTTATAAAGATAATAGTCATCTCAGATTTCAGAAAAGCAGGCAATCAGACAAGTGGATGACTTTGACAAAGACTTTGGCAAATGACCGGCTCCACTGGTGAAGGTCCAACTTCCTGAGAAGTAATGAATCTTTCAAAAGGGTATTTTACAAACTTACTATGTTATGTAATTAAAATCTACCCATCTGTTAGTTACAATCAATCAATTTATCTATATAATGCACTTAAAACACTTAAAGAGTACTAAAATATTGTTGGCAAAGTAGGTATAACTCCCTTATTATTCAGTGTTCTGTAAAAGATAGCTTTAAAAGCAAGGTTTATGTTACAGTTAAAAGCTAATAATGCAACACAACTTACCTCTGCTTCTCTTTTTTCTCCTTGTGCCTTTCAAAGTCACGCCCTCTTTCTTTCACCTCCCTTGCCTTTTCTTCTGCACGTTCTTTTGCTTTATGTTTTTCTTTGTGTTTTTTCCCCAGGGGAGTTTCCTCTTGTACTGGAGGAGGAGGACTAGGGGTACGAGGACCTTTCTTTTTACTCTGGTTACTTTTAGAACTCCTAGAGATAAATTAACAGGGTGTGGTGGTGTTAAAAAATAAAGAACTGACAACTATTTCAAACAATGATTTCTCAGATGTTGCCAGGAAAGTTATAACATAAAAGGCCCTGAAGCTTTTGGATAGGATTCACCAACTCCATTAGCAAGCAGTGTTCAATAGCTGTGCTTGACTGAAGAGTGAATAGCGATGGTAAAAATTTATATTGACCTCTTCCATTTATAATCTTTATTTCTGAAGCAAGTGAACAAAAATAGAAACTGCTGAATTGCTCCCATTCAGACAGAACCAGTTTTCAAAGACAAAATACCCTTACGTGGACTGCACACATTAGAGAACAAAAACTCTATAGAATACCTTGTCTGTTTAGTCTCCCAATTCTGCAATGCAATACCCCAATTACATAATATGTGTTCTTCAAGTAATTTTGTATTCAATTTAATGTCAACAAAGTATCCAAATATTTTTGAATATGCATCTCACAATATGAAATAGTGTATATTTTTCATATAATCTACCCCTAAGATAAACCCTATCAACCAGGTTTCATTGCATACTGAATGTCAGTACCATACCAGCACACACTGTTACATTCCTGTAGCAGAAATAAAATTGTTTTGTCCCTATTTTGAAGGGAATTTTTGCTTAGCAAATGCAGACATGTCTGGTTATACTGCTTCAGTAATTCCTTTCCTATCTAAAAGCTGCAAACAGCAATTCAAAAGGTACTGTAGCCTTCCTAAGCAAGAACTTGAAAACAGGTTTTGGAGATTCATTTTGGCAGCACCACACCCAGATCAAATCCCATGATTTTTACATATCTTATCCTTAATTTCCCCAAACACACACACATTTATCACTTCTTATCCCCTCCTGAATTGTGGGAAATTCCCTGCCTTGAAAGTCAAACATTATTCTTGAACAGTAATATGCAATACCAACAGAATGTGCAGTTGCTCAGATTTTAAACATTTCACTTAGTCTAGAGAGGCTGCAGCATTTGAAATGAAAGTGCTTCCCACTTTTTAATGATTTATATTCATCATCTTCCTCACCTCCTAGAGACCCCGGACATTCAAAAAGAAAAAATCTGCTTTTAAACCAGGAAATTAATCAACTGACAATGACATCCATGTAACAATTTTCTGCATACGATGATTCACAACACGAAATTTAGAGACCTTCCCGTAAAGTTATATAATCAAGGGAACTGAAAGCAAGGAAAATGGAAAACATACTAATTATGAAAATCCTGGTAATAATTATCAGTGTGGTTCTCTGTTGTCAATCTCTTTCAAGATGCATCTACGTACTGACCTCTGTTGATCCAAAAGTGGTGAAGATACAGTAGATGCTTTCTTCTCTTTCTTACTAGTTGAAGAGGATGATTTGGGACTGGATCTTCGTTTTGGAGATTTGCTAGACTTTCGTGGTGATGGTGATAATTTAGATCTAACCACCTCCGGAGAAATCTTGAGGAAAAGAATTTAATTAACCAATAAGATATTGATGTTCCAAAGTGTAACTGTATGCCGATATATGTGTTAAATATATAAATACAGTAACAGTCTACATCTAAGATCTTAACCATGTACACCTCTACCTCAAATAAACTAACCACATTGTTTGCAAAAACCCTATAAAAGAAAGACAACAGATAAAGCATGGAGGAAAAGAAGGTGCTGCACTCTGCAATACATTATAAAAACTGTAACTAAAAGTTTAAAATCAGTATGCTTACAAGAAACACTCAAATTTGCCTGAAAATGAAAGACACCCTTGGAGGATTTTTTTTAGTCTTTCCCAAAATTTTAGGGTTCCTAACACTTGCAGTTTTGTCTCTGTCGCTCTACTTTACCCTCTTACTACAAGGCATGCTGGAAAAGCAGACTGCCAAATGCCTTGTGTTTTCTTTTACATGTCTTCTCTGTTTAAGGTCTTACTAATTTTGTATCATTAACATGTATTAAATCCTATGTATTTTTTAGTAGTTGACTTCACAAAGGAGAAGACATGGTTATTGTGCTGGATGATTGACTAGATACTCACTACTAATACCTAAGTCACACACTAATTACATAGGTGCCAGTTATTTACTATTACGTAACACACAGCACATTTGTAGCCCAGGAAGCTTAACTCTTCCAGGAAACAGTTACAAGCCTATGAAGCGGCTGATGACTTGACCTTTTTATTTTACGTTAACATAATACAAACCTCTTTTTTAATTACTATTTCTTCTCGTTTCTCCATGTTTTCTTGTTCCAATTTCATGAGTTCTCTCTGAATCTTTTGGCGCTTCATTTCCAAAGACAGCTCATGATCATAATCATAATTAACATCTCCATTGTCAGAGTCTTTATTAAAAAAAAAAGTGAACAGATTAGCAAACAATAATAGTAAAAACAATAAAAACAATATTTAGCATACTGGATGCCAAGCACAAATATTTCCATGACCTTTAAGCACCGCACAAATGGATCAATGGAGTAAAGTCAAATCTCTTCTCCAATTATGTGTACAAAGCTGAAACAACTTAACTTAGTTCCATAAAACCTGCAGTTGAACTCTTAAACTTCATTAAAAAAAGCACTCCAACTTCCTTCATGGATGATCATCCATTACGAGGCTGGTAGCAAGGGAAACATAGTAAACCACTTATTTATATTTAAATTACAAAACCCCCTAAAATGGTGTGTCTTCAAAAAGACAAAAAATATGCAGAACACTACTTAACTGGGAAATCTTACATGAAAGAGATATAAATATCAATGCATGACACTAGAGGGTTTTATTTAATACAGTATCTTCAAAACAACTGATACACTTATTTGATTACATTACACACTGATTTTAAAATAAGGTTTGTATGAACTTTCTCATACATTTAAGAAGTTTGTATCTGGTTTTAAAACATTATCACTGTTTGGTTTTCACATTTAAAAAAAACTCAAAAAACACATCATTTTTTCATTAAGTTGTGGCCGGTTAATATCATATGCTTTCAAACTTGCAACCAAAATATTACTGAAAATTCAGTTTACTCACTCTGTTGACATTTGTTTTGGTTATGGCTATTTCAGTCTAATGCTCAAAAAGCACTTAGGGAAAATATGTCCAAAAAATGACTTCATTAAAAAGTTCTTAGCTTTCACTCCTTTCCTACAAGAAACTATAGTTCCGACACGGGAACTATACAAAATGTTTTGCACTAACTAAACTCAGTCTACAAATTCCCTCCATGTGTCATGAATGAATGTGAACAGTTTAGAGAAAGGTGCAGTTCCTAACAGCACAAGTTCTTTCCCTGTCTGTCTTCTTATACAGCACTCACTAGAACTTAAAAGACAGTAATTCTACTTCATCCATATACCAGTGACTGATCACTACTTTGAAAAAAAAGCTTATTTCTCAAGCTGAAAGTCTCAGTGCCTAGGATTTAAGGCATTCATACTATATGTTTATAAAGAACTTGTTGTTTTTATGTTCCAAACTTTTTTGACTTAGATTTTATTTCCATGGAAACATGTCATAAATCAATTTTTATTAAAGCATGTAAAAAAAAAATTTACAAAGTGAAAATTTATAATGGCTACTCTTCCATTCAAATATTGTGCTCAAGACACAGCAAACAGTATTTGCAACACATATAGCACAGAGTTTTGAAAAGTTACCTAGTTAACGAAATTTACAGGGAGGTCCATCCTACAACTTGCAGTATACTTTATTGAAAATACATTCATTATATCTGAATTACTTCAGAAGGGACCAGAACTGCGATCTTTTCTTGCAGTATTCTAACTACTTCTGAAACACAGACACAAAACTACAGCAACACCACAGTTTATTAGACGCTGCTGTAACTTCACTTTGACGTGAACTTGGACTCCAGTGAAACTTAGGAAAGAAGAAAACTGCTGTCACAATAAAGGGATGAGTATTATCAACAAGGACCATGGAATCACCTTGTAAAAATAAATAAAAAGCAAAACCCCACCAACCCATAAAAAAGTGACCACAGAAGGTAATGCAAGACCCTTAGCATTTTCCAAGTGTTTTCAGAATATAAATAGTTCAATTGCTACCTTCATCTGTTGTTATTCTAATGGAGCCCTTGTTAATGAGACAGTTCACACAATTACAAATTATGCAAAAGAACTTGCTGACTTCTGAATTCAAAAGAGTTACACTCTCCCATTAGACTGACCAGTTCCAAAATAATTTCAGATGCAACCTGGATTCAACTAGTGATCTAAATGTGAAAGATTCAGCCATGGAGAACCCTTTTTTTTTTTTTTGTCTGAGGAGTCAAAATAGCAAAATAAAAAAACCAAACCTCACATGAGTTTTTAAAGTAAGTCGGTTTAACTATTGTAGCAGTCCAACTCAGATAACTTCTTTGCTTGCTTCCAAAAAACAATGAAATTAATAATTAATGGCTGCTACATGAAAGTATTCTGCTTAGAAACCAAATTTTTAAGCACTTTACATACAGCACTGTAATCTCACAATTCTTCGAAGCATTGGCAGTTAGTTTCATTATACTTACCTTCTCTATTTGTTTCCCAATCCCCATTTTCCTCTTCACTTTCTGGTGTTCGCTCCTTTGTAATTTTGATATCCTCCTTTTCTCTGTGTCTTCCTCGTGAAGACTCTTTCTATAAAGGGAAAAATGCTACATTAGAGTAAACAACTTTACTCTAAACGAAGCCTGAAGAAGCATGTGTATTTTACATGGTATTTTGGCTGTTTCTTTTTCATAGTACAAAAAGCATTTTTCCCTTTAGCCTGTTGAACAAATACCTTCTTAAACAAGCAAAGACTCCACAGGCAACATGTTCTAATGAGATTTCATATAATCAGTATGCAAACAGCAGATGGGGAAAAGAGAAGAAAGTATTCATAAAATAAGAAGGTTTAAAGGCAGGGCACGAGTAGAGCACGTATCAGAGAATAAGGTTTAAAATAGGCATCGAAAGAACAGATTAAGTTCTTACAACCAGAAGTTTAATGAACATTTAAAGAGTGTAATTTTAACAGCTTGAGCAAGAGTTCTCAGCTGTAAATAAGAATATTTATATGCAAGGCAGATGAGCCTCAAAAGTGGAACCGTTTAACTCTCCAAAGGATAAAGAATATCTCCCCCCTTGGGGGGGAGGAGACAATAAAATAAGACAAAACTGAAAGCCTTGGTGGGCAGAAGGGGAAAAAATGTCTAAAGCAACATATTAGAATCAAGTTTTGTTGATAGCTTTGTGTTTTGAGTTTTCACTGTCCCTGACACAAGTCTAACTACTGCAGTAGCACCCATTTTCTATGCGGCAGATGGTCCAGTGGACATCTAAGAATGCCAGAGACTATCCTTACAGGAAAAAAGAATTAAAAAAGTCAACTGATGCTGTGCGGCTCTTGTCCCCTGATAAATTCCACTAATAAAGCTGCAGTGTTGCATCACTGCATCTGCTGAAGTGACATTCTCTAAATAATCTACCTGGGCTCAAGTAGAATAGAGGAAAAAGTTTCTTTGCTACTAGCAAAAAAAGAGAACATTCAAGCTTAGAAGTATCTCAGGTTAATTTATTAAGTAGGAAACCAGAAGGAGCAAAAAATGAAAGTCTGTCCTATTTCCCTTTTGTTCTCACCTTCTATAGCGCCTTCTCTGTTTTGGGAGGATTCTTTCATGTTGATATGTGGGAGCCTTTGGTTTTATGCCAAGAAAATGAGATGCCTAAGAATTTCTCTAGCTATTCCTTATTGGGACTTAGATCTTCATATAAAATCCTAACATTACCTTAGAAACACAGGAAGGAAATAACATTGTGGGTAGTCACTGTAAAACGAGTAAAATTCAACTATTCCTTTTTACTCACTAACTGTTCAAATCTTATCTCTAGTTTAATGACGTAAATAATCACAGAACAAATACTGCATTTATTTTACCTACAGAACTAAACCAGATGCTTCCACGCAGTTATCCTTGAGCCTCTCGACGCATTCACTATATCACATTCAAAGCCTTAGAAAGGTTGGAAAAAACTGAACATTCGCTACGTAACACAACGGAAGATCACATTGAAGAACAATTTGTGCCACGTTTAATTTAAAGCAGCTTGTAGAATAAGAAAAAAATTATTTTTCTCCATTTTATGACAGGATGTCTAAAATGGTGCAGAAGATCATAACCTATCGAGTCAGGTTGGTTGCTGACATCAACTGCAGACAAGTCTACATCCACTAAGCTATCATCACAACACGTACTGAAGTGTTTTTTCAGTGTAACAGCAAGTACTGTACAATGCTCCAAAGCAAATTACTTCAAAAGAAAATTACTCCGATGAGATCTGAAAATCTGTGAGTATATCAGCAAGCCTCCCCTGCAGCCATTCTTTTTTTTCTTAAGACTATTCTTTTTCTTTCCTAGTCTGCCCTCCATGAAAGCTGCAATTGTTCTACTAAACTGTGTACGTCTATACACTTCAACGAATTTCTACAACATTAACTGACAAAACTATAATTTCCTACATACAAATAGTAGTTTCTATTAATTCAATTCTACTTGGTACTAGCAAACTGAAACATGAATGTTAGGACAACCTCTCCACACTGATTTAAAAAAATTTCTCAAAGCCAACTCATCAAACAACTTGTCAGCAAAGAACATGCAGTAAGTCAGAATCCTTCAAAACCAATTTAATAATCCATGTTAAAAATACTACACAACCTGCATGTATCATGCCTACCTCTTCAAACTTACAACCCAATATAAGCGTCTTGAAACAGCCTGTATTTTCTCCTTTCAATGGAAAGATTCAGCAGTGGCACAATTATATTTCTACAGAAGAACTGAGAAGAAAAACAGCTATCAAACTGAATTACGGAATATAGGGGAAGGGAACAGACAATTTTCTTGCAAGCATGGTATTTTACACTAAATGCTATTTACTTGTAAGGAAAAAAAGATTCTTGCAACTCTGTACCTTGAAAAACAAATTTCAGTTCGGAAATTGAGTATATTTTTCCTGGGGCATGCAAATCAAGCATTTAAGTTATGATGGTTTAGAATATATACTTAAAATTTTCTCACTGAAAAGTCTTCAACATATTCCTTCTGTTTTACTTGTTGCACTTATAACACATCAATTCCCTCATACTATGGAGATTAAATATTTCCTTCATATCCTTGTAGACCTTCTTGTATTTTACATGTTTTTTCTCTCCCTTAACAAGCCAACTTAAGCTCCTGAAAGCCAACAGCATGTCTTCCACTGGTACTTGAAGATGCTGTACCCACTTTGCCCACACTTATAAACTATTTCTCTGCAGACTGAAAAAATGCCATTTACTAGTCAAGAAACATTAAACTTTCATTAAAAAGTAATTATTTATTAAAAAAATACATTGTAGATTGTCCTAAGAGTAAACAACTTAGTAGACTTTGTCTATGCTGTTTTCAGTATGTGCTCCCAGCTAAACTATTTACATGTGTTAGATAGACGATTGCAGTTTAATGTTGATGTTCAGGAGAAATGCCACATAAGAAAGGGAAAAAAATATGACATTATGGTTGATTTCTGTGAGATTTTATTTTAATTTAATGCCTTCTTAACTTGAAGTTCCATACCCCATGTAATCAGCACTCTACAGCACAAGACTTGATGTCTACTTGAATAAATGTTCTCGCTTGGCCAGAAAAGCCTGGCCAAGCACAAAAGGACTCATCCAGTCTGTAAAACGTATTTCTAGCCAAGAAGTGTTACTTGGCCAACACCAAGGGAGAGAATATAAGAGACTTAAAACTGACAACTTTTACATGGCAGAAACTTCGGTTTCAGACCTATCAGCACATGTACATGCAGCAGCAAAATAAACTAATTCAAAAGCACAGATTCCTCCAAATCTAGAGTAAGCTGTATGTATTACAGCTAGAATGTTTTGGGCAAGCACAGTACTATTTTGCTCTAGGTATAATACCTTTAGACTGTTAAGTACTACCATGCTACAGAAGCACGTAAGAAAGTGAATCCGAAGTTCCCTTGACAGGAACAGGTACTGTTTCCATTTCAGAGACGGAAGACAAAGGTGACTTCCATTTCCAGTGGAAACAGTCAAAAGCCACAGCGACAAAAAGCACAGGTATGAAACAAGTGATACACAATCCTTATAAAAACCTTTCCTAAATGTACATTAAGTTCCTCCCACTGTTTCTCCCAAATCACACATACCTTCTAGGTTAGGAGTTTAAGTAATACTTCATACATACCAATGTAACTGACTTCTCACAATACGGAGAAAACTTCAATATAAAAATTTCCAACTAAATACAATAATAGCAGGAACCTCATTTAATCATTTGTATAATGGTTGATACACTAATATACAGTGCTGAAATAATTCTGAACGCAAATCAGAGAAACACAAACACAGTTGAGTGCAATGTAAGTATCCACATAACACAGCACCTTCTCTCTGAAAATAACAGTACAAAGCATGAAGAAATAATAATAAGGGATGTAGTCTGTAAGCTGTCCATATAGGAAGTTTCTTCCTAAATACATTGTACTACTTATGTTTTTAAAGAACGAGAAATCTCTTCTAAAAAGGTTTTATACTAGTTATAGCATCTTAACTTTTTGTTGAACCTATCCAGATTTTTGAATGTATCTTCTGGCAAATTGTCATATATGATTGTAAATACCATTTCCCCTTGTCACTTCCAAATTTTCCATCCTCTCTACTTGGATAAAGTATAAATATGACGCATCTAACTTACAATCTCCCAAACATACATTATATGCATTCACCCCATGTTCTTTCTTTCTTCTCTTCAGTTTATATCTCACCTCTTTGCCCACTTCAAAAAGACCTTTGACTGTAAGTATTTTCTTGCATACAGATAATGACAACCAAACAGAATTTCAAATAAAACTGGACCATGAATTTCTACAGAGTAATATTGATCAATTTATATTCCATTTTTATATACCTGAGTGTTTGCTTCTGCAACTGTGACTTCACTTTAAACAGATGGTTTCATTGAGCTGTCCACAATAACTTATTTTCGTACTGCATGGTTTCAGTTACTTTAAAAATTTTTATTTTTTTTTTTAAAATACTTTCTTCATTATGCATTACTTTGCACTTGCCAACATCAAGTTTCATCTGCCATTGTACTGCAAAAAACTATCTTCCCAAACCCACATAGCATTCCTCAGACTTCGGTAATCTCAACTACTGTTTTCATATCTTCTGCAAAGTCCAACATTTGAGATGTCAAACATTTTTTCTACATTCTTTAAAGTTATAGCTCATTAGATGAAGCACCATAGCATTCTCTGTAACTCAATGTCAAATTAATCTTCATATTAATCTAAAGTTTTCCCTTTAGCTAGCTTCTAAACCTGACAATACTATGCTTGGTATTTTTTGACTATCTATACATATGCCTATGCCTCAAAAGCCTTGTTTCAAAAGAAACTATTTAAGATTTCACCTGTGCCAGACAGTTCTCTCTTAACTACTAATCTTCAAAGTTTCAGGGTAGTAATCCGGTGAAGCACAAATTTTGTCTGCAGGAACAGTGCTGTTCTTTTTTTTTTCTCCTCTCCTTTTTAATCCACAATTATGAAAATTCTAAAAATGAAACAAACTACCTTTCATTATTTCCAAGTTTTCTTATCCAGCTCCTCTGTTACCCCAAAAGCTTTAATATGAAGTGAGAACATCACATATTACATCTCCACCGTAACAGTAGCTCTAACAATGGAGCAAGATTTTTGTTAGCAGTTCAGTCACTTGAGTCTTCTGTTCTTTTAGATCTCTTGGCTCTTTGCAAAGAAACCCTTGACGACTGTCCCTTTTCATCTATTTGTTCCAGAATATTTTCTTTCGATATCCTGTATTTTGACAGTTGCCTCCATCTAATAATACAAAAGCTCAGTGTTTTCATCAGCCTTCTGTTTTATGAGATTGAAACAGAATATTTCTTACTCTGCAGTGTGCTTAAACTGTAAATAATTCTTTGGCACTTTAACAGACCCACTAATTCTCCAATTCCTTTAGATGCTCGCTTCCAGTTCACTTTTACTTGGGGCTTAGTTTTTTAGAAGTATTTTATTATTACATTAATAGAACACTATAAAAAGCAAAGTAAACTAACCAAAAGTAAGAATTACATCAAAATTAGAATTGCACCAGGACAGAAGTTACAGCAAATTTTTAATAATGGTTGGAAAAAACAATTTTCCCACTAACCATGTACTCAGTAACTGAACAGTTTATTCAAATTATTAGAAAATAAAAGAAACACACTTGGGAAAAAAGATTGAAAGCTTACACAAATTTACAGCAACTGAAAACATGATTGGAAGGTAAGCCATTCTGTTAATTTAATGATAGCAGCTGCTGTTGATTTATTTACAGCTGACATAAAAAATTCATTTTACACAGTAAGTAGGAACAGACCAAGAGGAAATGATAGAATACTGTTAATACCTGCAGAAGCAAAACTGAGTTTTCACAAATAAAACCTTTTAATAATTATTCATCTGAAGATGGTTTTAAACATGATGCAGGAATACAGTGGTGCTACTGCTACACAGATACAGTGTCACACTACCAACTTTACCCCTCTTTGTTTGCAACATCAGCAACAGATAACACAACTTAAAATGGTGAAGTTTTTATATTTGAGGGGCATACGGTTGCACAAAGATGATTACAAAATAGAATAATAACGAATGAATTTTTTGCAAAATCCAAAGGTGAGCAATTGGGAAGCCTGATGAGTACATGAGGAGGAAGGCAAAATGAACCAGCAGCACAGCAACCGCATGGTCTCATCAAAAGCAAATTTGGGATGAACAACTTAAGTCAGGATGCATGTAAACACTGGATATGAATAAGTGTTGGGGACAAAAACAGTAGACCATTGGAACAATAGTTAACACACCTTCTTGGTAATAATCAATGTTATTAAATATTTGGGTTTTTATCAGTATGCATAACATATTTTAATCTGTGGGATTTATAAAATCTTTGGGAACCAGAAGATCAGAAATCGCTATAAAATTGGAAAATAATACAATGGTTAAGACATTTCATAACAAAGTATGCGATATGCTATGTACAAAATGAGCAGTTCATTAAAACACTTTAAATATTACAAGTCACCATGACAAGGTTTCTAGGACACACTGCCTGATTGCTACTGAGGGATTCTGGAGTTCTGCAACCTCCACTCTTACCCTAACAGGAGAGGATGATTCCTCTGTACTTCGTTTCTGTGGCTCTGCCTCAACATCTTGACGTTTGTTCTTCATTCTTTCCCGAAGATCTCCAGTGGGTCTTTCTGGTGACCTGTATAATAAAGAAACATAATATAACCAGTTCTATGGGACTATTTTTAAAGGAATATGATGTCTTTTAATTATTATTTTTATAAGTATAAACAGAAAGATCTAAACCTCCCACACTGAGGCAAAGTGGATGAGTAAGAAAATATTCTGTTCTAATAGGCTTAAACACTCTAAAAAAATCCCACCTCAGAACCTCAAGGAAGACTTGACCCTAAGAAGAAAAATTACTTGTATATATGGCATGACTCAGTTACTACTCTAGATCAGTTCAGGTGATCCTATCCAGAACAAGTAACCTTTTTCTGGACATCATGCAAATGTGATTCACAATCACTCCTACCAAGTACTTCAAGATTTAGCCTTCTCCATATTTTGCACCAATTTTGATAAGTATTATATATTATGTATGTTTCACATATATATATATTTTTTAAACCACAATTAAGGAAGAGTAAAACTACTATAGACTAGCAATGACAGCCACAGAGAAGCACAACTCTGAATGTAAATGAAGTCTGCAAGTGGAAATAACATGACTTAGGCACCATCCTCCCATGGCCTCAATGAGGCTGCCACACAGAAAAACACTGTTGCAAGACCAGAAATTCACTCTTGGAGGCCTCCTCCATTATCTTTCAGTAATATAATTATTTCATTATTTAATTACAAAATAGTGAATGAACTCTACTAGTCATGCAACTTTAGGATATATTTTCTGTAAAAGATATTACCATGACATGAGATGGCAGGAGGAACATTCTACATTACTTTAATTTTGCCACCTCTTAGTATGGATTCACAAGTTCATTTATTCCTTACTAAGGAATAATGAGTTATTAGAGAGGTTATAAGAGAACAACCCTTGCGTTGGTGAGGCACTGTCACGGGTTGCCCAGAGAAGCTGTGGATGTCCCATCCCTGGAAGAGTTCAAGGCCAGGTTTGGTGGGGCTTTGAGTAACCTGGTCTATTGGAAGGTGTCCCTATCCACTGCAGGAGGGTTGGAATTAGATGATCTTTAAGGTCCCTTCCAACCCAAACCATTCTATGGCTCTATGATTTAAACAAGTTCCTAAGCTAATGGGATGAAGGAACTGTTTCAAATGATCTTTCAGTTCAAGAAAACAAATTTTCTCTTCAAATACTTCTGGCTTGATACTGAGTTTACTACTTCTGAGATGGCTGTTAGCTGTAATTATAACTTCTTCCATGAAATGGTTGTATGAAAGTACTAGATCTGTGCCCATCAGTTTACACTAAAGAATCATAAAAAGATACTGACACTGTCTTATTTATTAGAAGAGTTTTATGTAATACATGAATAACAAAATTTGCATTTCTTCTGTTTTTCAAACTGAATCAGAGTTTCCACTTAGAAAGGTGTTTATCCCACTCTTCCTCTGTCACATAATATGTGAAGGGTAAACTTTCACAGTATGCATACAAAAATCTAAATTAATATAATTTCATTTTAAAGCTGCACATATTGGAAAAACTATTTTTTTTCACTTCTTCCTCAGCACTGTTATCTGTACCTAATTATTTAAACTGCATCACAAGGTTAGGTGTATGAAGACCTACCAAAAAAAAAAAAAGACCAGTAACTGCTCTCAGTTTTAAATGCATTTAATTCTCCATGAAGTTGTAAATACAGGTCAACCTAGATCAGAAGTAACGTACAAAACAGTAGAGCCCTGCTTCTTTCATCACTGAGGATCAAATAATATCCAGGATACAAATATAAACAAGTTATCTTCTTTGCATGTATGACTATACAATTATTAAAGTGCCTCACTTCAGTAAAGTTTATGATTCAAAGTATTTTTGACCTTCCCCCTATATTAGAAAGATAATTTCTTTCCATTACCAAAACCCTCTGAAGCATTCCAACCATCAGTTACCTCAACAAATAAACTGTTTTTCAACGTTAAACTGCAATTCAATGCCTTAATTTTTAATAACATTTAAGTTATGATACAAAGGATTTGCATTAGTGAAACTGAAAATTAAGTCCAAAGGCAGAAAGATTATCAATAATGTACTAGTAATATTGTTCCTCAAGAGGAACACTTTCAGAAAAAATCCCAGTAGCTGAAGGAGAAAGCAAGAGAAACTTTGTAGAGTGACATACAATATTTTAATGCCCTTTTTTTTTCATTATAGGCTGGAGTAAAAAATGCAAACAACTTCACCCCGAATTAATAAATTTTTTTTCTTCCCTCCCATACTGAAAAAAGGTGTTTTGCTAAAACATCATTGCAATATATCTAAATGTTATAAAAGTTATCTAAAAACCCATAGAAATCTAAAAAGTTAGACTCCATATTCAGGGCTGGGATTTGTTGGTCTTATTTTGTTTGGTTTTTCTGTTACTGGGTCAGCTTTTTTCAGCTTTAGGAGAACACCAACACAAAGTTATTGCAATAACCTTATCCCTCCTTCCCCAAAAACGTCATAACCCTCCAAAACTTTTAATGAAATAAGACAAAGTTTGCCAAATTTTAAAAAATAATTACTCAGGAAGCCGTGACTGTTTTCAGATGCCTTGGCTTAATGCACAGAAAAACAAGCTGGTCTACTAGCTGATTTTTCTTTTATGGGTACCACAGTTTTGATTTTTTACACAACGGCTTCTTTCCTACATAACTTTCCACCAGCCCCCTTCAAAAGGGATCTTTGGTTATTCCAGGTTATGTTCACTGCTGAGTTTCAACAGATCATGATAATTTACCTCTGCAGTTTAAGATAATGTGGCTAGACTGCAACTGGCAGAACCTTTCACAAACCTTTCACACAAAAGACATTATGCAATTTCTCTTTAACAGCTTAATATTTCATACTGGGCCCATCTTTTAAAATAAGGCCTAAAATGCAGAATTTCCTAATTTCAAATTTTAAGCAGTGCAATCAAATGACTTGAAACAGCCTTACTTCCTGCAACAGTTCAGTTCTCCATGTTCAACAGCATTTAGGAATGCACATTCTTAACTGTGCCTCCATTTGCTTCTGTACCTCTTACAGTATCAGAAACAATTACCCAGCAGTAGGCACCCCTTGCAACACACCCACCTATGAGCATCTGTGTGTATGCATGTGAGAGCACACGTGTGTACAGGCAGGTGACAATTACTGGTGTACCATGTACATATCATAATTGCTTATGAAACATTGTCCCGTTTTCCAGTTTCCCATACTACAATATTTGAACCTTGCAAAATCCATACATTCTTTCCTAATATTACTGCTGGCTTGGTTTGGTTTTTAAATACAGCGTAATGATCCTGAATAAAGATGATCAGACTAACTAAGAAAGGGACCTTGTGATGGCACAGATCCTGACAATAGCATAAAGCAACCAGCAAAGTAAGCTGGCAAGCAACTAACCAACAGTCTACCAGTGCATCAAGAGTGCAAAATTCCATCTGGAACAACATGTTTACGCATAGCTCTTTCCTTGTTAACTTCTCCTTACTTCCGGTGCCTAGAAGGCTGGCAGGTCTGTTACTGAATTCTTAATATTATCATCAGCTAAGCTTTATAGATAAACATGCTACGTTTTATTTTTATAGCAAGATTAAAATTCATGCTACGAGACGCAGCAATAATGCTGAAAGGGACGAATCTTTTCCACATCATAGAGTCAAGTTTTCCTACTGTTCGGGGATGTTCTGAACTATGGGACGCATTATGGTCAGATAAAGCCATTAACAATGAGACTTATTGCAGATAGGTATGAAACAGAAGGAACGACAGAGAAAGGCAGCAAGACATGCTTTGTCCTACCAAACTGAAGCCAAGAGACTTCCCCAGCAGGCCTGGCTAAACATGTAGACGTGCTGCCACTATGTTATCCCAGATACTTGAACAAGAGTATTGCTTTAACTGAACTGATGTGGAAGCAGCATTAGTTTTGCTTGCATGAAGCCAGTAAATTGCATTCAAAATGCCTGGATAACATTTGTGAAAAATCTCTCTAATGTTAAATGGCATGAAAATGCCAACATTTTGTTATGTACATAAACCAGCTTTTTCTATGCCTGGCCAAGAGCTATCAGTAGAAACTTCTGAAGACAAGCAGGCTTCTTTCATTTGTCTGTTTTCGGGGGGGGTGCAGGGGTGGTGGGTTTCCTTCCCCTTTTTACTTTTAAGAACACCTTTATTAAATGTTGAATGTGTCAGGCAAATAAGCAGGAGGATTTGTCCTTTGACTTTTTCATATAGTCCTAGTTAAAAAAGTCAGCAATAAAAAGAAGTAAATCAACATTATTCTTAAACGTCAGTGGTGAGAGTGAAGCAGAAACACAGTTTTAATCATTAAAAGAAATGTCACCTTTCTTCAAATGACCAAGCAGAACTATGCACTGGGTGTTCCAAATGCTGAAAGCAACGAGAAAGTGACATTCTATCAGTTTTAAAATTTAATCTCTACCAGCAAATCACTTAGTTCATCCATTTGGAACATTCAGTACAGAACACAGTAAAATCACTTACACACCAAAAGAAATATTAAACTCAGCGATGTATTTTGTATCCCAGCAGTTACCACCTCAGAAGCAATGAAAGATCAAACAAGCAAAGTCAAGATCATTCTGAGAGTATGCCACAGGAATAGGAAAAAGAACCGGAAACAGAACCCTAAACTCACGCCAACCTTCCTGTTGTTGCTTTACACTTTGATGCTTCAGTGTGCCCATCCATAATCTAGAGGTAGCATTGACATTACTGTAGCATTATGAAGGACAGTTCTTTTTAAAATATGAAGCCTTCAAGCAAAGAGGTACTATGCTAAAATTTTGTCCTTTGTAGCAAGAATATTACAACTTACTGCCACAATCAGTTTCAGTTAAGCAAGGTGGTGTTATGCCACATAAAGGACAGTTGGAAAAAAAATTTAAACTGTAGTAACATATGAAGAGCAGATAATAAAAAATATTCTCTTTTGAAAAGTGAAGTAACTTTTTGGATCTCCTTCTATGACACAGGATATTTATTCTATATCTGACAGACAAAGTCACAAAATCATGTTTGAAGAGAAGTTCTTTCTCACAACAGGAGAGAAAGGCTAGACACCTTATTCATCAAACAACATAGCAAAGGCAGGAGGCTGTAAATGTGAGTACTGCTTTAAGTAATTGCAAACCAGCATTTTAGAAAAGGACAGACAAGTATACCAGAAAGCTGCAGTGACACTATGCCAAAACAAAAAACTATTAAGGTACCTGAACTTCCCATTTCAAGTAATATAAGTAGTTAATCTGCATTCAGTGGACTCCATTTTTTTAAAGCTATATACACACAAAAATCCTGCACGTTGCCAAATTAATTGTTTTGAGCAGTTTCACAAGGCAATTGGTTATTGATAAAACATATGATTAGGCACACCACAGCATTTCACTTACAAAAAAAAAAAAAAGAAACAAAAGACATAGTTGCAAAAGCTATTTTCCTACAGCATGTGAAGAATTCAAAGTGAGTTCTTGATTTACCTTCTATAACTGCTGCTATAGCCTTTACCTCGTGGTGAAGGGCCATGTACGAATCTACATGTGTTCCCATAGAGGCAGTTGCCAGTCTTCAGCCAGTTACGGCACTGTGTCTAAGAGACAGACATTACTGGGTGAATTTCACACTCGTTTCTGGAAATACCATTGGTGTGAGTGTGGCAGAACAAACAAATGACTCCACATTAACTCCCATTTATCTGTAATTTCTGTCCACCAGTAATATAACTCATTAAAAAAAATAATCAACAATGAGCATCAGGTCTGGCAAAGAAAAATTTAGGTTGGTGGAAATATTATTAATATGTACAATACTACTGCTCTTCTCCAGAAGCTGGGACAACACATGTTATTTGAAAATTCTAGTATTAGTATGTTGAACGTCCATGCGTTAAGGAGTTCTTTTCACCTTTACTTAACATCAGTGACATCTGAGCATTTGGTACTTGTGAGCTACTCTTTCCCACCACACAAATCCTGGAAAAGAAGATGCTGGGGTGGGGAGGAAAACAAGAACACTTTTACAACTCACCTCTGCAGTACTTCCAGTGCTGGGTCCAAGCCTTTCAAACACACTGGGTCTTCGGGATGTGCTATCGGATATGGTCTTGGTATTTTCCACTGTGACCTTCCTTCTAATTTTTGACATTTTGTACTACTTCAACCAAAAAAAAAAGCAAAACTGTAAAATCCTTCAGTTTGGGGCTATTGAAACTGAACTCACATGAATAAAATAGTATGGATATACGTTGTAAGAGTTGCTGCAGAGGTGATGAAGAAAGAAAAAGAAGTCATAAATGAGTGAAATGTATCTAATAACAAGGAATGCCTCTGATTTGAACTAGTCAGCTGAACACCAGTAATGATAATTTTTCGTTTTATTTTATGAACTGATATGTATTCTTCAGCTTCCCCTTGGGACAGATCACACGACACGTTATGCATTTAGGCAGCAAACACCACACAGGACAGATGCTTTCTTTCATCATGTATTTTTGGGGCATGAACTCAAGTGACTTAAGTGAATAGAACCTTGAATGTTATTTCACCAACCTCTCAGAAACCAGTTCCAACCACTAAAAATGGCTGCCATTTTTGAAACAAATTTCCAAAAATTAGAGCTCCATTTTTCATCCTTTCTTGTGTATGACCACCTACTGAAAATCACCTTGGTATCAAACACAGTCTGTGTTTGTTACTGGTTTGATTCCTACAACTATTTGAAACCACATGACTTTAGGAAAAAACCCAAAAAACTCAACAACAGTGATACACTTCTTAAGCTTTTCAAGAACTAGCTCCTTTTCTTTAAGAAAAACAGATTTTAAAGGAAATACAGCATAACTTTGAAAAACAAGAAGTCACAATTTATCTTACCTGAGAAAAGGAGTTATTTATAGAAAGCAAAACATATTAAAAAACAATAAAAAAAGGAAGATACACATTTAGCACTCGAAACAGGTTGTATAAAAACAACAAAAAGGGTAGAATGGGCCCCAACATCTACTGTCCATTCTTTACATCCTACTTGATCTACACAGAAATAAAATCAATTTGGGAACATCTGTCAGGTGCTGGACAATTTATATACAGCTCAGAAAACCACCTCTTTGTTGAGTTGCAAAGTGCCATCACTCTCATTAGTCAGCAGAGCATGATTAGCCAAACACTAATCCTCCTACCCTTCTGCTGCTGTCTGTCCCTTCTGCTCCTATCCATGCGTCACTGCATTTAGAACACACAGACACTCTTAAGCTAATTTCTCATACACTAACAGATTACAAATGTCAAAAAGTTCATCCATAGAGCCAGAATAATACAAATTTAAACTAACATCCACCAGAGTTGACTAATACACATTTTTACCATGTGATCAGCAATATGTTCCCACAGACTGTAAGGTTACATTTCACAGGAAAAAAATATTATAATGCATAAACATGGACACTTCATTATCTGAACCCTACAGTTACTTCTGTGACAATACTTCCTTGTGCACTTTCTACAAACAGAATGCTGTTCTGAAGCTCTTGCTAAGCACTTTAACTCCTTTACAAACAACAGAAGAAAGCAAGCTTTCACCATGTACTTGAGATTTCTCAGTAGAGCTCTACTCCACTGACTTCTCCAAGCCTCCGATTATCTGAAGAATTTTATCTCATAAGTAAGGTTCAGATAATCAATACATTAATCAAGATGCTGAGGGAGAGTGAAAGTTAACCATATGGTGTATACCAAACATTAAAAACAATGGTTAACATCAATTAGTGGAAGCAGACAGTCAAACAGTAGAATTTGCCAGTAGTATGAAATTATTTGGGTTAGTAAGAACTGTGGAGAACAGAGATTTCCAGAAAGATCTAACTGCGTTAGAGAATTAAGTAATACAACAGCAGATGAAATGCAAATAAATATAATGCAATGCACACAAGGAGAAATGATTTTATCTAAATATTTGATGAGATCAAATTAGTCCAGTCTTCTGAGAAAAATAATTAGGAGTCATTGTGGACAGCTCAATGTGCAGCAGTAGTTTTAAAGTCTGACAGGATAAACCATTAAAGTTAGAAAGCAAAACAATACCATGTCTCACCTAGCTGAGCACCTTTCCATTTCAGGATTCTCACGAATTTCAGGAAAAAACCTACTAAATTTCTACAGTTTCACACAGCCATACTCTTTAGTAGAGGATATAAAAATCAACTGACACATGCAAAAGCATTTTTGATAAGACAATTGTATAACAACTACTGAATTTGGTTTAAATATTTACAGTTAAAAGAGCCATATCTGAAATAAAAAGGGTTAGAAGAATGACACTGGCAATGGCATAAGGACAGCATTCAACACATGAAGGACAGATGACTGCATCTAATATGTAAGTACAGTACACACTGACACGGTAGTAATATACAGGAAAATTACATTCATTTTGCCTCTCCATTTGAATGTACTTTGATTTTCAAAGAAACAGAGGCAAAACTTTTGTTTTGAATGTTACTTTTTACTCAGCATATAGTTCCTTTCTGGAATTAACTTCTATAGGAAGTTATGATGATGACTGGGCTTAAAAGGATTATTATAAGCATGAAGAAGATGAAGGGGGCAACATCATCATAACTGAACAGATAATTTAATTCCAACTGCATTCTTCCCTTTATTTGGACAATAATTTCCCATAAGGAAATTAAGAAGAATACCATCCAACCCTGAATCTTCTAAGGTTTGTAAAATCCCCTATTTAAAAAAAACAAACAAACAAAACAAGACTTTAATGAGACATTAAAAAACATATTATTTCCGGTAGCATCGTGTCAATTCTATTCTTCTGTTCTGGCCCATATCCACCAGTTTGCAACTAACAACAGATATTTTATTAACAGAAGGGATATATTATGATAGATTACTCTAAGTAAACAAAACCAGCATGCTGTGAGTGCACAGCATATTCCTTTCTGTATGCACATATCACATGAGAATCTCACTCATGCAGCAAGAACTGCAAGACATGTCACTGTTAAGAGAATATAACTGTTACCAAAGGCTGCAGGATTAGAGTCTAGACAGAGGCAAACTGAGGAATTTTCGCTATGTCAAACATTACATTTGAGAGACTGCATCTGAAAATGCAGATGCATTTTCATTTTTTGAAGACCAAGCAAGTTGGAAAAATAAATAGACTATTAAAACAATATTGAAAATTTCAGATGTATAATGACAATTTTCGTGTTTCTGACAAACTTCCTTGCTCATAAACAAGTATTGTGAGGTGAAAAAATTATGTGTTTAATTTTCAAATTTCTCAGTCTGCACATTAATGGACAATCAAGAACACTTTAAATGGAACATCCCATAAAGATTCCCATAACTCGCTCAGTTCTCACACACTTTCACCTTACGTTGTTTTACCACTGATGATCACAGTCCTGCTATCAATCCCACACTGACAGCCAGTGCAATGACTTTCCATCAAATGTCTGCCTCTGGATTACCATCTCCTTATCAAACATTCACATGGCTTAGACAGCACTGAGCATCAGTGTGGACTGAGCCTTGAGCCTTCTCAACAGTTCAAATAATTACTACCATGATTGAGAAAAAAAATAAAAAATGTCGAAAATTATGCACTTCAGGTACATGACATTGCATTGCCAAATCTACTACTTAGGGGCACTGAAGTATCTGCAACTTCTGAAACAGCTTACTACCACTAAGTGAAATTAACTTCATCCTCCTAAAATAAATTCTACAGCTAAGATTTTAACTCTAAAGTATCACTTTTCTACACATAAACAAGATCCATGACAACTTGTAGCAATAAATTAGAAATATTTTAATACTATGATAACTTACACACAGATGGTCTATGTTACTCTTTAAACAGAGTAACTGCCCCAGAGTGAGAGACAATCTGTTAACAACATTAATTATACTACCATTTGATGGAAAATATATTTCAGATTATTACATGAATAAACCTAAAATGTAGACAGACTTGAGAGGAGTGCACCTAGTGGGCTCTAACCAAGGAACTGAAATCAATGAAGCATGATGTGATTGACACAGTATTCACTGAAATGCTATATTTTATTAGTAATTCTACATTTTGGTGTCAAGTATGCTTAAGATTTTTCTTCAATATTAGCATGATATTACAAAAGCCACAATCAAGAGACCTGCTTTTCCACTAGAAAAACCTAATCTAGCCCCCTGTAAAAATTAATCCTGAAAGATTCTACAAGAAAACTAGAAACTGAGATGTAGCAGAACAAAAGCAAAATTAAAAAAAAAAGATAAAATCTCTTAAGAAGTCCAAGACATCACTCATAAGCATGTCAATATCTGTGCATGCACACACCACACACAAGCTAAACATTATGTCACTTCAGAAAATCCTACCTGTGAAGAGATAAATAATATGCCTTTTAAAATAACAACCAAAATTAAAGTCCTACAGAAGTTCAAATACAAGCTGATTATAACACTCTATAATAAACTAAATATGTGTTGAAAACTTAATAACAGCTTTGAGAATGGTTTCCTGAACTTTTCGAAATGAAGAGCTTTTACCTGAAAAGGTTTTGGTTCCGATTACAATGTTAATGTTTCCATGTCACAATACTAATAAAATAGTGATATTTGAAGGAGCTCCACAGGTTTACTGCCTAAAAGTAATACTAAAAATGGTCAAAAAAGTGTTCACATCGAACCTTCCAAAAAACTCACACAAAGCCTGTTTGACAGAAAACTAGCATTCTAAAGTTACTGTAGCAACTCCTTGCTGATAACCTATCACCATATTAACTTGAACCTGTTCCCCTAATTTAACATATGATATCTCTCCATTAGTAGAGACAAGCAACTGCTAACTATGTCTGCACAAGCATAAAATCATGGTTGGCCTTCTACCAGTGAATAAATAAAAATATCAGGTCCTAGTATCACATTAGGAAGTATATAGTGCTCCATGTCTAACAAAGTCCTCATATTCAAAGAAGATGTTTCCCCAGACTAAGAGACAGTTTACACAGAGTGGTGCGGACAGGTCCAAGTTCACTCAGCTTTCGTATGAAGCTTGCTGGATATGTGTTACCCACAGTCTGTGAGCTGGATCACCACATCAGCAAGTTGTCACTCTCAGCAAACACGCTGAGAAGCCGTGTGTATGATCTCGGGCACAGTCACACGGAGCCACACTTTTCAGATACCTTGTTCATGGGCCGAGTCCGTCCACTCCCATCTGCAGAGAAGCACTGTGAGTGCTTCACCACCGGCACAAGATCCCTCAAGGTCCTGGCTGCTAACCCGCTACATGCCAAAAACCTGTTCCTCAAACATTCTCGCAGAAAGTTGACAAGAAATCAACGGTGCAGTGAGAATCCATTGAGAAGCCAAAGGTGAGGACCTAAGCAGATCATTCCTAACACACTAACCCAACACAAGTTCTGGAAGGGATGGGAGTTAGCCGTAGCCGCTACCCGAAGGAATGGTGATGGAGGAATTTATCCGAGCGAAATTAGTAGTCCCTCTCGAGCGTATAAAGCAGAAACTATTTTACTGCCAGAAAGTAGGAGAAGAGCCCTACTGAAGTGGGAAAAAAAACCCAACCCCAAACCACGAACAGGGAAGATCCGAGTATGTAGGAAGGAGGCTAGAGCACGGCCCCGGCCGGCGGGACGGCACCCCAGGCACAGGGTGGGATGGCCCCGCCGGGCATCCACCGCCGCCGCTCCTGGGGAGCCGCCGGGCAGCCCGAGGCCGCGCACGGCGCCGGGCGGGAGCGCGGCCCTTCCCCGCCGCCGCGCTCCGCGGGCCTAACGCCCCCGAGGCCCGGCGGCCCCGCGCCAGGCCCGGCCAAGGGGGAGAGGGGCGCGGGGGCCCGTCCCGCCTCCCCGCCCCACCTTCCGCGCCCGCGGCCGCGCCGCCGCACTCACCTGCTCCTTGCGCTGCCGCGCCGCTCCCCGCCGCCTCCTCCGCCGCCGCCCGGGGCGGAGAGGGTGGGAGGGGGCGAGGGGGGGGTCCGTCCTCCCGGGCCTGAGCGCGGAGCGGCGCGGGCAGGAGGGGGAGGAGCGCGCGGAGCGGCGCGCGCCCCCGCGGACCCGCCGCTCCCGCCCCGCGCGCCGGGACAGCCGCCGAGGGAGCGCCGCCGCCGCCACCGCCTCCGCCTCCGCGCGCCCT
>JAWWES010000001.1:54022229-54056640 GCA_035583135.1 Lophotriccus pileatus | reverse complement strand
GCCCCGCGCGCGGGGCCGGCCGCCGCGGGCGCGCCGCCGCCGCCCCCGCCGCCGCCCCCGCGCGCCGGGCCCGGGGGCCCGCGCGCCGCCCGCGCCGCCGCCGCCGCCGAGGGTGATGACGCTGTGATGACGACGGCGATGGCGGTGACGCCGATGACGATGGCGGCGGCGGCATGGGCGGAAGCGGCGGTGCCGCCATCTTGGGGGAGGGCGGGGAAAGGGCCCGGCTCCGCCTCGGGGGGAGGAGACGGCGCTGGGGAAGGGTGGGGAGCCGAAGTGTGAGGGGACCCGCGGAGGGAGCTGGGGGTGTGTAACCGGGAGAAAAGGCGAATCAGGAGAACTTATCGCTCTCTACAGCTGCCTGAAAGGAGGTTGTAGCTAGGTGGAGGTCGGTCTCTTCTCCCAGGCGACAGGACAAGAGTACATGGCTTTAAACTGCCTCGGGGAGGTTTAGGTTGGACATTAGGAAGAATTTCTCCACAGAAAGGGTGATTAGACATTGGAATGGACTGCTCAGGGAGGTGGTGGAGTCACCATCTCTGTAGGTGTTTAAGGATAGGCTGGATGTGGCACTTAGTGCCATGGTCTAGTTGACACAGTGGTGTTATTTAGTCATAGGTTGAACTGGATGATCTCAGATCTTTTCCAACCTTAATGATTTTGTAATTCTGTGATCTTCAATTAGACCAGGTTGCTCAGTTCTCCACCCTGCCTGGCTTTCAGTGTTTCCAGGGATGGGGCATCCACCACCTCTGTGGGCAACCTGTGGCAGTGCTGCACCACCTGCATTGTAAAAAACATCTTCCTTAATCTCAACCTGCCCTGTTTTGGTTTAAAACCATTGCTTCTTGTCCTGTCACCTTATAAGGGCTTTACAACATGGTATAAAGCATAAAGACCTGTGTTTTGCTGCACAAACCTTTGGCTGCAGCATAAATTAACTTGGCTAATTGTAGTGGAGGCGCCTGTGGGCAGCTGTCCCTTGGTGATTTGGCCACCTGTGTGTCCTTCCCTTCATCGAAACGTGCAGCAAGAAGTTCTCATGTGAACATCCTTTTTATTTGACAGCAGAAACCGGGAGTAGAGTTATTTTCCAGGAAGGAAATCCTTTAATAGCTCAAGTGACCGAAATGGAGGAACCCCTTCTATGGATGGAGTCTGCCCTGTATGACACGTGCTGGTCAGAGGCCCGTTGGAGGCTACATCACCTGTTGTTCCCACTACCTAGTGGTACATCTGTGCTACTTTCCTCTTATAGAGTGCTCTCTCTATATATAGTGGTGTGCTGAGCTACCACTGCAGGTATGGGTATATAGGCACGGTTGAAAAGGACTGATGTATCCTAAAATATAGGGGTTGCAGTCGTTCCTTTTTTTTTTTCCTACATGTGGAAATAATTTTAATAAAGGAGAAAGCCTTTTTCTCACTTTTGTAACTAAGTGCAGTAATGCTGGAATAAATTATATTCAACATCACAAATTTTGGAGAACATGTTTAGCTATCTCTTTCACAGCAGAAAGTGCTTCTAAGCAAGTTGGCTTAATTTCTTGAGAAGGAAGCAAAAATCCGTAAGTTCCCGTGTCTCGTAGCTCAAAGGTAAAAGAATATTTAATGCCAAGATCATAAGCCCAGTCGTCGGATCCTCCAGGAGCTAAATCTACGTGAGGAAGGGAAAATAGATAAATTGCCTGAAGCCAGAACTTCAGTCTTCTGTTCAAAAGCTGTCTTCTGATGCCAGCAAGGACATACTGTCATGCCTGTCATTACAGGAAAGTCATACTTACAGATAGTTTGTGCACCAGGACCAGGTCTATAAGTTTCCTTTGTTGTCCTCCTTATAGCTTTAACTGCTTTCTTTGCCAGACTGTCCTGAAATTAAACAAAGCATAATTAGCTTTAAGGCCTTATGGTAATAGTAAGTATGTATTCAGTTAGAATTTATTTACTCTGTGCTTTGAATCTTGCATTAGTTAAATACTCTTATAAAAAGTTCTAGAAAACCCACATAATGTGGTAAAAATTTTCAGCATATCCGTGCTGCAGTTTGCATTTCTACTGTAGACAGATAAGAAATATAGATAGCAGTAAACTGTTGTCAAAGCACTTGTTCCCATTTGTCTCATCTTTTTTCTTTTCTGCCGCAGTATTTAAGTCACTGACGATTTACGTGGTATTGAGAAAAACATCATGAAAATATTTTAATTGAGACAACTCTACTCTTAAGCCATAAAGAAGACTTAAATGCCCCGAATTAGGGCACCTACTTCTGCTTCACAGGGAAAGAGTCACAAATGCATTATTACTGTTTACTCGCAACTGCACTTTTTAAATTGTGGTATATAAAACAGTTTGTTTCAGGAAATTAAATGGTAACCAAGTCATCACAGAATAGATATATATGTTATTAGGAGTTAGTTTGTTCAATATTTACATTACTGCTTTTTTTTTCATGTCTTCTGAACACACTGGCACTAGTTACCAATGGAATTGCTATGGACTGTATGGGATTTTGAAGTAGGATGCTTCCAAAGAGTTAATTGTGTACTTTTTACAGTCCTTTTATATATACAACTTTTCTTTTTAAAAAAATAAAATGTTTTTTAAAATATTATTTTAAAAACTACAATGTTAAGTGACACAGTAGATGCTGACGTTGAAAAGCAGTTAAAATGACAGCAGTGTGTGCAAATGTCAATCGTCTATAAACCCTCCTACTGTCTGTCCTTATGTCATACATGAAATTACCTGTCAGTGTATGAAATTACCTGTCCACCTCAGACATGCACTGGCTTCCCAGATGGCAAATCCCAAAGCCTGTCACCTGCTTTCTGGTCGCCTTTCCATGATTCCTGCTCCTTTCTTACTTTGAGGCAGAAGCCCTTGCTGCAAATAGCAGAATTCATCGCCTCCATACTTGGAGCTTTGGAAACACTGAAAGTGGGCTACGAAGTGCAGGAGAGGGAATCCCTTGCTCTGGGGATTTTGACATCTTTGCATAAGAAGAATATAACTTAGCTGTCCACCTACTCCTATGGTTTGATTACTCTGTGTTAGCATATCTCAGTTTAGCCTGGACATTTTTTCCACATCCAGACAAACTCAGAGTTTTATCATTAGTGAGAAAAAATAGCAGCTACTTTTTCTGCTTTGAATGCAGTCTATCCTCAGGGAGAGTTTTTACTCTGTGATTTGGTGGCTCTAGAATGTAAAATTCTACATAAGCAGGGTATGTTTTTCATCCTACCATTAAGACTATCTTAAGAAGTATCCCTAGCAAAAACCATAACAAAAGTAGCAAGGGTCCACCAGAACACCTCATTGCTTAGGTATGTGAAGGTTTTTCAGAGGTACACACCCAAGTAATTTCAGAATCTGTGTAAACCATACAACATAATGAGGAATTTGCACATGTATGTGTTTTCAAGTTGTCCAAAACAACATGACTCTGCTCTTTTAACAGCAGCTTCAACATATCAGGTGTCGGTGTTATCAATCTGGAATAAATATTTTCATCTTTCCATAGTCTTCAGAAGCAGATTGATGACTTACACACTACTAGACTATCCCAAGAATCAAGAAAAGTCTCATTTTCTAATTCTTGATCTTCAGAGCACTGTGACTCCCTCACTTCGAGGCTAACCAAGCAGGGTAAGTAGTTCTGTAATAAATATGAAACTTCAGGAGCTGGGAAGACTTACCAGCTCGTCATGGTCTTTGCTTCTGTTTGTAGTGTAAGAATATGGAAACAATACCAACTGGGAGTAAGAGTGCATGGTTATGTAGGCTTTAATGGTGTTTTTGTGGTCTCTGACAAAGCGAGCCACTGCTTTCACTTCAGGCTCAGACTCTGGGTAGGGTCCACAGTATGTCTCGTGACATTCATAGGGAGATGCTCCTTGACCTATAACAAAAAAGGTGCGCACTTTTACTCTTTTACTTCTTTCCTTCTGCATTTCCGTTCATCTAATAAAAGAGCAGAATATGATGCAAATACACAAGACATCATGGATTCTGCCATGCTATGGAAAGAACTTGCGTGCTTGTAGAAGTCTGTGCAAGCCTACTAGGATTTCTCATCCACTATGCTCTTGGAAATAATTGGAGAAGATAGAAAAAAATTGTTCAAAGACTGGATAAAGAATCTAAGAAGAGAGGAAGAACAATCATTGCATGATTGTGAGATCACAACTTAAAATCTAGAAGAACTACAGGAAAAGGGCAGTTCTAAGTGATTATTTAATCCTGGGGGAAAGCAAGCTCACAATGGGGAGCTGAAGTAGTGTTTAGTGAAAAAATGCATATTTTCCTATAGTAGCCGTGGACGGTTTAGCAATGGACTAAAATGACTGAAAACCATATAGGACATTAGTGTCAGCACTGAGTGAAGTCAGATCTGATCTATAAGGTAACATTTTAAGATAGCTATTCTGCAGACTATTAAAAACTTGTTAAGTACTAAATTGCCTGAAGTAAGTAAGTGGGATATAGGCTTCAGAAAAAACACTAAGATCCAAAAAATCTTAGTCTGCTAGGCATTGTGGAAGGATGACTGAGGTTATCAGTTTGTACACCATGGTGAAGCACCTACTCAACTGGATAGTGCAACAGGCCCTGGGTGACATGGCAAAGGCTATCTCTTCCCTTTTTCCTCCTTCCCACCAGCAGCCTCCACCAGTGTGTCATGGTGTGATGCAAGGGGTGGGATCCAGGAGCCTGGATCTCTGTTGTGCTGGGAAGAAGCTATTCCCTGGCGTGTCATCTGGGGAGAAAAAAATCCACAGTCCCAACAAAAAGTATCTAAAGCTGGAAATGTTTTCACTGGTTCATAACACATATTTAGCTGCATTTGTCTTTATATTAACTTTGTGAAATGGTAAATGAAAATGTTTTCAAAATAAAAAATTTTAAAGGCTAAAAGTGAGTCAGGGATACAATAGGAAGAAAATTATGTCCTACCACACCAGTGTGCATCAAAATTCCTGTTCATGTCAGTACCAATGCACTTGCTGTTGCCATGCTTTGAGCGGCTTTTTCTCCACAGGCGATTCTAATGAAAAAGATGCACAAGCCATGTTCAGGAAAAAAGCTGAAAAAATCAATGCACCATCTCCCCGGTTAGTTAACTATGACTTCCCACTTGTGCCTCTACAGTCATGTGCCAATGAAAAAGGAAGATTCTAAAACCACAATGTGTTTGCCAGGAAGGCTGGATGATAAAAGGAAATGTCGGGTAGGATAAGAAGTGGTCATATCTGGTCTGATTTCAATGTGATTTGGACTGTGGAAGGAGGGGAGAAGACATTACAGTTTGGCCAGGTATGTGAGTTTAAGCGCCCAAGTCCGACCTTCCTGTAGGCATTGCTGCCAACACATGGAAAGTTGGAAATTTGGTGTGCAGCTGTTGAGGTGATGGTGCATAGTTATACAAGGGTGAGCCAAGCTGTGTTGAAGGTTAAATGATTAAGTGAAGGAGGAGATTTTTTTTGTTAATATAACTTGAGTGAAGGATTTAAAAAGTCAATCATCTCAACAGCTTGGGATTTCCAGCCAACAAATAAAACCCTGGACAAAAGGTACCTGTTGTACCTTCATTTATCTCAAACAAAAAGTACTCAGAGAAAAGGGCTGCCTTGCAAGAGTAAGGAGTGAGTAATTGGCTGTGCTGTAGGTAATGCAGGACACTCTCCAGCTTGTGCTGGATTGTGCTGTATTTATAACCTTGCTCCTGAAGGCTGACAGAGGTTTTTCCTGACATCTGGAAGTGTTAAAATACCAGGATGAGATTCTGTAATTTCCAAATGCATTTCTAGCAGAAGACACAAAGGAACTGTGGATAAAATGCCAAATAGTTGCAGTATTTGTTGTGATTTAAATTGACATTCCAAGCACAGATTTAGAGTTTGGGGAGTGCAGTTCCAGGATGAAAATGATGCTCTAAGAATATACAGTGCTAGTACCCATAAATAGCAAATCAGTACATTGCACAGCCTGTCAAAAAAGGTCTACATACAGAGGGACGGCTCCATGTGTACTCATAGCCATCCACATTCATCACAGGCATGACGTAGAAATCGAAGTGCTCCAGAAGCATTGTCATGGTTGGGTCTCTCTCACGCACATGGATTGCCTATAAAGCACAGGGGAAACTTATTAAAAGCATTCATAATAGTGTTTTTCTTACCTTCCTAGAAAGGCACCTGGTGTCACGTGTAAAATAATCGTGCAATTATCAGACACGTCTACCTCCTGATAAAGCACATCACATCATGGAAATTGCTGAATAGCAAAGCACATCTTTGCTTAGAACTGCCATGGAGAGGGTAGGACTTGAATTGATAAAGTCAATCAGATACACTCCAGTCCTTTAGTGTTAATGGGTGGTCATGAGATAGAATTGAAACCTATTAATAGGAAAATTTGAGCTTTGGCTGCCTATGTAAATAATAGAAACCCTCTCTCCCACCCAAAATACCACAAAAGTAGCACAAAATATAGCAAGCCTGAAAATAACAAATAACATTTCAAATGGCTTCTGTACATAACATTATTTCTCTGGTTGCATCGTGAATTTAATGCAATTGTATGACAAAAGCAAGTAAGATCTACGTTGCTAATTTTGCCTCACAGTTTATTTTGAAGGCTCTAGTAAAACCTAACCTGGTTGTTGGTCCATGACGCAGGAATAAATTTTAACCTAGATAAGTGGTTTTGTTACTATTAGAATAGATTAAGTCCATTATCATATATTTTCTTCTTTTTTTCTTTATGCCTTACTTAAACCACTTTCTTTCATTTTTTCCCCAGTTTTCCTCAGGCAATGGATTCTTTTGACTCAATGAGAAATGTCAATCTTTCTACAATCTTAACGAAAAAATTAAATGATAAAGAGTGGACCCATTTCAAATAATGCCTAGAATTTGCTAGAGAGAGATGGTGGTTTTAATGTGTGTGTGCAGATGTGTATTAATGTCAGATTTTAAAATGTTACTTCATGGATTGATATGGAAATAAAATTTTAATTTAAAACACGTAAATTAGATCAAAGGTATGGAGAACCTAAATGTTCAGCTTGTTACTTCTGAAAAATGCTGCAGGGACATGTCACTGGCAAAGCGACAGCACAGCTGGTAATTATTTGGAGCAGCATGAAAAGGGCAAATTCATTTCTCTCAAACGGAACCTTGAAGGCTGGGATTATCAGTGTGTCACAAGGTACATTCAGCTGTATCTGTCCCTAACTCCTGTAATATCCTTTCAAATGTTATAGTTATTGAGGCTTTGTAGTTGTGACCGATGACAGGAATAAATACTTCTTCTCCTTTATTATAATTATTATTATTATTAACATTATGTAGTTCCATCACAACCAAACCATAATTCATGTTTCAAGGACTCATCTATGTTGTTTTTCTGACTACAGTACTGGTGATTGTGAAGTCTCAGTCTCATCTAGCTTATTTTACTGTGAACTTTGCTTTTGTAAAAAAGTAACAATAAATAATATCTCAGAATATTAACTGAGCAAGATGGACAACCTTGTCTGGGCCAGAAAGGCTTTAGGAGCCTTCTCCTGGTCCATACCAGGAACTGGACCAGCAGATCAGCATAAAAAGTAGAGCAGAGGTGCCTTAGGTTCAATAAGACTGAGACAATGTATGTTAAAATCCAGGTGCAATCTGTAGGTATTGTACCTTTTGGTGTACCTTTGTTCACTGTCCCGAGCAGTACAGATATCAAAGATGGATGTGACTATTGGTCTGCAGCTGCACATCGAGATTGGTCTATCTAAGCCTGTTCTACAGGCTCATCCCATCAGTGATTTTGTGGTTCCCATGAACTATGTGCATGGCTGGCTGTTTTTGGTCATGTTCTGGAGGTCTGAAATGAGGGTATCTCTATCAAGGCTAGAAGGTGGCTTGTGTGGCTTTATTCTCTGCATGAGGCAGATTCAGAAAGAAGTAGGAGCATAAATAAGAAATGCAGAGGCAGGAGGAGCAGTAGCAGCAGGTGACATGTCACAGCAAGTGGTGAGTAGAGGTTGCTGGTGTGCATGCTGCTGCTGAGCTATGCCATTCCTGGAGCAGGCAAGTGTGGGGTACCTATTGCTCTAGAAAGGGATGTAGAGAGAGAGCCAAAAGTTGTAGGACAGCTTGAGGTTACCCTGGATGTCTTCTGATCCACTCCAGGAAGTGCAGATGCAGTAATGTGGACATGAACCACTGTATGCTCCGTGACCCCAAGCCAGGACCATTCCTTGAATCCACGTGGCAGTAAAGACTTAGCCTTAGCAGATTATCAAAATGTGCTTTTTCTGGCATGACCTCTCCTTCCCTGACCATTCATAATTATAAATGTCTCTGTTGAATTTTCTGCACAAGTTTTTTTCATACTTGAAAGTACATTTGAGCTCATCTGCATTCAGTTCCTGTGACTTCGTGTCTCTCTCTCATGCATACCCCCTCCTGTCTACTGACACACACACACATGCACATACACTCACTGTTATGTATGCAGCTTAGACACAAATCTCAAGTGTTGGTGTTTTGAAAGTAAGTGGATTAAGGTTTTAGGGAGCTTAGAGTGCAATTGGACAAAGGTAAATGGCATCAGGATTTTTTTGCTTTGCTTTGACAACAGTAATCAGATCTGATTTTCTACTCACATGGCCTATGAACCACAGGCAAAAAGCAGGAGAAATCCATTCTCTAGCATGGATACCACAGTCAATCCATATGGCACTTTTGGATTTTTCCTGGCTTTTAGAAATCTGACAGAAGAGAAATTGCATTAAAATGTCACCACTGTAAAGGGTCCCACAAAAAAGCAGAAGTGAAAGGGTTACTAAGATGGAAGAAGAAGCATCTGTCTTGTAGGGAGGGCTCAGACTGATCCTGGAACAGGATGCAGCCACCAGTTATGTTCACGTGCAGTCAGGCAGTCCCATTCAGTCTGCTTGCAAGGTCCTAACATAGACACCAAGATTAAAGCAAGACCTGAGGTCAAGAGAGTCTGTCATCAGCTATGCAGGGCAGCAAACTAGATTGGCTTCATAGTCAACAGAGGAGGGTATCCACTGTGCCAGCATTTCATACCTTTGGATGATGGCCAAATGTGACCCAAAAAGGAACATGATGTCATCAAATGCGTTGGCAACAGTAATGCACCTTACTAAAACAACTTAAGAAACTTCTAAAACCCACAAAAATTATGCATGTAAGTATAGATTTAAGGAAGTGTTCTGGCCAAGCCCCATCACTTGCTTACGTTATTACTTGGCAAGTTTTTGCAGTAACTCACAGCTGTACCTTCAGGACATAAAGCGGTCGCTTTTCATATGATGATCCAATATATATCTTCTGTAGGAGATCAGAGTGGACTTTGACTACTTCTTCCATCCAGAGGTATATCTGCAAGGGTGAAGTTTGTATATAGATATTCTGTTGTTTTCTTTCATCCCTGAAAGTGACTTAAATTCATTCTACCTCCCAAAATCCTGCCTCTTTACCTGATGGGAAAGCAAAACGAATAATTCAGCCCACTTGCCATTTGCCTGACTCTAATTTCTCTTAAAACGAACAGTCAGATACAGTCACAACACAGTCCAAGTATAGGCCTGAAATTCCTCTTTAGTTCTATTTGATTAAATTATTATTCATTTCATGTTTCAAATATTTACATGTTTGTTTTGTGTCTTCATTTTTCTTCTCTCTTGACTGCCTTTGAATGGCAGTTTGAGGCAATACATGTATGAGAGATTTTGTCTGGTACTTATTTCTTTCTCTATGAAAGCGTTACAAGAAATAAACCTAAATTGTTGAGTAATATGACGATAATTATTACCTGTTGATGTTTCCTTTCCCTTTATCTCCATTCTCAATCATGAGACAAATTTCACCCTTCGAATCTACAGATGCTTACAACAAAAAATATCTTACTTCTTTCATTGAATGGTAGTTTTCATAATAGGAAGAAGATCTGCGTGGGTTGACTGTGTCATTGACAGTCTGTTTTTCAATAAATTCTTGAACATCTCCTATCAAGACTCTGAAAAACAAGGGAAAAGCACAACCTCCCATTCAATAAATGACAAACAACTTCACAGAAACATTCATGACAACAAATAAAAAATACATACTTGTATTGGATGGCCAGTTGCCTTAACTGAGCTTTTGTGCTATTTATGTTGGAAGCCCTGACATAGAAATGGACTTCTCTGTCCTTCTTGATGTTTTCAACCACAACAGGTTGCCAGAGAATGACCTACAAATTTTCCAAAAACATTTCATTTTTTTTAACTGAGGAAAGAAAAAATATTCTTACTAACATTTAATAAGCATTTTGAAAATAATCAAAGCATATGTTTTCAATTTAAGAGACCCCTTGCAACAAGCCATTTAATGTTGGCTGTTATGTGTTATAGCATTCTGCTGGAAATGAAATGTGTGTATTTAAGAAAGGTTTATAATGACTTCTGCACATAAATTCATAAATCAAGAACAAAGACGGGAACATAACCTTTGCTGAGATAGTATTTCTAGTATAATAGATATATTTAGCTTGTTATTATGTTACATGTTTTCAAGTCTTCTGAGAGTTATTTTCCCTGAGGGTATTTTGAGAATTAATGAAGATCAGACCAGTCTTTGTAGTTATTGTATTCTCTGATGACTTTGATCAGGGAGGAAATAAATGCCAGAAGGGGTTTGAATATAAGTCAATTTGAAGCGGCAATACAGAGACTAGAAACGGGAGGAAAATAAGAAAATGAGATTCTTCTTGGTAAAATTAAGTATTTTACAATAATAAAATCTGAAGCCAACATATTCAATAAAAACTGAAACTGTAGAACTAATAATACAAAAAGATCTAGGGGTGACAGTTAGCAGAAAATTAGGTGTAAAATTAGAGTGTGAAAAAATTAGCATAATTATTGGATGCATTTTTATGGCATCAAACAGAATGGAGTCACCAAAGAGTAGGGTTCATTTTGTTTCCTTCCTGGTGCAGTTGCACCAGGAATATTGTATCCAACTTAAGGCACCATGTTTCCAGGCATGTATCAGCTGTCAGCTGTTGATCTCATTTCTCAGAGAGAACGTGTCTGCAAAATCATACAGAAAACTCATCCATGCTTTTGATCAAGACTTTGGAGAAATAAATGATAAAACATTTGGCCCCTGGATGTGTTACTGTAAGGTGCTATACAAATGGTTGAGCTAGTCCCAGTGTAGCCATCTCAGACATTATTGGCAGAGTAGTGGCAGCATCACATGGATCAGCATTGTTTGGAAAACTTATTCAAGAAGAAAGCTGGACGTTGCTGTCACTGTTGCCTTGGCTAGCCTGCTGTGTGCACTGTTGTGTACCAGTTCAGGTTTAGTTTCTTTTTGGCACAGACATACTTTGAATTGAGAGTAAAGAGAACTAAGGAACTCTGGATTAACACAGATGAGGTGGCAGAGGAGCAATGAATGGGGGTAAATGGGAAATTTTGGTAATACATATGATTATTGTTCTCTTTACTCATCATCGGCAATGGTCAATCTTGCCCCATGGGAAACTACAAAATGTGCTCCTGTGTCTGGGCCTTCTGATGAAGGCTACAGGCAATGTGTGTGCTCTAAGAACAAAGTGTTTCTTTTGGCTTATGTTTTTACTTCCCAACTTTTGCAGGAGCAGCACCTATAATTAACCTGATAATTCTTCTTATAAGATGCTTATTTTCTATTGTTTCTTTTTTTTGCTAGACTATAGACATTACAATTTGATGGGAGGTATTGTTTTTTGTCTTCCCTTTCCCTTTCCAATTCCCATTCCCCTTTCTGTTTTCTTCTATAATTTGCCCAATTTATAGCCATGGAAAAAAAAATTGCCCAATTTATAACCCATGAAAAATGTTTGTTTTGCCTATTCACATAAGTGGCTTGGTAGGAAACACCACATGCCATCTCTGCACTGACTGTAGTGCCATTATTCTTCCTGACTTCCTGGGGCTCCTGTGAACAAGGAAGTGAAGGATTACGGTGGTAAGGAAAAGTTGGAGGAGGGGAGATTTATACTTATACAGCAAAAGAGATGGATATGTGAGTTGACTTCTGGAGATGGAAAGAACAATGAAGGTTATCAAATGGTTTTTAAGAACTCAAGAGAAGGATCAGAAAATGGTAGTAGGGGCAGCAGAAGACTAGTGGGATTTTGGGATGGACACAGAATGAATAGGAACCAAGAAAGACAAAGAAAGACTAGGCATAGACACCACTGAAAGCTCTCAGTCATTTGAAACACATCCTCAACCATTCTGAAGGAATGGTTACACCTTTGTTGCAGTGTTGGCTTTAAACTGGGAGGGTGTGATTGGGCAAATGAAGAGGAAGAGATGTCTCAATTTAATTAAATACTCTTTTATCTAATGAAAGACAGAAGTAATAATAATAAAAAGTATTGTTTAAGATATTTTTATGTTCGAAATGCTACTTGAAGAAAAATACCACAAAATCCAATCTTCAAAGGTCTGCAGGACACACAGGCCAGGATTGCATTGGTCAAAAGTGCTGAGATTGCCTAGCAAATGTATTTCTATTACTATGTGTTGGTCCTTTGCCAATTTGGCAGTGTCTTAATATACAAAATCAATTGCAGAAATATGAGCTCTGGTATAATTCATTACTGTAACATTATGGAGGCGTCTCCTCATGTAAATCAGGAGATACTGGAGCAGTGAAAACCAAGTATTTGCTGAGTTGCTGTACTAGAACAAATGAATGAAAGTGGGCTAAATCTTTCTTTTGGAGGAGAAGCAGTATTAGGGCACTTGGGGGAAAAGTTTGACCTAGAGAGCAAAGAGACAGAAGAATCTGTTTACCTCAGTGTTGTTCAGTAAATTCTGAAGGTCTTCAGCTTGTTCATCTGTTTGTGGGAGAGCCCACAAAACTTCATCCCTGAAAAATAAGGGTATTTAGTGAAGCACAGGTATTTGGAAAAACTCCAGTTCATGCAAAAGTGGAGAAGCAGGCTTGGCCTTTCTCATCTTCCCTGGCTTAGCTGCTGTGAGCTCAAAGATGATTCAAGTGTGAAGATGCTGGGCCCTGTTCCAGCCTCTGCTTCTGCAAATCAGTAAAATCCAAGAAAGAGGTGGTGGAGGGCTGTGGTAGCCAATATCTACTGCTGGATGCTGAGATTGCTACTAAAAGCTGGAACCAGCATAACAGCTACCAGCCCCAGCCCCAGCAGCACTGGTGGAAAAGTAGCTTAGACCAGGAAGAGTCTCAGTCACTGTTCAAGCAGAGAAATCGGACCTTCCAGTCTGCCAAAATCCCTCCCAGTTTGGCAAAAGACAAACACATTGTTTTGTAGATGTGCATTCCTACTCCAGTCAAGTTTTTCTGATCTCCCCATTTGTGTATCTCTGCCAAGTAACATTTCAGCTGGTCTGCACCACTGTCCTCCCCATCTTTGCCCGATAACTTATATTCCCTTTCTACTTGAAAACCATGGTCCAGACATGCTGTACATGACATGGTGCTTCCCAGCTACTCCATGCTTGATCCCAGTGTTGGTGACAGAAGTGAAATTCACTTTCTGGAAAGAAAAAAATACCACTCTGCATTGTAAATTTAGCCTTGATCTTCAGTGACCTGCAAACCACGCAGTTCAAAACTCCACTGGATAGATAATTAAAATAGTTAATATGTGTAGAAGAAGGAGACTCCAGGGAATGTCAGATCCCTATTTCCATTTCCATTGCTGAGGTGGCTCTCAGCCCTCTAAGTGTTTGGAACTGGTGGCACTACATAAACCAGGCACTGCGGAAGTCCCTGACAGCCCTGTCTGCAAAGACTGTCCTGAAAAGAAAGCAGGAAGGGGTCTCAAAACTAGTGTTTTCAAGCAGCAGAACATGATTGTCACAGCTCATTGTTGTGACTGATTTCAAGCAGAAACCTGACAACATCTGGCAACCAGGTGATTCATCTTTGCTTTTAGCCAGGCTCCAAGCAATCACTGTTGTTTCTCATGCAGAACCAACAATATGCCAACCCTGTTTTTGCCTCCATCATCATTTGACAGAGCATCAAGAAGCAATCAGGATTAGGCAAGGTTGGCAGTGTGCCTGTTTCTTTACGTAAGTCCACTCTGAAATCTGTGTTTGAGGCTACTTTAAAAGTGAATTTATCTTCTCAGAGCTGGTTTCACAGGGAAACCAGAAATGGCCTGCTGCATCTGGTTTCATCCTATGACTTCCATAGCCTGAGAGTACCAAAATGAGAAAGCTGACATGTACTTGTACTCCACTGTTTGTTGCACAAATATTTCAGCTGGTACAATTCCTCTATAGCTCTCATAATAGGCCCTCTGTACACTGAACAAGCTGATCAAAGTTCTGTCCTTGCACTTGTAGTCATGGGGAATATTAACAGCCAAAACTGTAGTTGTTGGGCTTCTCAGTTCTTTTGCTTTTATTTGGCATTATACCCTTTCATCTGTATTCTGCCCCACTCTTGTTAACACTCAGACAAAAGCTTTAATTACTGCCTTTATACCAATCTCAGAAACAACCCTCCACCCCCAGCTTCCTTGCCCTGCCTGCTGCACCTGTACAGCTGGACATAGTCATCTGGAACTCACCTCTTTTCTTCTGCTTTCTGTTCTCCATGCCCTGCTTCCCTGGTTGCTCTTTGAGTTTGTCCTTAAAAGGATTCTTCTCCTCCAACTTCCTGCCAGGGTTCCACTGGGCTCTGACACTATTCCCCATTTCTTTTTCTTCTCCTTTTTACCTCTGGGAAAATAAAAGTCCCACTGCCATCCCCACACTACAGTGCTCAGGTCTTACCCTGTAACTATGACAAAGTGAGTGGGATGCATTACAGTTCATTTTAGATGGATTTGATATCTTCACCTGAGCTAGGCACTGTCTTAATAAAGAAACAGGCATTTTGGAGTAGGGTTAACCTGAGCTAATTTAGATGTGTGTGCAAACCTGGAATGAACTGTCACCTAAATGCACGTATTTTTCTCCACTAACTGTACAGTAAGGTGAAGTGGACTTGTGCTACTTGCAGAGCAATGTAGAAATCCCATACAGTCATATGAATCCCACCCAGGGGCCACCATCTCACACACAGATAGAAATCCATGCCAGCTTTCTGCAGGAATCTCAGTCTCTTCATCCCTCTCCTCCAGTGCATTTCTCAGTCGCTAGAAAGGCTGTCAGCATCACATTACACAGCCCCACAAAAACAAGGCATCAGCATGGATGTGTCTCTCTGTCCTCATTACATGGCTTCATTTAAACCTTGCATATTCTTTCTGCCTAACATCTCCAGAAGAGAGGCCTCCCTGATTGTCTTCAGCTGAATGTCTTACCCTGGCCCTAACGGGCAGTGTCACTAGAGCAGTGCTGCCAGCATCTTCTGTTCTCCTGGAATATGTAAGATGTTCATCTGCCTGGAGCACAGATGCCTTTTTGTGGGCTGTCTCTATTCCCAACTTGCTGACTCTCAGCCTCTAGCCTTGTCCCTTTCCCTACATGTGATGTAGGTGACTTTCCAGTGTTATTAACAAGTCTTATTTACAAGTGTTATTTACAAGTCTCACAATGTTGAGTATTTTTTATAGAAGTCCAAATGCAACCATCACACTACAACCTTGCAAGGGAGGCTTTAATACATGTTTGGTAAATCCCCTGACACTAGCATTCAAATAAAAGTCAGATAGAATGTATCACCTTTTAAATCTCATTGTTTTGGCCATTTTTATGACCAGAGCTGGGAGGGTTAGACTCATGCTTGCCAGTGAGAAGTGTCATATTCTTCTGTAAGGGTCAGATACTTAGTGTTTTATTTAAAAAATAAATAAATGAACCTTCAAGTAGCACAGAGCAATCCTGTTCCACTGAATTCTCCTAAAACCATGTTTAAATGTTCCCCTACTGTAATCCTCACACCTCCATAGCAATCCACAAGAAAATATGATTGAAACACAGAGGTGAAAGGTCTTCTTTTTAAGGCATGGACTCAGTGGTGTCCACCAGAAACAGGTCTGCCACTGGCATGTGGTGCAGAGTCACAGAAGGGCTGTGAGACATAATTCACTGGTTTTTGTGTAGGTATTTCAGTCCTGAGAGCAGGTTATATTTAATCATAGGTTGTTCGGCTTTGCTTAATGTCATCACATGAAGAACTTTTACTTTTAGTTTTACCTATTAAAACATGTCAGTTTTTTAAGCCACTTGTACATGTAGAAAATAAAAGCATTTTGCCTGTCTTCATCTCTGACATATGTTCTTGTGTTTTAAGAAAGCATTTGGTTTCAGGGCATTTCTGAAGTTTATCAATAGGTAAAAATAAAGTGCTTCTGAAACATTGTACAAATACCAAATGGTTATTCAAAAATGATTTATGCTTGAAAAAACAATCATAAAAGCTGCTTTGGAAAGAAAACAGATTGTTAGCACTTTCTGAAATGGTTTCCCTTTCTACCTTAAGAAGTAATTCATTTAAGATCTTGTTTTAAGGCATATGAAGCAAATTATTTTTTCCCATTAAATTTCAGAATTCCCTTTACTGACATTCAAAAGCACTGAATGAACAGAATTGATTTGCACTTAGACCAAAAAGAATAGTTTTAATATGATTAAAACCATAGGATTTATGGATGCAAAGAAGACTTAAAATAATTCCATTTCCTCCACCATCTATATGTTAAATTGAACTACATATCCAATTACAAGGGCAATAAATAAATGTCAGCCTTTGCCAAGTGTTTTCTTATGCAACTTGGAATTATTTTGCCTCAGTACTTTCCCTGTCCCTCTCACCACACACTAAAAACTTGGCATGATATTTACCTTTGAAGAGTGAAGACATGCTTCTCTCGAATCCAGAAAAATAGGGCAAAAAAGAGCAGGTAAAACTTCATCTTCATGGCATCCACAGTGAAACCAAATGCAATTGGAAAGTGAAGGGTTCAGGACCCACATTATTGATTTTTAAAATGTTATTTAAAGAGTAGTTAAAATTTAATACTGCTTTTCACCTCAACTCCAAGCTCCTGGTGGCTTAGTCAATATGGCAGAGCTCCCTAGGGAGGTCCTGCTTGTACTGGTGTCATTCATGTACGGAAGTATAAAATAAATTTTGGACATTTTCATATTGACAATTCACTTTGTCATCTCAGCCTTTGTGTTACTTCATTGTGGCTGTGAACCACAGACATAAGAAAGAACACCAAGCACAAAGCTTTTGTGAACCTCTAATATTCGTGGAAGTCCAGCAGCATGCTCTGCATCTACCACTCCTATAAGACATCACAGCCAAGCATGAAGCTGGGTCAAAGCAGTGGGAATGAGGTTATTAAGTCCAAATGGAAAAATCCTGAGCAGGTAATCTTTTGCTGGCATATGCTAGCAGAGAAAACAAGGAGCAAGTGGGACATATGTTTCTGTGATGTTCTGACATCCATGTATTTTCATATGTCATACTAGGTTAGCTTCTCAAGAAAAAGTACAAATGACTCTTCATCTCATTATTAATTTTTGCATGACCCAAGATTTGCTTCCCATATTTGTATCCACAGTTGTTCAGACAGGACATGCTTAAAAGCAGTATGAATTTGACATGTCCGGAATAGATGATGTTCTATTCTTGAACAGTAAATCCAAACCTGACTAGGACACAGCTTATTATCATGGTCCAAGTCCTCTTCTTCCATGCACCAACATAACAGTTCCAGGCATGGCAGTGTTTAGAAAACACCCCAATAGAAGCCTTATGAGGAGGACACTTTGCATCTCCAGCATCAGATCCACCCTGATGTCAGCTCTTGGCTGAGTATGTTGTGTAGATGCAGAATGAGGGAATCACACTGGTTATCAATATAAAAGGTATTTCAGGTGAGTGATCCCCAGAAACACAACATGGCATTCTGCCAGAGGGAATTCATTCCAGAAGAGAACTGAGGAGTGAATCAACATGCACATAATGGGGTTATAGCTATACATCTGGGTGAAGAATTCCTGGAAACAAGCTCTGGAGCTAAGGTTGTGTGATGTGGACTAGATTTCACCCATCAGCATTCTCTAAAACAGCTCTGGAGCGGCCTGGATCAGAGCCAGGTCTCCAGAGAGGCAGGCAATCAAGACTTTGGAACTCAAATGCAGTCCTGCTTTTTTTTGTTTGTTTGTTTTGGTTTTGTTTTGTTTTGTTTTTGGTTTTGTGGGGTTTTTTGTTTTGTTTTTGTTTGTTTGTTTGTTTGTGTTTGTTTTTTGTTTTTTTTGTGGGTTTTTTTTGTGGGTTTGGGTTTGGGTTTGGGTTTTTTTTTCATTCAGAGGGGCAGATCTGTCCTCAGAAGCCAGACAGCTAAGTTTTAGATGACAGCAGAGGTGAATCATGCTCCCCAGTGAGGACCCTGGGGTTAATGTCTCTCTGAAAACACACCAACACTGAAAATGCCCAAAGTAGAGCTGTGCACAAATCAGACACCAAAGGGAAAGGGAAAAGAAAGGCTCATGGGAAGCTGTACCACTGACACCTTACCTAGATTTTGTAGCTCCTATTTTATCTTTCCTAGATGTTGTTCAAACAAACAGAAAGTTCTGGTAGAGTACAGAGGCCATTCCCGAAAGGGCAGTGGGCAGCGCTCTGCCATGAGGGTTGATGTTTAAACCAAAGGTTCAGATGCTCTTTCCTCACAAAGGCAAAAGAAAGCTGCCAACATAGGATAAAAGACAGGAAACTTGGTCATCCAGACACTGTTTTGTCTGGAATGTTTGATGCACAGATATAAAGAAAAATTTGATCTACTGAGATAGGTTTAACAGAAGAGATTGAAAGGCTGATGGAGCTGGGCTGGTGGTATTGAAGGAAAGAAAAGGATCATATCTCTACATGTCTTAAAGTAATAATTAAGTGGGAGAAGGGAACACTTTCTGCTATCTACCTGAGAAGAAAGTTTTGGACAAATGGTAGGTGTAAGGTATTTTTGGGTGTTGGCTGCTTTTCCAGTGGGTTCTCCAGCTTTTTGTAAAGAGACAGTTCATCTGGTGGTTGAAAGCTTCTGATTTCCCACTTGCTTTTGGTTTCTGGAATGCACTGGAAATATTTCATACAAAAAAAATTAAAAATAGGTCTTTAAGGAAACTAATGGCAACTGAGGAAATTCTGAGGGAAGGACAAATCAGAGTCTTGTGGTGGCTAAGGCTCTGGACACAGGTTAAAACACAATAAACAGCAAATGTAGAATGAAAGATCTAAAAATAAACAAAAAATAAAATGGAAGATGTGACTGGGCAGGAGGAAGAAATGCATATCCCCAGGCCTCTTGCTTGTCTGAAATCCTCAGAGTTCTCATAACTCAAAATAGGACACAAACCCACTGCGTCTGAAGTGCGTGCTGGACATTGATTATTTGGATCTATCATCTTCCCCCTTTTTTAATCTTTGCATTTGTATTTACACAATGCAGTCAACATCCTCCTCACCATCTCTGGTCATTGTCCTTGGGTGACTAAATGGCAGCTTTACAGTCACGAAAGCCCCTAGCTCCATCCCAGCACAACCACCCCAGCACCAGAAGTCAAAATGTTTGAATCTGGTTGCCGAAAATGAGGTTCCTGGTCAGCAAGCAACTCCATAAATTGAGCTGATTTCCAAAAGCATGGAGGTTCCCGTTGCAAAGATACCTGTGCCATGGCACATTCCACACACAAAGACAATTTCTATGACAGTTCAGTCTTTGAGCGGGTCAGATTACCTTTCCTGATAATATCTATTTATACTGTGTTGATGTGGTTTGCTCTAATGAACAACCAGATGTACATTGATTACCCCCAAATCCCTGTGAGCTGCTGAGGAGCGCTCTAGGTGTGCCCAGGCAGAACATCAGTTAAAAAACCACCAACGTGATAGAAAGGGGTGGGAATGTATTCAGGCACCAAATTTAAGCATTAACTGCCCTGCTTCCACCCAGCTGTTAGGGGTTATCATTTGTGCTTTGATTTATGTCAACATTCCCACTCTCTCCTTGTCTCATCCTTTAGGAAGAGACACTCATCTCCTCTAACATTAGCCCTTCCCACTGCAGATTGCCACACCTGAGCAAGCCATTTCATGCTGCTTATATAGACTCTGCAGAGAAGTGGGCATTTTGTGGGATCAATTCTTCTGTGACCTCTTGTAGACATCTCAGAAGCATCTGGTCTTATTCATGGCCACTGGAAGTGGGGTGACTCACTTGGAGGTAGGAGGCTGCATTTGTTCCAGTGTATCCCATGGATTCTGTTTACCTCCCTCCCTCAGCTTGAACACTTCAGGTCCTTATTATGGTCATAAGCAATATGCAATGTTCCAGGCTAGCAAAGTCATAAATTAAGATTTACTTGCTCTACCTACAGCAGTCGCCTTGAAGATTTTCTGAGAACCTGGGAAGTATTTCTGGAAAGAAAAATGCAGTCTTAAAAAACACTGTGAAGGACAACCATAAAAACAATTGAGTTAATAAAACATTTCATTTTTATAATTTCAACTGTTGTTTGATTCTTTCCAACTCTTTTTAAATAACTTTATTGAAAACTAACTTGCATTTCTATGCTTTATTTTTTAAGACCTGGAGGAAATAAGATGGAATTTAGAAACTGTTGCAAGGGGATATTTTAGTTGAATTTGAGAAGATTTGAAATCTTCCTTTCTTGAACAAATTTAGTTTTCTCTAACTGGGAAATTCATCAAAACTGATCCTTTCCAGGAACCCTTTTCACTTCTGCTGAGTCAGCATTCCCTGGTGAAGAGCTGCTTGATCAAAAATTCTGTCTGAGTTCAAAGGTTTTGCTGCACAAGGATTAATTATTCCTTCTCCACTGGGTAGACCATGGGCTATGTTAGCCTGGTGCTTGCAAGTGTTACCATAGCAAATGTGACCAGAAGCCTGGCGGTAATGGGAAACGGTTCCATTTGTGTTGGTTTCTGTTAACTTTTAGAGTAGCTGAGGGAAATGCATAGGCTTTAATTTAAAAAAGCATGAGCAAGTCTTAGCTTTCAGAGCAGATAATTAACAAAGTAGTCTCTTGATTTCTTGGTTGAAAATTATGCATCTGGGAATTAGGACTGGCAGTATATGTAGCCTTCTGATGCCGTTATTATATTGGTTTTTAAAGTATAATCACTCTTGAAAAGCAATTCCACAGAGATGTTTTCACTCTTTTGGCTGAATGCTGTCTCTCCTCTCCCTCTGCACATTAACACATCACACCAGTGTCCTCTGGGCACAGCGTACCAGACCAGGCTCTGGCACATCTTTTTGTGGTGGCTTAAGATGTCAGTGCTCAAAAAGGTGGCAGCAGAAGGCCAGGCACCTGTGTTCCTGCTAAGCCAGGGTATCTATCATTGCTCAAGCACCCTCTGCATCAGCCTATGCTGGGCTGTGCTGGGCTGTCATTCTGGGCTCCTGCAGCTGCTCTTTCTGGCGAAAGAGCACTAGACCCCAGAAAGCTTTCATATGAAACGCATAAAGCAGAAACTTCTTGAGCTGCTACAGCTGGGTGGTCTCGAGCAGTTGCAGCACTGCCACTGAATAATCTCCAATGACTCCCATTAGTGGCACCTTTGGTTTTCAGCAACTGTCACAGGATTTCCTTTAAACTCAATCAGGACGTAAATATGGCCATCCTCTTTGATCCTGGGGCTTGCACAATATCCAGCAGTAAGATTTTAAATAACAAGTCTCATCCTGCATTGAGATTCTCAGATCTGAGTCTGTATTTCAGTGTGTGCTAAAGCACATGCTAGGTTGCTGCTGTCTCTTTGTAACAGCAAACCTGTTAACAAGCACACAGAAGGGGCAGAAGGAGGGGAGGTCATCTGTTATCAGCAGCCACATGCTTCAGATCCTTTTTCTTGTTTGGGATTAGCATGGTCTGTTATTTGTTTGATCCTCAGGAATCCTCTTGTTTCCAGCTGATCAGGAGTCCCTTTAGGGATAGGTAGTCATGCTGATGCATCCATGGGACTGAAGCACAACACAGAAGCCAAGTGAGTCTGTGCTGTTCTTCTTGTTCCTTTAAATTCAGATTCAAAAGCAAAATAATCTGAAAACCATTTATAGGCTCTTGCTCTTTTTTTGTGCATTATCATTACTGATGAGGCCAAAGGTAACCAGTTAGCATCCCTGCCACATGAAGCAAAAGATTACTAAAATCTGACTAAACTCTGATCTCTGTTGCTTACTGTGTGATGCAGCTGAGTGCCACTGCTCATGAACCACACAAGCATGCAGTTAGTGTAACAGCTCTTTATTATGAATGCAGCAGAACAGAATTAGAACTCAATTTACAAGTCCCCCTTTCAAACCCGTTCAGCCATTAAGGCTGCATCATCTTTCAGTTTTCCAAGGCATATAATTGATAAATGATTTGTCCCTGTGCACCTTAGCTCCTCATCTTTATTCATGAACCAATTAATCTCTGTAGGACGCTGTGATCATTTACATATATGGCCAATGTCACCAACCTCTGTCATTTCATTCAGGAAACAATTTTGCAGCCTATGAAACAACTAGGAGGGGAAAATCTGGACTATGTCTAAATTTCTGTGGTTTTGGCATTTCTATCTCATGTTATTCTCAAATATAAAACTCAGATGCTAACGTGTGCTAGAAAATTATGGGTTAACCTGGGAGGAAACAGACTTCTTGTCCCTGGGTGAGTGCTGGCAGGCAGTGGTTGAACCTGTATTAGTAGGTTGTTTCCACATGTTCTAAAGCTTGACAAGCCAAGGAGGCATTTGACAGTCCAGGTCCCATTAGTACAGTTCACCTCTAAAATTAGCAGAACCGATATCTCTAGAATCTGGCTCCAACAGCAAAGTTGGGAAATTTCTAGAGACTGTTCTGCAAGGTGTGATCACCACATGGGCAGCATTACCCCATGTAATTTGAGAAGCATTATGGGACACTAAGGCCACATTTCCCTTATGTCAAATGTGATTTGACAAGGCAGCAAGCAGTGAAAGTAGGGCAGGGCCCGCATGCCTTCTCAGAGATCTCTGTTACTTTTCACTGTTGTGGCTGACTGAGCCTTTCACTATGATGTTACTTAACCACAGGACAGTTTCGCTGCCGCCCAAGCAAACACAGGCCTTGGGGAGAAGGCATGTAGAGGTTGATGGTCCTAAGGTTTATCCACCACCTCTCAGACGTGCAGGATGTTCTGCTCCAGGGCTACAAAATTAAGGGAGAGAGCACATTGCTGAGGGGCTGGTCAGAAGATACATCCCCACCTCAGTGACAAACCAACATGTCCTCTGAGGTGTTTGATTTGCTTAAGTGCAGTGAAGAAGCAGGACAACTTCATAGGCTGCCAGAGGTGCCTGGCAGCGGGACATTGCTTTTCTGCCTATGTGAATCAAAGCAGCACCATGCTTGTCACTCACCTGCTAGGAGACTTCCCGGGTGGATTTGTGGGGTTCCTCTCCATGCTTTGTGCATTTACAGATTTTCATTGCTGTATTTCTTTGGATCCTTAACAAATGCACTAAATGAGTGCCTGTCCTGAGGGAGTTGAATGCATCTATGCATGACTGGTTATGAGATTTCTACGCTTTTCACAAATTTCAGACATAGCATTACCTGTGAACACGCGGCCTGTGTGAATTCTGGCCTTTCTCAGCTTTGGACAATTTATCATGCATCTGTAATAGTAATCACCGTTTGCATCCTCAGAACAAATTAGGTTTCCTGTAAAGCACCGTTGCCTCTAAAATGTTATAAGGGCACCAAAAGTAAATAAGGTTCAATGAAAAACAGTGCTTTAAAATATAGTCATTTTACTCAGTGAGATCTAAGACTCAGAGGTGTGTGTTACTTTCAGAGCAGCAAATGAATTGTCAGGGGAATGACACAGTTTCCCTGATGGCAGAAGAGAACTGCCACTGAGTACTGACTAACATAAAAATTATAAACAAAATGAGAAGACTTTAAAATAATATTGGTCCTAACTCAGAGTTTTCTCACACTAAGCTGTACAAAGTCCACAGATGTCACCTTACACAGAGCTCCTTTGTTTTGTGTACTATTTAATGAACAGCTACTTAGGTTTGTGGATGAATTTTAGCTTCAGTGTTGCTCACCACACAGCATGCAATGAGAGCCAGGCATTCAGTGGCGGTGCTAATCTCTGCTGCTTGCCCTGTCTGCTTGCCTGAAAAGCACTGGACTTATGTGGCTGAGCAGCCTGAAAGAAAATGCTCCCAAATTCTTGTCAAGTCTGTTCTTCAAACAATGGAGGAGGGCGCCAGAAGTAGCAGAAGACAGAGAGCTGGAGAGTCACATTAGCAACTCAGTACATGGGTTTTCAAGATCAGAGGCACCAGTATCCATTTCTGCATCAAGCTGAAAACAGCAGTAGCTGAATAGTTGCTGTAGGACCAGTGCTGCTCATGTGCTTTTTGCAGCCATCTGCCAGAGACAGGGTCCTGTTTTGCAAGCAGAAGCCAGATCAAAGCTGCTGGTCAGTTAGGCAGCAATGGATACCAGGACCTGAAGTTTGTGATTAGGCTCACAACAGAATTAGGCTGCACTTACAAGGATGAGTGATGTCAGGTTGGGGTTTTAGTTTAGTTCCAACTCTGGAGGAAGTAGAAACTTATCTTTACCTGTACAAAAGCACACAGCAGCCAGCCATACTGCTTGCTGACCCCTTTCTAAGGCCAGAACAGATGATTTACAAGAAGGTGTAAAATCCTCATCATGCAGCTAATTATATTTTACTACACTATGGGGGGATATTTCCTTCTGAGTCCATCTGGTGATCAGACTGTACCCTGAAGCATGTGGATTGATTGCCCTCATGTTTTTTTCTCCTAGTTAGTCTAACTGCTGATGCTTTATTTTTATATGTATGAACGCCTAAGCCTTTTTGAAGCATTGAAAATTATGATTAATTGTGCAATGAAAATCAATAATGGAAGTGCTTACAAAGCCAGCTTGATTTGGGAATGAATCCCAAAGACAGCTGCTTTCTCTAAAAGTGATGGAGAAAGTTGGAGAAAATCAACAGCAAAAAAATCCAGATCCTGGTGGGGTTTTTTGGTGATGCTTGTCATAGGCTTAACCCCTTCAGCATCTGCTAGGAGCTTTATTACTGGCTGCTGTTACAGCTTCATGAAAGCAAAACCTCAAATCCATCAAATAAACAAGAATACTCAATTAAACAGAGATCCACTGAAAAGTGAAAATATTTACACTCCTGTACCAGAATGCAGCCTCATACCTTTGGGGTCATCACAGATCCATTTTTCAAGGGAGATTCCAGGGATGGGGCAAGACATTTACTATAGTATCCCTGCCAACAGCACTTACTCCCTTTTTCACACTGACAAGCGCTGGCATTTTGCCGAGGTTAAGTATCCAATTTTTTCTCCATTCTCAGAGGAGCGCATTGTCAGAGCTCATGCATGCCAGTTTCTAGAACTCCATATAGAGTGAGTGCCACCTCGTGGTTAGCTCTCCCTGCTGCACTGGGCCAGGTCTTGTGCCGGGGCTCTCAGCGCTGCTGCAGAGCTGCACGTTGGGGCTCAAAGATAGGGCTCCCAAAAGCAATCTGGAGGCAGGGGACTAGATGTGGGGAGAGCTATGTGGCAGGCACACGGTTTCCTTTCTCTGGCGTTCCTCTGCAGGGCTCCCAAGTCAATCACAAGAGGAGAACAGCTGCTTTTTCAATGCCACCCCTCTTCTCTGGCAACAGCAGGTCCTACCTCTAAAACCTGGAGATGTGGCATAGGGACCATAGATAACTCCCCCTCCCTGGGCAATAAGCTGGGGTGATATCTCCATCGAACAATACTTAAGATGTTCTCCTCCTTTATATTGTGACCAGACAGGATGGTCGTAGGATGTTGTACCTTTCCCACCCTGTATTAAATACACAGGCTCCTAAGAGGAACAGGGCAGCCAGATCTGATCAGGAACAGGATGTGGCCATCACTGCAGAAACGAAGCGGCATATGTGCATTGCAGAATGCTTAAAGAAGTTCATCGGTACATGAGCAAAGGAGGGAACGATGAGCATGGTGCCAAATGGGGAAAATCATACTGCAGGTCCAGCCAGCACAATGTCCCGCCTTTGGCAGTGTCTCAGAGTGGCATGTTCAGAAATAGCCTACGAAATAATTCTTCTCACTCACTGCAATCTGTGGTTTCGATAACAATACAGAAGACATCCTTAGTGAGCCCACAGATTATTTTTAAATCTGTCCCCATTTCAGCTATATGATACACACTTCCCAGTTAACACATTCACTACTTAAAGCAAAGACTACACATTTGGCTTTATAGAACATTTTATTTGGAGAGACTTCTCACATCACTGAATATTGTTTTTTTTATTAAGGCAATTCTGAAGGGCCTGGAGGAGAGGAAGGGGGATAGGGAGAGAGCTGAGACTGTGTCAACAGGATTGCATTAAGGCAAAATTCCCTCCTTCTGCATTTCACCACAGTAAAATCCACATAGAGGCCAGAACAGTAAATGTCTCATGCCAAGGAAGAGATTCAGTGCAAATATCCCACTGACTATCTGTAGACATGGCTAGGTCCTCATCTGAGGCAAATTGACAGTGCTTTGTTAGCCACAAAGCTAAGCTGATTTAGCCCCATTGAGGATCCCAACCTGGGTTCAGGGAAGCATTTTAGTATGTGTTTCATATGCAAGCACAGATTTAAATGCTCTCCTGAATCAGAGCCGCAGCCCTTTGAGTGCAAGTCTGTGAAGTTAACAGAGTTTAATTTTTATTGGCTACATAAATATGTCATTCTGCATCCCTTTGGTTCACTTCTTGCAGTATTGCTACTAACAGAGTACATTCCCTTAGTTTCTTTATTATAGTTTTCATTTCTACCGTGCTTCGCAATCTGTTTATGTTTTAAGTATATTTTGACATAAAAATGAATTATCCTTTGGAGAATGTTTTTTGCAAAGGTTCCAGAGTTTGGAGGTCCAGGCTGCAGTATGTTTTTTGACATGAGCAGTAATGTAATCTGTGAGTAATGCCACTGAGAGCAGAGGCAAAGAAAAATACTGCTCAGTTCACATACCAGCAACACATCGCAGACACCAAATACTTCTCTCTTTCCAAAAGGATTTCCTAAGAGGACCCTACTATTCCAAAAATATAGTCACTAATATTTGAATTGGCTTGGGTTATCCCAGGGTGCAAACTGAAGATTTGAGTTATCCCAGGTGCAAACTGAAGGTAAGTATGGCAGAAATGCTACGAAAAGCATGATGATATTTTCAGGCAGAAGCAGCATATAACATTTCATAGTCTTAAAGGCTGTCTATACCTCCCAAGACAAAGATCTCCAGGTGACCTCTGACAGAAAACCCTGGTATCCATTAATAAAAGGATGTGTTTACGCCTCGGTAGTGAAAGCTTATTCAGGAATATGAAATGGTTATATCTAGCAAAGTGGAAAATAAGGCAAAGATATCAAGCACATATTACTGTTCAAATCAAAATATTTCCTGGATACACGTGAATACACAACTTCTGTATGATCTGGAACGATGTGTAACATTCATGCCTTAAAAGCATGAGCACCCTGCGTATTTCTTTGATACAGAGAAGAGTATCCAGTTTGAGGGAATCTAAAGAGTGGATAACAGGCACCAGTAAAAGTCTTTTGTGCTTTAAACTTTCTTCATGCCTTTTCCCATAAGGCAAGCAAAGACTGTCATGACCATTTTGGGTTTTACTTCAACCAGGTCTTCTGGAAGGGCATAGACTCTTGCTCCAATTTTTCTTGCCATAGAGATGGCATATCTGCATTGCATTGAAAAAAAATAAGGAAAAAACAAAGACATAAATTAAAGCAGTAACATTAATTTTCCCTCTGTTAAGTGTTTTACATGATCAATACCAGAGTGGGTTTTACTGATTCACCAAGGTTAAATTTTTCTGTAGGAATGTAAGAGACAGGTTCATAAAGAACTACATTTCTAATAACAGGTAGAGTGTATTTCCTGATGGTAAGAGCACTGATTGGATGGACTTCTGTTTCAGTCATACCCAGAACGTGCAAGTTGACATTCCCATCTCCCTGCTCAGAGTGCACTGATGCACAGGTACTGTCTGTTCTTCAGAGGGTTTGTCTCTTCTATTTTTTCATTAAAAAAAGCTAGAAAATCCCAGGTTCTTCCCACATCAGAGCACATACATTTGTGAAATTCTCCCCAAAATGCAGAGAAACATTGGGAGGGTGAGGGGATGTGGATGAGAAATGAGGACAAGAACAGCAAAAGAATGAATAAGTACAGAGAAAAGCACACATAGTATTGCAAGGAAAGAAAGAGAACAGATGGTAGGAAATGAAAGGAAAAAATGAGAATGGGAAAAGTCTTCAAAAAAATGATGGCAGCTCTGATTGCCTTACAGTCATCCTTTTCTCTTTTGTAGTTACCACACAGAAAAAGAGAAATTAAACTGATGACCAGACCAGGAGGTGATCTGAAAGGAAAGGGAGATGCTCCCAGAATTGACTCTCTGCTAGGAAATCGTCTGCATTCAGGGAAAAAAAAAAATCAATATCTGTATCCATAGAATCACCTTTTCAGGCATGAATCCTGTCCTCCCCCTTCTCTCTTAAATATGCCTTTGTTCCACCTGTATGCACCTAAAGAGCTATCATGACCTCTAATCACTGTTTTCCATGGCTCACTACTGTTGGCATTGTTCCCTGATCTCTGAAAGAATTTTAAATTTAATATGAGAAAATAGAAGCTTGTGAAGCCAAGTGATTTTAATCCCTTCAAGGGATTTATAAACCAGGAACTACAACATTACACATATAATTTCCATTGATAGTCTTTTTACTACCTAATTCCTAGCCTTCATGCTTCTAACTCTGTCGGTATTTCTCAACTGAGGTTGTGCCAGAAGGGAATGACAGAAGTGCAGTTGTCAAAGACAGAGTTAGGCAAGCCTGGGAAGCTAACTCATGTTAAGCGTCACTTGGCACGGACATACTTAGCATTATTTAGTTTCTCCTCATCATTCAGGTCCTCTGTTTTCAAGAGGTCATACTTGATTGATCCTGGTTGAATGGCATCAATGAGATCCAGGACTGGCATGCTGGTGCTGATTTTGCTATCCTGCATACATGAAAAATAAAATTAGATGCAAGAACTGGATGACAGATCTCCCACAAAGTCAGAGTCTAGACTCAAGAGCAATGGACAGTTCAGTGAAATACCATTTAGATCTTCATAAAGGGCTGCTTAGAATAATTTTTCATATAAGGCAGACTAGGAACTCTTTCAAGGATCATTCTTTACCCAATGGATGAGACATCATAGAATCATTTAGGTTGGAAAAGACTTTTACGATCATCAAGTCCACCCTCAACCTAGCACTTTCAAATACACCACTAAATCACCTCTCTAAGCACCACATCTACATGTCTTTCAAATCCTCTAAGGATGGTGACTCAACCACTCCTCTCAGCAGCCTGTTCCAGGGCTGGACAACCCTTTCAGGGGAGAAATTTCCCCTGACATCCAATCTAAACCTCCCCTGGCCATTTCCAAACTGGAGGCCATTTCCTCTCATCCTGTCACTCATTACCTGGAAGAAGAAACCCTCACCTGACTACAACCTCCTTTCAGGTAGTTGTAGAGAGTGATAATGTCTTTCCTCAGACTCCTTTTCCACAGGCTAAACACTCCCCAGCTGCTCCAGCCCCTACTTGTAAGTCCCTCTTGTGCTCCAGACCCATGTTTCAGCTTTGTTGCCCTTCTCTGGACACATTTCAGCACCTGAACGTCTTTCTTGTAGTGAGGGGCCCAAAACTGAACACAGGATTCGATGTGAGGCCAAGTACAGAGGGACAATCACTTCCCTGCTCCTGATGGCCACATTATTCCTGATAAAGGCCAGTGTGCCATTGGCCTTCTTGGCCACCTGGGCATACTGCTGGCTCATGGCTGTTGACCAGCACTCCCAAGTCCTTTTCCACTGGATGGCTTTCCGGCCCCTCCTCCCCCAGCCTGTAGCCTGGCATGGGGTTGCTGTGGCCAAAGTGCAGGACTCAGCACTTGGTCTTGTTAAACCTCATACAATTGGCCCTGGTCCATCAATTCAGCCTGTCCAGGCCCCTCTGCAGAGCCTTCCTTCCTTTCAGCAGACACACGCTCCCACCCAACTTGGTGTCCTCTGCAAACTGACTGAGGATGCAGTGGATCCCCCTGAACAGACCTTCAATAAATACACTAAACAGGATCGGCCCCAGTAGTGAGCCTTGGGGAACCCCTCTAGTGACCAGCCACCAGCTTGGATGTAACTCCATTCACCAGCACTCTCTGGGCCCAGCCATCCGGACAGGTTTTTACCCAGGGAACAATGCACTCATCCATGCCATGAGCAGCCAGCTTCTCCAGCAGAATGCTGTGGAAAACTGTGTCAAAGACTTTACCAAAGTCCAGGTAGACAACATCCACAGCCCTCCCCTCATCCATTAAGCAGGTCACCTTGTCATAGAATACAGTGCCATTAAATCAAAAGATGGAGTGTGAGGCTAGTGAATTTGCTTCCTATGGGGAGGGGACAGTGATACACATCTACTGATGAAAGGTGCGAAGGGGACTGGCTTGTGTAAGTTCTGAACTCCTTGCATGAAGTTTGATGGATCTGTTCTCGCCTGGTGCAAACTGCTGATTTATATCCACTGAGTGTCCCCTAGCTTGGGAAGCATCATAGATTCGTTAGCAGAATTGGAAGCTCTCTAGAATTGGTCCATCTCTGTGTTTGTACGGTACCTTGCAAAATAGGGTAAGGTACTCCTGAATGGTAGTACCAGATTATAAATGTATTGCTATAGTTCATTTTAATACTGTTATTTGTAATTGCTGTAGACTTATAATCAACAGCACAGCAGTTCTTGCTTAATTCCTGTCATCATTCCTGGTTTCATACTTTGATTTCCCATGTCAAACTGGAATTCAAGGTGTTTTCTGTTATGTTCATACCATATTTTTATTATCTTTTCACAAAAAAGCCCCTCAAATAAAATCTGTATATCTGAACATGCCTTTGAAAGGGAATACTCAAACTATGTAGTTAGTTATATCATTATGTAGAGTGTGCATGTATATTCACACATATGTGTATATACAGGCAACATATATAACAGACACACAAACACACTGAATAAGAGATTCCTAAGCAGACACTTCTAACAAAAAACTATACCTTGAAACTGGAGATGGTTGAATCCTTCCCAGCTGCGGTCAGTGTTTCATTGACCCAGCTGACAATGATTTCATCATTGACCTTCTCTCCACCACCAATGTCTTCAAGGATATTCAAGGTGTACCTTAAAAGGGAAGGCAGAATATTTTCTCAAAGTCTGCTGTAACCTCAGAACTGTCCTGTTCTTGACTGCAATCACCCCAGAAGTCCTCTTTGACCTGATATTCCTCTTCCTCCCACATGCTTGCAGTGCAGATGATTTATATTATAACACAATAATTAATCTAATAAGTCTAATTCATCCCCAATTCTTTAATCACTGTTTTGGGAGCATTAAAAGGTTTTGATACTCAAAATTCCTAGAAGATCCCTCTTAATGGATCTCAGTGTAAATGACTCATTCTCACAGTGCTTAAAAAATAATCACTGATGTTAGGAACAGAAGGGAATCATTCAGCTCACCTTCTGCATAAAAAGAAGCATGGAATATTTTTCTTATATGTGAGGATACACTTTGGAAAGACATCCCAATTTGATGGTAAATTATCACGACATCTCTAGTTTAACTACCTGCCTGATAAACCTGTACCTTGCTCTGTAGTCTGAATTTAGTCTGTGTTCAGTTCCTAACTGGGCCTCTCTACAGCAGTTATGGAGCTCTTAAACACACAAACATACACCCATAGAGAATTGCATTAAAATGGGGAGAGCTACTGAGTTGTACCCACTTCAGATAGCAGGTTACAAAACTTCTGTATCATTTCCTTATTTCCAGTACATTCTCCTCATTCCCTGATATTGAGACCTTTCAACTTCTTTTCCTCTCTTCCGTGCAATGAACATTTATTCATGTTATACAGATAGTGACAACAATAATCTTCTGCATGATCTGACTGTAATGGCCTTGCCCACAAGACGTGCTTCCTGATCGCATCCCTAACTAGGATGTAGTCCTAGCTAGGAGTTCTGCCTTTGTATTTAAGTGCAAACATAGGAGTGATAAAGATGTAGCCTGTAGAGCCTTCTCAGTGATAGCATCAGGAAACTATTACAATGCAAACTGAGTATACCAACATGCTCTGAAGTTTGTGGTTGACTGACATACCTTCTCATCAACTGCCAGATTAAGGCCAGGGTGAGTGTACGGTTTCCTTCATTGAGATCTTGCCCAGCAATGCCAACGAGGGAAAATTTGGCTTGGTTCTTTCCCAGTTCCACTGCATAGTTGCAGTTTTCAAGCTGTTAATGGCGCAGTTAATTGGTGTGGTTCAAAAATATAGGAAAAAAAAAAAAAGACAAGAAGACAAGACAATGTGACTTTTAATTCCTTGGACTGCTCAGCCCAGACCTTCCTGGGCAAATAGGAACTTTGGGGCTCTGTGATAATACAGCTGTTTGACTACTATCAGGCAGTTCCACCACAAAAATAACATGGTAAACAGTTAACATTGAAGGAAATGTTATTCTTTGTCATCAGGGCCTAAAAAGCAGACTATCCTGGAAAATAAAAATTTATGGCTCATGGATACCTCCAGCATCAGGGCATTGCACTGAGACAAAGGGTTAGTGTCCCAGTCAATATTTTAGGTCAGTAGATTGCTCTGGTTTAACTGGATGGAATTACTCATCCAGATAGTTGCAAAAAAGCTTTGCATTTGGCAGCAACTGTGTGATCGGTTCTTGATGCATTTGGTCAAGAATGCTTATCATCACTGTCTTCATTTGATGTGGAGGGTAGTGATCCAGACAGCTGCAATTAAGGCGGTGCCATATGTCTCTCCGTGCAGATGTATTATAATTGGTGCTTAAAACAGTAGCAAAAGTGGTCTGCAAATACAGATTTTAAAGAATTATGCAGAAGATGTCAAGTCTTTTTACTTTACAAATACTTTTCACCTGTCAACAGAGCAAGTGAGTCGATGTATGTTTATTTTTCAGGATGAGAAATTATTCACTAACTAGACAAAAAAATCATTGAATGTGCTGTAGTTGGCACTGGAGAGCAGCATGAGTACCCACACTGCTGTTTGAAACAATAGAGACATTCTCTGAGGACAAGGCATCACTACTGGAGCTATTCCATTTTTTTTTACCTTCTTCATGTTGCCACCCAGTTTAGGATATGGTGGTTTGTTCACTCTGTTCCAGTCTACTGGCACTTTGATCTTTTCATAGAGCTGGAAGATAACCAAGGCATCTGACAGGTCACTGAAAACAATGACAAAAAAAAAAATACATCATTGTCCAAAGAACAGAGAAAAGAAACACTACTAAACTTAGCAGAGATAAAGTTGGTTTCCTAAAATACAAAAAGCAGCATATATATTCTGTATATATATTTTGTAAGGAATTTCTGGCTGTGTTTATCATCCGAATAAAGTGTAATACCTTGTCTTACCTATATAAGTGATTTACACGTGGATTAACACCCAGGGAGTTCATCCAGTTCCGGAACGTCCTCTCTTCCCTTGTCTCACCTAAAACAACAGATATATCAATCAACAAGCCTGCAAAACAAAACACTGCAGTAAAATAAGTGTCCTGTGAAGAAACCTTAACTCTGAATTTACAGTGTGCTGAAATAACAAAAGGAGACACTGGTTGACATGTGAAATAAGAAAGCATGGTACACCATGCAATATTTCTTCATGGCCTATATATTATAGCATTTTGGCAGATTGGCCTTTAAATGCCTTCAAGAAATCAAGAACAGCCTCTGCCCCAGCATGAACAGCTTCACTGTGAGGCTGAGACAGAAGGACCTGAAGCTCAACAAATGACCCATACGATGGTGTTCCTGACCCCAATCCAGAGCAAGCAGGCAACAGATTTTTAATTTATATCCTCAAGTAAGAGAATGCCAGATCAACTCCAATTCCAACTAAAAGCGTGCTCAATAGTCCATACTGGTTCAGACATCCCACAAACCTTTTTGTCTTTAAACATGTGTTATCCACAGAACAGAGCCCCAAATTATGAGAAGCTACAAGCAGGCAAAGGACAGCCTGTTTCCAAAGGCTGCCTGTGCTAACAGGGCAGAGAATACATGTCTGAAGGAGCTGGGGATACTGTGGCACGGGTGGCCAGAAGCATCTTTTATTTGCATTTTCCTGACCTTCAATGGAGCTCCAGTCGATGTCCTGGTTCTCTGGCTTATGCAGGGCAGGGTATTTGTTGAACAAG
>JAWWES010000001.1:53991455-54022129 GCA_035583135.1 Lophotriccus pileatus | reverse complement strand
AGCTACAAGCAGGCAAAGGACAGCCTGTTTCCAAAGGCTGCCTGTGCTAACAGGGCAGAGAATACATGTCTGAAGGACATAAGGTTAGGTTGACGTATCAACTCAGAGCTGGGGATACTGTGGCACGGGTGGCCAGAAGCATCTTTTATTTGCACTTTCCTGACCTTCAATGGAGCTCCAGTCGATGTCCTGGTTCTCTGGCTTATGCAGGGCAGGGTATTTGTTGAACAAGTTGGCGATGAAGGCCAGATTCAGCTTGGGGTTCCCCCGGACGACGTCAGTGGCCGTGACGAACTGCCGGCAGCCCAGGCGCTCCGCCTGCTGCAGCATGCACTCCGCCCGCTGGATATCGTCCTTCTCCTGTGCTGGCACAAAACCAGGCATCAGCCTCACCTCACTGCCTGGCACTGCCCGCAAAACCCACCTGGGGTCCCTGTGTGCGGATCTAGGAGTGGAACTGTTAAAGCAGGTCCTTGATGGATTTATAGCTATTCCCTTTCCCACTTCTACTAATGGCAAGTCTGTGTTTTCAAATGGGCTTTGCCTATAATTCAACCATCTCACCATATTGCTTTTACAGTCATATTCCATACAAAATGTGAGGGGTTTATGAAATTCCCAAATAAATTTATTTAAATACACTTGCTACATGTTAGTAGTTTATCAGTGCGGTTGAATAGTTGCTAAAGTTTTAGAGATAATATATAACAAAAGTCAAAACACATAATTTAATTCTTTGAAAGCTTTGATTTCTGAAATACAAGATCATGTTGCAATGCTAAAAAGGATTTGCTTGTTCCAACATCCTGGTGCAAGCCTATGTTGACCAGCAATGCAAGTAACAGACAGAAAATATTGGAATTTACTCTAAACTTATCTCATCTTACCCTTAATCCTGACATGTCAATAGTAATAGCTGGAATGCCTTCTTCATCTCCCTTGGGGGCAACTTGGTTCAGCAAATGGTAATAAGCTCTTGAGTCCTATGACAGACAGAGAAATTAAAGGGAAGAAAAATTACATCTAAAGCTCAGCCTCTGCATGCCAGTATTTCCCTGAACAATGTGCCTGCGTGCTTCGTTTTTATTACATCGATCATTGGGCTACATAATTAAATTAATTAAGCTGGAAGCACTTAGCAATTCCTACTTTATGCTGTGTTTGCCAGATCTATTTCTTCCCGAAGCCAATATATATGTGCTGCAGAATGTTCAACACATGACACAAAATGCTGTGTGCTGCACTTACAAAAAGGACAACAACAACAAAGAGATATTAGAATTTACTTAATCTGAACATAAAATTAGAGATACGAAAACACATACCTTTATAATGTTGTAGAAGTCAGGCTGCTGAGCATTTAATAGAAGCAAATGCAGAAGGAGAAAGCAGATGTTTAAAGCGGATTTCTAAGCAATGCTTGAACATTTATGGAAGAGAAAGCACAGTTTTCAAGGACAAAAATTAAAACTAAGAACAGTATCAGGATTTTTCAGGAAAAAAGGGGAGGAACAACACAAGAATTTAACATGTTGTGTCTTTAATCTTTTGTGAAGTATAATGTTGCTTCCATATGTGGAAAATATTAACTCACTTCAAAAATAGATCAAAGAACTGAAAATAAAGCTACATGTTAATGTCTAGGGACTGGACTAACTAATTCAACTAATGTTCTTCAAACTATAAAGTAGATTACATGAAGTGTATTAAATATTTTACATCTACATTACTACCCACCGTATCTAGAAGTGATTATTTATAACAGAAGTAAGCTGGGGAGACAGACTTAAGAGAATGGCTGTAAATGTTGAAGTCTTGTAAATGTGTGCCTTATTTTCCAACTGTAAATACCATAAGTGTGATTTAGTTTTCAACTGTGTAGATAGGATTTAGTCAGTTGCACTATAGTCCTCTTGGTTGGCCTACAGAAAGATGGGAAAGACTCCATTCCCTTTCCTTTCTTTGATATTCTCCAGTCACTTCCACCCAGTGAACCAAAAATCTGTTACAATAAAAATTGGATTGTCAAATGTGACTCTCCACCCCTTCTGTAGCATTCCCTGAGTTTCTTTCTCTATTTCAGGTAAATGCTTGTGCTTATGCTTCAGTCCCTAACCTACAACCAGGTGTCTCTAGAGCCGAGTTTTTCCCTTGCTATACTGGCAGCAGTCAGTTCAAGTTGTAGCTGGTGAAGTTACTGTGCTGGCCAGCCCCCTGGCTTTCCTGAAAGCCAGCTCAGACATCCTCCCTGATATATCCCTTACAGCTCTGGGATGCTGGCTGGGCCTCACACTGGGTTTTAGTGTCTGAAATTCATCCATGTGCACCAGTGAGGTTCAAATACATCTGGGAAGAATTAAGGTCCTGTGAGAAAGCTCTGCTGAAATCTACACCCATGAGCCCATGAAGTCCCAAGTATGTTAAAATGTTGCAGCATGGACTCGAGACCCAAGGTGTAGGGACATATCATTTTGAATAGTCCCACTGAACTAAAACCTTCAGGTCAGTGCATTCTGGGCTACAGCAAAGGTTAGGGCAGAGGAGCAGGTAACCCAGGTGCTCTTTGGAAGGAAAGATCAAGGGGGGGAATTGGAAAAGCCCCATCCCCTTCTTCTACATCTAGTTATATGTTTGAGTAAGGTCCAGGCTTTTCCAAACCAAAGTCAGGTCAAGAGTCACTTAAGGAAATTTAAGGAGGAGGAGAGCAATAGAGGCAAGGAACTGAAAATACAGTGGTAGAGTCCATATGCCCTGTCCAGAGCCAGCAGCCATTCCTTTTCCAGGTATTTGGTGTGCTGGGGCTGACAGTGATGACTGGGAGGTTGTGAGGAGAAGAAATACTACTGAGTGGAAAGGTAAACCCCACTAAAAAAATTCTATGCACCCAGCTCCATGTCTCCAACAAAGCAGTCTCAGCTGCTTGGATTGTTTCAGTTTTTGATGCCTGTGTGGAAGACAGAAATTTGGGTGGGAGCTGCTGTTTTGCTGTTGTTGGTCAGTGTTTCTCATACCTTGATGTCTGAGCTGAAGTTGTTGACTTTGTTGCATCCTGCATTTTCCAGATGATAGTTTGCCCACCTCAGCAGCAGGTCCTCTGGAGACAATTTCATCAGATCCTCCAGGCTCTCTCCTTCTCTCAGAAGAGCAATTAAGGCTAAGCAGGGGAAAAAAAAACAAACAAGAAAAAAATAATGATGTGAATACTTTTTGAGGAGAATGTATGGCTGCTTTCTCTCTAAAGGTGAGTGGCCAAAATGTTGCCAAAATTCAAGGTGGGTTAGCATGACAGAGGACATAAACAGAAAAAGGGTCTCATCAATAAAATGAGAAAAAAGGCTGTTATTTGTGTATTTAGTAGTGGACAATATAGAAGTGGAAGACAATTTCAGTGTGGTCTAAGAACTACCCATGAGCAGGGACATCTTCAACTAAATCAGTTTGCTCAGAGCCCTATATGACCTGACCTTGAATGTTTTTAGGGATGGGGCATCGACCACCACTTTGGGCAATCTAGGTCAGTGTTTGACCACCTTCCTCACAAAAAATGTCTTCCTTATATCTAGCCTAAATCTACCCTCTTTTGTTTAAAACCACTAACCCTTTTGTATCGCGACAGGTCCTGCTAAAAAGTTTGTCCCCATCTTTCCTATAAGCCCCTTTAGGTACTGCAATAAGGTTCCCCTGGAGCCTTTTCTTCTTAAGGCTGAAAAGTCCCAACTTTCCCGGTCTGCCTTCATTGAAATGTTGTTCCAGTACTCTGAGCCTTTCTGTGGCACTTCTCTGGACCTGTTCCAGCAGGTCCAAGTCCTTCCCGAGCTGGACTCAGTGACGCTGAGCACAGGGGCAAGATTGGAATGAAAATATGAACATAGACTTTCTGCAGCTTAAAGAAATGTCAGTCACCTTCACTCTGAAACTGGATTCACACAGGTATTCTGGAGTACTTGCACATGACTTCATGGGCTTATGCACCATTTGGTGTCATTTGAAGAAGATACCCTATTTTATAGAAAAATTAATATAGTATTCATAAAAGAAGAAACAGACAGGAGGGAAGGACTGACTCTTGTAACTGCAGTATGTTCAGCTGATCCCTGGAGCATGAAAGGCTTTAGAACAAGTTTTGAAAAGAAGAACTAGTAACATGGAAACTAGTTATTAATGTGATAAAAAGGGAGAGTGTGTCACACTACTCTGATCTTCTTCCAATATCTTTTGTCAAACCTTGAAAGAAATATGGATTTGCTACATAAAGGAAACGTGGAGACATACTGTATCTTGAGTTCCATAGATAATTTGATACAATGGGGATAATTTGGTGCAATGGGGTTAAACTGAACTAAAGGAGGATAATGAAAGCATTTGAAACTAAACATAGGATTTTATGAAGAGAACAGTGTTAACTGTAGGCTGGAAGAAGGATTCTTGTGGAGCTGATCATGGATTGATTTTTGGATTAATGGTTGGGGGGGGGGGCTTTGCATCAATTACCGTGACACAAATACTAGCAATGTGCTAAAAATGTGAAGATGATATTCACTAGGTGGCATAGTCAATACAGAGGACGATCAGGAAATCAGACAGAGCGAACTGGATGACAGTAATAAAAACAGAATGTAATTTCATAGTGCCATGTTCAAAGACATTCACTAGGGAATTGATATGAATAACTGCTATTAGCTAAAAGCTTATACGAACAGAGGATGAGAACAACTTGAGTGTATTAGATGTCTTCTGAGCTACTCTGAGCCACCATTTGATACAACCATAGGAAAAACAAACATGGTATTAAGTGCATACCGGGTAATTCCCATAGAGGTTGGGATGTACTACTGTCTTGATATTACATATTAAAGTTCATTTGAAATACAATGTCCCATGTTCAAGAAATAGGAATTTTACCTGAACAGCTGCAGAGAAAGGCTATTAGGGAAAGAGAGAACTTGAAAAGAAATCAAAATCATCTTGGCTTGTCTACCCTGACAAGCTGAAGTTTTAGATGAAAAGTGAGGGAGAAAATACCAGAAAGCCAAAAATAGCAATTAAGCAAGGCAAGGCTACCTACAAAGGAATGGAAATTCTGGGAACTGGTGGCTCTAGCAATGAAAGGGATAGAAATGTGAAAGGGGTGAGGCAATGAAGCTAACACCTTGCATGGAAACTAGAGGAAGAAGTGTCACTCTTGATTGAGCAGACTATCCAGAGGCACGAGGAACACGGCAGCAAGAGGAGGTGCCATGTGAACTGCATGTACACACCCACACCCTCACCCTGCAGCTACTTCATGGAGAATTTTGGCATTGGTGAGACACATCTAGACTGCCAGTTTGTGGCTCCTCAATATGACAGAGACAATGACAAACTGAAGCAAATTAGTGGAATGAGACCAAGCTGGTTGGATTGGCGTATGTGATATATGGGAAGAGGATGAGAAAACAGTGTTTGTTTAGCTTGGAAAGAGGTTTGAGAGGGGAACAAGTATTGTCTTCAACCATTATAGAGGAACCAGGTCTGCATTTGCCCAGTATGCACAGCAAAAACATGAGAAGTTGTGGACACAAGGTGAAGGAAGAGAAATTCCAACTAGATATAAGAAAAAAAAAATCAGTGCAAGAGTGGTTGGGCTCCAGAACAGGCTGCCCAAAGAACATTGGAGAAGGCCTTGAGCAACCTCATCTACCTGTACTGCTGTAAGCAGGTAGTTCGATGGCTGAATCAGAGGACCTCCAGGGGTTCCTTCCAGCCTAAATCATTCTGTGATTCTATAATTCTGATTTCACGAAGACAGAGGAGATATTTAGCAATCGAGAGCATGAAAGAGCAAAGCTTTGTGAATGCAGATTTCCTGATCCCAGATTTAATGCCAAAACACCAATACTTGGGTGTAGACCGTCATTCCTGGTCCAAGGAGCATGAAATGGCTCTGAACATACAAGTCTACAGACAGCCTTGGATTTTTGACTGCTGGAACTTGTGAAAAGCAAGGAAAACTATAGTAGTCAAGAAAACAGGCAACATATACTTGAAGAAAAAAATTTACTATTTGCTTTTTTAAAAGACCTTTATCCTAAAGACTGTTTTGTGATAATTTCAGTAGAGCACTGAAATCAAGAGCCATACGTACCTTCATTCCTGCTGATCTCTATGTCAGCAAAGAGTCCAATTTTGATGACTTGCCATAAAAGACCCAGAACCAGGTAAGGTTTCCCTTCTTTTAAGTCTTCAGCTCCAATGTTAACAACATGGCACCCAATGGCTGAAGCAGAGTTCAGGGCCAAGTTCAGATTTTCCTAGGGAAAGAAGAGATGTTTTGAATGATGCAGTAACTGGAGAAGGGAGGATACAGGAAGGGAGCACAGCCAAAACTAGTGAAATCTGCAGGCAGCTTCATTGTGAATGCATTTATGTACACAGAACAAGGTCTTTCCTGATGCAGTGCTCCGGATGAGGTCTCATCAGGACAGAGGGACAGAATCACCTCCCTTGACCTGCTGGCCACACACCTTTTGATGCAGCCCAGGATACATGTCTGACCACAGGGAACAGGGGAATACAGTATCCCCTGGGGAGTACAGGCAAGTTCTGGATCCCAACATGAAGACAGAAAGAACCTCTCTTCAGCAAACATGAAAGAAACCATGTAACAAAGTACTGGAGCTCAGAGCATGTCTGCATTCACAGTGGTGTCCTGGCTCAATCCTGGTTACCAAACTCAGGCTCTCCCTACAGCTAAAGCTCAAGCACATGCTCAAGTACAGACTTAGCTACAGCATGGGGCAGGCTCTCCTCTGTCTTGCACACATGGAGGAACGAGAGAGCTACAACCCAAGTGACTGGCAGATATTCCAGGCCCAGCTCTCCCTAAGCACTAGGCAAAAGTTTTGACGCCTAACTTCCAAGTTGCTAGCTGGCAGTGTTTAGAAAAAGCACATTGACAGAGGAATCAGTATGATTCCTGTTAAGTTTTTAACCTTGCAATTCAGCCAAGGTCAGAACTGGTGAGGTCTGGATATTTTCTTTCTGAACTTTGGAGTATGGACTCCTGGGAGTGTTCAGTGGAATCAGAGGAATACAGTGATTCACAGTGAGGGGCAGAAAGCAAGTGGTATTTCAGGAACACGATGTTCCTTCACCATTTCCATTTAAAACAAAGGGAATAAGAAAATTTGATCCATAGGTCTACAATATTTGAAAAGGTGGCTTGGTAAACAGAGGACAAGTAAAGTGGGCAAAGAAGCCTGGAAAATATAATTTATGATACAGATTTGCAATTTTTCACGTGAATTTCAGCACTGCTGGCATGACAGGGAGATCAGATTAGATACAAAATGCAGAGAGAGACACAAAGTAAATTCTCATAAAGTAGAAAAATTGGACGATTTCAAATTAATTATCTTTTCTCCACCAGAGAGCTGTAAAAGGGTTAAGTTAAAGTGGAAGCTATATTGATCAAATCATGTCTATCTGTGACAGGGATTGATCTGAGCTGCATCATTAAGCTATGCTGCTGACCAAAATGATTAGAACTGAAAAATGTGATATACAGCATAAAAATCCAATTTAATGGCTTCTGAGCCTACCTGAGTCTGGCTAATGTTCCATCAAATCAGGGTAGCTGAAGGCTAAACTGGGTTACATTCATATCTGTTCCATATATCTGTTTATATTCTATACCCAGATACATAGGTGTTGCTCATATAAAAATCACTCTACATACTGCTCAATGAGAAACACAATAAACTTTAAACAGGTGAAAATTAGCACTATTTTTTGTCTAGTTTTAAAGTTATACACATGCAACAGAAATAAAGAAGTGCTTCAGTAATCAAGGTGAAATAGCAAGGCTATGGTCCCATTTCAGGCATGTTGCACACCACGGTACTTCCAGGATCACAGTTAATATTTTGGTGAGACATCAAACTACAACGCAGCAGTTGTGAGGTCAAGTCCATCACCATCCCTTAGATGTGGGGTTCAGCCTTTTGAGAGCTACTCTAGCTGGAATTGGTCACTGTACTATCTAGCTGCTCTTGCATTCATATGGCATCTACCAAAAAAGTATCTGAAGCTTTGACCTGGTAAACGTTATACATTGTGTTTGGTTAGTTAGATTGCTCATATGTTTGGAGAGAAACAAAAAACTTATAAGTCTTCAAGTTTTTATGACATGGACCTCAGCATCTCACTTTGCCACAAACAACTTCGCCTGACTGTGTTGGGCAGAACCATTGGTATATCTAGCTTTTGCTCTAAGTGATTATATGAAAGCATCCTAAGGGGAGAAGAAAAGAATCTTGTTGTACTTCAGTACCTGTATTGTAAAGGGTGTGAGTTTCTTTTTGTTGATTGTTCTCTCATCAATGGTATCTGGCACTGAAAAGTTGATCATCTTACTGGAAATGAAAGAAAAGAAAAAACAAGAAATACACTAACAGCTACACATGCACAAAATACAAATATAGCTTTTATCACTACATTGTAGGACAAGTCCAAGAGCTGGAGAGCTACTTAACAAATATAGATAGTCACCCTCTGTTTCTACATATACACACAGAGGCACACACTCAATACTTGAGCAATTCTTTTGGGTCACATACAGATTGTACTACAGGTGTGAAGCCAAGAATGCCACAAGGTGAAGTCATGTGAAAAGGTTTATTGTGCAGAAAATGTCTGTGAAAGCACTCACTATTTTGTGCTGCTTTGTGTGAAACCCCAAAAGTCCTTGGGCAAAAATAAAACCAAGTAGCTCCTCAAATTTCACTGACTTCATCTAATTGTAAGGGTCTAGAGGCAAGAAAAAAAAATCCTCATTAAACATGAAAGATGCTTTATATTTTTGAAGATAAAAAAAGCAAAAGATCATATTATTATTAAGGCCCTGAGTCTGCTAAGGTTCATGAGCTTAATGTAAATTCAGCAACTTCTGTTTAAGCAGAGATGTGAGTTTTTGCAGACTCATGGTTCCCATTTGTGAGAAAGATAGGTATTATTTACCAAAGCACTATGCCATCACCGACTGCCTGGAAAAGGTCATCTGTTTCTGGATTCATTGGGACCACGTGCTTGCAGTCAGGGTCTTTCTCAAGGGCTTTGTTAATCCAGTTGACAAAGGCATATTTTTCTTCCTCTGTGGACACAGTGTCAAATCCATCAGTTTGCTGTTCAGTACCTCTACCATCATTTTACTTACAAAGGCAGAATCCATGGGGCAGACATCTCTCCCACCAGTGTGACTGAGCAACAAAACCCTGTATGGAAGAAGGCTCTGAGGAGACAAGCAAATGAGCTGAAGACAGCAATGGGCTCGAGCTGGTTAATACACCCTTGATAGTTCTTCCCACCACCAGGGTTCCCTGGTGTCATGAGGGCAAGCATAATATAGAGACTGGTAGTGAAGTTCACGTGATTCAACTATATGGTGCAGATGCTAAGCTCTGCAAAGAGTATTTTGTATGTGCACCATAATTTGAATGCATTTTTGTACCATTCTGCTAAACAGAAATCCCATATAACTTCAAATAAATTCAAGTAAGTAAATTCTATATTGTACTTTACACCCTCTTCATGTGGAATATCTAGATTGGATTGGCCAATAATTTGAATACATTGTTGTATCACTCTGCTAAATAGAAATCCCAAATAGCTTCAAATATGTCAATTCTGTATTGTACATTACACTCTCTTCATGTGGAATATCTAGATAGGCCAGTATTGGACTCTGACAAGGAGCATTCAGAGAGTAATGGGCAAATGTTGCCTGTAATTCAACAGGGCTGTATCACAGCTGTCCTGTACAGCAACAGCTCATACTACCCCAGTAGCTCAGAGAAGGAGGCGTCTGTGCTCAGGTGGGTGGAAACATCACAGAAAGCATCCTCTGTTCTCGCTGCCCTGGAGAGAGTCAGTCCCCCACTCTTGCCCCTGGAGAAGACAGCCAAGGGTGGGACCTCCTTCCTGTGGAGCTGCTTCAGTGTGAGCTGTGCCCAGCAGGCAACAGAAGCAACCATGGCTGCCCCGAACTTTCAGCTTGGAAAAATAGGCTGGGATAAGAGCCCTGATGGTGTTGTGCTATCTATAGAAAAAAAGTCAGAAGCTGAGTTTACAGAATAACTGACAGACTACTGGTAAAAATGTAAGAGGAAATGGGCTAGAAACAGCGGGGAACCTGCACCTTGCCTCACTGAGCAGGGACAGCAACGGGCCAGTCTGTGTGCTGCTGCAGCTGTGCCGGGAGGCTGTTCTCCAGGAGGACTGCACTGCATTTGAAGTACTGGAAGATAAACAGGCTGGAGCTACAGCTGTATCCACCCCAGTAAACTGGCTCAGACTACTTTTGACAGAGACCCTGCTCTGGTGCTTTGTCACCTTCACAGCTCTTTGCCACACACCAGCCTTGACTGAGCAGCCATCGAAAGTCACTGAGGCCAGAACACCAGGGCTTTCACTGAGGTAAGGTGCACATGATCTCCAAGGGCTCACTTGTTGCTATCAACACAGGACAGCTGTACCTACCTGAGTAAGAGTGTTGTGTGCCAGCACTGGACTGCTCGGATGTCCCACCAATAGCACAGATCCCCTCCTTCTTGTTGATTTGCTTTCGGAATGACTTGGCAACATCATCGCTCTTCAGGTTTTGGAAAATCTTTCAAGCACGAGAGACAATTTTAAAATTTTAGAGAATTAAACCAAGCTAAAACAGTGAGCTCTTGGGCCAGGAGACACATTCTCTCTGCTTCATAAATAGGAAAGGACAGCTTGAGTATTTTTCAGTGGGTTTCTGTGTACAATCTGTGTATCTGCTGCAGTACAACAGGATTAGGCACAGATTTTATGCTTTCAAAGCAGTGAACAAGATCAGCTAAATAACAGAAATGTTGCTTTGGAGGAGAGCAGTTTGGGTTTGAAGAAAAGGCATGTAAAAACCTGCTTCTCCATTGCAAGAGAAATTCCACTATTTTAGCATTTGCTTTTGACCCAGTTCAGACCAGAAAAAAAGAAAAAATGCCTCATAAAGTTTTCAGTTTCAATCTGCTGAAACTTTTTGTAATCATCTGGCCAGAACAATTTTTGCAACTTGTAACAGAAAAACTTTATCTTGCTGCATCAATCAAACTGAAACATACAAAGTCTATGAAATAAGCAGCTGCATTCATGTAACTTGTCCCAGTTAATTTCAGGCTTTCTAGTTTGGTTACCTTCTGCTTTCAGCTTTTCCAGTGAGGAGACTCCTTGGATTGGCGAGGGGCCCACGAGACCCTAGGCTTGTGCCTCTGCTGTGCCCTGGGGGCCACCTTGAGTACCCCACCTGGCATTTTACTTACTGAAATAAATCACATCTTACTTACTGAAATAAATTCATCAAAACTGATCCTGCCATTCCCCGTGGTTGTCAGATTCTGAATGAGTTCTCTGGCTTTATATCCTGGGAGAGGGAGATTGGCTGCCTTTAACACTTCTGTTAAATCATTGGCATCGATGAAGCCATCCCCACTGATATCTGCAAAGATTAAAGCAAATTTTACATTCTACATCAGCCAAATGAAATTTTCTGCACATAAAGGCTGTTGTTTTTATTTTACCCAAGATACATTGCACATAAAGATTTATTGTCTTGAAATCTGGTATTTTCAACTGCTCTGGTGTCATTCACACCAAAGAAAAAATTACAATCACCTTTTAACAAACCAAAACTCATAGTGATGAATTTATATTTTTTTGACATACAGTAGTATCTTAACAAAGCTAGGTTTAAATGGATATAACTGCCTTTCCAGGATTTATGTATAGACAACTGTGATTTATAGACGAAGCATCCTTTCCACAGAACAGCTAAAGAAAAAGAAGTTGATGCAATACCCAAGTGCATTTATTATATAACTTCTGATTTTGGCCTGTTTTCTGCATCTAATATCATCAGAAGTAACAAACTGAGAGGCTTGGAACTGCATATGGTCATCCTCAAAATAAAAACTTGGATGTTTCTTTGTGATGATGCTAACATGAATAGCCAAGATGAGCTTCCGGCTAGATCCAGGGTAGTATTTTATGAGAGGATCACAAATATAGGTTACACAGTCCTTTTGTCTACACTAGTTTGGGAAAAAAACACAGATAAAAAAGCAAACTGAGTTTATCACGTGAAGAGTTTCTGTTAAAACATCATGGTTATGTACATATAGGTTTCATATTTGGCTTTCATATATCTGCATATTTCTTTTTTTACTGTTTCGCCCCCCCCCCCCCCCCCGCCTGCAGGCTGAGGTGATTTCAAAGAAGTATGTGCTGATTTCCTGCATGGTAAGTTGCAGTTTGAGTCATTTGTTGCATGCTGTGAAAAGGCACTCGGCTCTCAGCATCAGTAGCACGGATTAATACGGATTGCAAAGAACATCCGACCCATTTCTGAAGTCATACAACAAAAAGATCTTGACTTGGAGAGGGAAACGTCTAGAAAAGGAATGAGAGCTGCTTTCTAGCATTTTGGGTGCGCAACCTGGTGTGATGGAAGGTGTCCCTGCACATGGCAGGGGAGTTGGAACGAGATCATCTTTAAGTTCCCTTCCAATGCAGACCATTCTATGATTTGTCTTGTCAGTGCATTCGGTGTATGGGACACTCAGAGACCAGATTTTTAAGATTGCCAGCCTCGACTACTGTGTGCTCAGAAATCAAATGACCACCACCTGACAACTGATTAATGCATAATCCAGCAAGGCTGATAATCTGCTAATGAAAGTTAGATGAGCTGTGAGAAGAACAAGGACCTTTTCTTGCAATTTGGGAAGACAGTGATGGGTCTGTGTGATGTGACTTCGAAGGAGACAAATCAGATGAGACCTTTAAAGGTTTGGAAAGGAAATACATATTAAAAATATATGGGGTTTGAAAGGTCATTGTAAAGGGATTACAAATTTTTTAGCCATTTGCACATTTGTCCTCTGCATACTCTTCCTTTCCATAGGGAATACTCAATTCACACTAAAATACAACCTTTTTGCCTTCCAAATAATTTGTCAGGAATTAACAATATTCTTAGCAAAACATTTGAGCATATTTCCAACATGGTTTTCTGTACAGCTTTTGAGCTTTTTCGTAAACCCCTCTGGAGCCCCAACATTCTCCTCTGGTAAGAGGCCATTGCTCAGCAGCGTGCTGATGTGGTTTCATCTGCGAGACCTGCAGTGGCAGGAAAAAGACTTTCTGCGGTTGCTGTGACACAGCAGATCAGTGCTGGAGCAAACTCCATTTCTTCACAGGTGGTCAGTACATGGCAAAAGAGCTTGCTATGGCGTCGCACTTCAGCCGTGTCTTTCCTGTTCGCTGTACTCACCGACTTTGCCGAAAGCCTCCTGTAGCTCTGCCATCTCCTCCTCTGAGAAGTGTGCTGTTGACGCCATTTTTTATTTCTCTGAGTGGCAGGTCTGCAAGAAGAAAACACTTATTTTCAATTGGTGCTTTTTGGGTTTGCAGTTGTGATGAAAAAGAGAGGTTTTTACTTGGATTTTCCAAGTCCCAGAGCAGCTCCTCGTAGCTGAAAACCCAGCTCCTCTCTGTATCCTGAAATCAAGTGAAAGGGTAAAATCTTTGTAGTTTTGCCAGGCCCTGCTCAATAACCCAACAGTTTTATTTATACTAATTTAACTGGAATTAAATCCTACCTCTGCAAACTTTTGTTTCTCAAGGAGAAAGCAGACCAAATTGTGCTGGCTCCTGCTATTCCCCCTTGAAAACACAATTCATCATGAATTTCTTCAGTAGTGCTGGCACAGAAGCAGCAGCCCTAGGTGCTTCCCAGGGCTCTGGGTTGGAGAGAGAGCCCCAAGGGATATTTGCACTGCTTATCTTTGGGTGCCTAATGAGGAGGCTGGGTCACCCTTACAAGGAGAGAAGCTCCTTTGCAAGGTGTTCAGAGCATCAGGTCTGGCTTCCCAGAAGTCAGCTACTTCTTTTAAAGTTTTTCCTCCCAAGGTATCTAAGTGCCTGAGGTTGGGTAGCTTTAAGAATGTGTGGCTGGAAGGTGTTTTCCTGCCTTTTCTCTCATCAGAGGTACAAAGCAGAATAAAGGATTGGACTTTCACTTTCTAGATACCTTTCTTAATAATCAGAACAGGAAAGTTTACTTCCTTGTATCACATCATTAAATACACTGCCAGAAGATGCACATTATACTCCTCTGGTTTTTCACGCACCTACTGTCCCTTGCATCTATTCATGAGGAAACTATTCAGGAGACAGACTATCTATTATTCTATATTTGTGAGAAGGACTCTAGTGTCATATGTCTCTTTAACTATTAATTAACCAAGCAACTATTTAAATAGAATAGAATAGAAACCTGAGTTGATCTTGGGAAGTGGTTGCTGTAGTTACAGTGTTCAAATGAGAGGGGGAAAAAAAACAGAAATACCCCATTCCCAGACTAAAATTAATATTGCAAAATTAGAAGAAAAATTACAGATTTGCTATAGCCCTCTATAAAAATGCAGAGTTAGGTACAGCCTATCTGGGCTTCAGATTCAATGATCTCCAGAACTCATGCATTGATTCCTTGTATCTGTGAAAACCACTATGGACACAGCTTTGAAATAGCCCAAGGGCAACCTAATGTGATTAGCCTTCTTGTCTGCTGTCTCCCTGTAGCATTATGCACCCTTTTTCTGCCTAGTCACTGTGGTTTTAGGATGAGGACAGCAGTGAAAAATCCATTTGTTGACTCCAACCTTTACAAGCAGAGAAATGCAGAAGATCCACAATGCCATCACTCTTGTGGCATGAAGACCCATGTGCGGTTTTCAGCACAATGGAGCTAGTGATTGCTATTGAAATACAATATTAAACATGGTTCTAACCACCATACTTTCAAGGATTACCTTTAAAAATCCCTCTGATACCCTAGCAATGTGGGTTATGTATACTAGGGCAAAATCAGATCCATAGCCTTCCCCCATCATCCCAGCATCTTTCCTGCCCCTGATTACACACTATCAATCTTTTTTGTTGCCTGCTGTGTGTTTTTGTGAATTGTGTATTAACTAAAATGCACCTGGACACATGAAAATCTCACACTGTCAGCAAGAAAATCCATATTCCACTGCAACATCATCCCTTCTAGTCCAGTCACTTGATCAAGCAATATAACTTGCCACACACCTTTTAATAGCATTAAGACTGTTCTAGGCTTAACAGGTAAGAAACACCACAGGTTGTTGCCTATAATATTACTTTTGCAAAGTAACCTTGAGGAAAAATTATCAGCAACACAAAAGTGACTCTTCTTGATTGCATAAGAAGTTGTGGCCTCTGATAAGTAGCCAAGTGATCTGTTAAATACAGAGAATCCTATTAATAGTACATCTGTTTGCATGCGTGGGCATTTATACTAATAATACATAATAGGATGAAGGGCTCTGCTGTAATGACCCCTTCTGACATGTTTTTTAGGTCAGTATTATCCACTCCATTGTAAAGGTAACTACGCTTGGCTGAGCAACCAGATGCATCTCTGCACCAAGAATGAGAACTGGTCTTTGATCACCTGAGGAATTCTTGTACTCAGGCAACAGAAGGATTGTCACTGCCTGCTCCAACATACAATTGAGTTTCTACTACATTTTCACCTCCCTATTATCTCTTGATTTCAGCCTGTCAGCTCCAGCATCTAACATCACTGGGTATTGCTGACTAATACTCCACTCTGTTTTTGCAGCAGTGAGATTTGGACAGGCACCCTGCTGCCATCTGCATAGCTATTTTGGCAGGTCAAATGCATCATACCCCATCATCTCTCTGAGGGTTTGACAGTGGTGCTCACCACTGTATGTAAAATCCATACTAACAAAAAAAAAAAACCATACTACATAATGCCATGTAAAATCCATACCAACAAAAAAAATCCCTTTACAGCCACCACCTCTATACAGTTTCAGGGTTATCTCTAATGCTCTTTTCAGGAAGAGACTGCAATAAAGGCAGGGAAAAAGTTTAATGTCTTCACTGCAGATCTTCGAGGCTCACCTGCAGCCAGAAGACCTCTGCCAGCCCCCCTGGCAAGCATGTGAAAGCCCTTAAATTTACACTCAATTAATCAAACCCAGAACTTTTAGATTAAAGGTTTCAGGGTTATTCCCAATTAAAAATCACTGTCATTTTAAATTGTTCAAGTAGTAAAAATAAAGCATAAGGAAATCAAGAGAGTAAAAGTCCAGAGCTTTAGCTACACATGGCAAAAAGGAGAAAATCCACTTTCAAAAAGCTACTTTTCATTATATAAAATGCTTATTTTGCTTAGATCATTAAATGATGATACTTAGACACACAGAAATGTAAAATGCTTCTGGGTAATGCTCTGAGAGGTCAGGCTTAATATTTTCCTTCTGATTTTATCCGCCAAAAGCAGAGCCATTTGCTCCTAGGGGTCAATCACTTCCAGCACTTCACCACCCTCAATGCAAACTGAAAATACTTTGGGCATCCCATCAACAGGTCATCCAACAATCCTGGGTGAATAGTCCAATTACTGACAACCCACAAGGCATTGCAAGCACATGGTGCACTGCTCTGCTCCAAACCATTTGCAAAATCAGTATGACAAGACAGATGCAGAGAAAAAAATACAGAAGATAAGAGCAAAGGAGAATATGAGCAATATGAACAAGTTGAAAAAGCTATTTTGAAGGGAATAGTTGTTACAGGAGCTATCTGAGGGAGCTGCAAATGGAAAATCAAGTGGTGAACCAGGTTATGGCTTTGAGCACAGCAATGTACAGCAAGAAGCAAAGAAAAAAGCTGGGCAGGGGAGAGGCATGGCAACACAGAGGGGACTTTAATAAGGGCTGAATGCAAACAGCTTAGCTATCAGCGCAAATGAGATACTGAAGATCAGCAGCAGCTGATCTTGAATTTGGTGTGATGGAAGATCAGAGAAAGAACTGAAGTTCCTTAGAGAGAATGAGGTGAAAGTCAGCACATGCTTGGATGCTGAGACAGGATGCTGAGGAGGAGAAGACAGCTCCCCAGGTCAGAGCAAGAAAGACAGTGGAACTTCCAACAAGAAAGAAATGGTAGGTAATAAACATTCAGAAGGAAAATAAAACAGTCCCTGAGACACTCTGAGACTCAGATGTCTTCAGGACATCCAGATTACAGACTGCCTGGAAGAGACACTTCATTCTTGTTTGCCAAGCAGCATAAACCCACTACTGCAAAACCAAAAAATAAAATTGTGCACATGCACCCTTTCCTCCTCAGAAGACTATTGAGTTACAAATTAATGTAAAAAAAAGGGAAAATGATCTCACCTAAGCTGCTGAGAATTGTCATAAACTGATACCAAAAGAGCCTCTAACTAATCACTCCCTTCCCTGCCATCATTTCCAAACCAATGTTATAGCCATAGCCTCCTTTTATTTGACCTTGTCCTCAGAAGAACCTATGACCACACTGATGTTTTAAGAGATCTAATAACAAACTATTTTCAGACTGGAATATAAAGGAAGAGCTAAAATAATCCTAATACCTGAATGTTATTGCTAAATTGAAATGCAGTGATATTGATGTTCTTTCATTTCTTTTCGATTTTGAAGCCATAGTCTGAGAAGCAGCCTGGTTATGCATTGCTTGGCAAAGTGTGCACCCACCATGCAATATAAATAATAAATGGCAAAGCCATTATAACCTCAAGGTTTTCCAAGAGACGTACTAAATGGTTACCTTGTTTCATATTTTCCTCTCCTTCTCTGGTTTTTAACCTGTATTGCAAGCAAGGCAATGAAAACCTTGAAGATGTGAAATGGCACTTTACAGCTAGACATAAAGTTGTACCTTTTCCCAAAGCAAAAAAGCAAATTTCATGGGACAACATTCACAAACATATTAAGTCAGAAACAACTTAACTGTGAATCTGATGCCAAGGAAGTTGAATTAACTTGTTTTTTAATTACTAGTATTTATGCACTTTATACCATCAGGGCTTTATTTTGTTAATGTACCCTAACTTTGTTAATTATATGACAACCTCTCTAGCCGTTGTGAGAGTGACACATGTTCCCTGTCATGCACACATTTCCCCATTTCTCCTGCTATCTTCTCTTCAAACTTGCTTATTTTTTTCTGAAAGTGATGAAATAAGAGGCACTCACTGTTGCAAAACACAGCTGTTAGAGTTGGGTAAGACTCTTCCCCTCCTCACACAAAACTCTGCCTTTTACTTTACCGGAGCTCACAGCTCTAGTTCCTTTTCTCTTTCTTGTGTCATCCACAAATCCAGTTTCCAATGTCCAGCTTTCTGTAAGGATTGGGGAATACCTTCCCAGCTCTTGTCTGCATTAGACTTTCCCTCCTTGCTGATATTGAAGGGGCACCCCCCAGCAATCCTCCCCCAGTGCACATCCTGCTCTGGATCATTCCACTGGCAGGAAGGATTAAGAGGAGGGGCCTCAGAATTGTCCAGAAACTCTTGTGATAGGAAGCATCCCGCAGGCCAGAAAAATGTAAGGGAAAAGGGAGTATCTTGAGCATATTCAATCTTTGTCCAATATTTACTGCACCATTGTGTACCTGCCCCTTCCTGGTCACTCATCAGAATACCCCTGATAGGATATTCCTCCCCAGAAATATTTCCCTCTACCTTTCTTTCATAAGGTACCACACTTAAGTCCATATATTCATACACGTTTCTGTTCAAAAAATGTATCTCAGCTGATTTTCTATGGCGTGGAAGGGCTGAGGAAGAGACAAGGAAAGATTTTTGAGTTAGGCTCTGATACTTTCCTTCTGAAGACAAGTTTTTGCCATTTTTGTTGGCATGAAGGGCTGAGGAAAAGACAAATTACTCAGTGGGTCTCATGTTGAAAGAAGAATCAATGCTACAACCACAGCAGTGTGGCCTAGAAGTTCCTCAATTTGAAGTTTTATCTTGTGCTCATCAGCAAAATCCGTCAACAAAAATGTAGCAAGCAAAGCCATCTTGTAGGCAGTCAGCCAAACATGTTCTTTTGTATAATCCAGAGTAGTTTATCTCCCAATTAAACTTCACAGTCTCAGAATATCTGCTATTATCATGCTTGTCTCTCATATATTTATTATCTGTTGGTTTTCTTACAATTCTGGTCAAAATAACATGCTAACATCCCTGGTCTAGCAGAGTGATCCATAGTGCACCCACAGCACAATAGGATAGTAGGTTTAAAGCTAAATTTCCCAAGCCTTTCAGCCAGTTTGGAGCTGCCAATGATTATCTGCAGCAATAGCTCTGGGATATCCAACCATTTTGGCAAAACAAAGAGTGTCCTTTATTCTTGTTTGTCACAGCTTCCAAGCAGATTGAGTGGACACTTTTTTGTGATAGCTTTTTTTTTTCTGCTAATGATGTAAGATAAAAACTAGAATCCATGTCTCTTCCTTGCTGGTGAGTTAGTCTCCAGCTCATCAGCCACTCACCATGGCTGACAGCAAATAACATCAGATTGTGAACCACAGTCAATTAGATACATTTGTTTACACAACAACTTTGAAAATCATTTAAGTGCAGACTGCAACATCTTCAAACACACGATGTTGGTCATTAAAAAAAGTTAATTTTTCAAGTTGTGCACTTAGAGGTATGACACTTTCCCTTCTTAAATAGCTATAAATGAATAAAAGTATTTTTAAAATTTCCTCAAAGATGCTGATCTAAATTTTAAATCCTAAAGTAGACAGAAATATACTTGACTCAATTAGCAATGTGTGACTTGGATCATAGTACTTTCATTTGAGTGGGATCTTGCTGTTTAAATCAGCATACAAAACAGAGAGGAGTCTTCCTGAAGTTATGGCAAATACTTCCTCCCTGGTACATTATAAAGGTTCACAGTTTAGTCCATAATAAATTACAATCTTTGCCCCAAAGGCTTTTTAAAAGATTGATGTCTGCAACAGCAAATCTCAGCTTGTATGCAGGCACTGGAATTATTAAACTGTTGCACTTCGCCTATTTTATTTTGTATACAATTTGGGAAAAAAAAAAAAAAAAAGCAAACACAGAGAAAAGACATTTATCACTGTTCAGAAAGCTACATGGTGATGTCCATGAGTTATTTTCTTAATGTTCCAGTTTATAAAGGACCTTATTTGTCAATATGATGTCTGAGTCCTAAATCAAATACCAGTCAACAGGGCTTAGGAAGGGAAAATCCACAGCCTTTGGAGAGAGATGGAGGTCTCTTTCCAATATCACTCAGTGGCAAGGGAGGGCTAATCCTTCAAGGAAATGAAAACATTGAAAAAGCAGAGCTGTGAACCTATAAATGCTCCCTTATGTGTCTTTTATCTGTCATATACATCCTATCAGGGAGACAGTATGTATGTATATATTATTTTTTAACAGAGTCTGTAGAATTTTTCTTAAAAAATAAGATCCAGTATGGTACATTTTTTGTTGGGTCACTTATCTTTCCTATGCCTTTACCAACACAAACCAGCTGGCTTTAAAGTGAAAACATTTTTACACAGATACAGGAACATTTTGATTTTCATATGCTGTCCAGTCATTTTTATTAATTTTTTTTTTTTCCCCAAAGCTGGTTTTCAAACCAAGCCAAATTGACAAACAGATTCAATTGTTCAGCAGATGTCCCATTTGGCATGGAAAGCACTGCCCAACCCAGTTCCATTTGCAGGGGCTGCTCTGGCTATGGGTGTGAGGAGCTACCCCACCTCTGCCCCATCACGACTGGGGTGGCAGATGGGCACAAAACCCTGGATAGATAGATAAAATCTTCTCTTCTTATTCCTGTGTACTGCAATCTGACGGCAGTTGGTCAGGTCACAAAGTACTGACTCAGTCCCAAATGTCCCATGGAAGCCTGATGCAAGAAAAGGAGAAGAGGACCTGTGTTTCCAGCTCGCCTGCGGGAAAACAGTTCCTCTGTGCATGGAAAATATATAAAAACATGTTCCAGCTGTAAAAAGGAGATTTTTAGATACAAATGTACATTTGCATTTGACTGGTTCCACATGGATTTATGAATCTGCTTCTGTAGCTCCCATGACAGGAGCTGTAGTCTGCCCTCAGCTCTGCAGGACACCTCCCTGATTTCAGCAACGACCAGGCCCTTCCACCCACTGAACCAGACCAGAAAATGGAGAGCACATCCGAACACAGCCCCCCTTACCAGCCGTCCTGCTGCTTGGGCTCCCATCCTGCAATGGTGCCATGCTGGGAGCTGTAGTGTCTCTGAGTGTGCAACAGGGAACCGAAGCAGAACCTGAAGCATCAGGAGACACAGTCCTCCTGAGCCCCCTTCCCCTGAAGAATGATTTGGCTTCATGGCATGGTCATTGAGCCCGGGCACTGGGCATTCCTCTCATGCCTCTCACACACCACTCTCCTCCCTGTGGGTGCTGCCTCCATGTCCAGGACACCCCACTTGTCTCACACAGGGGGAGGGATTTATTTCCTGTCCTACAGCTTTCCTTTGATAACTTCAAAAATGCATAAAGTGACCAAAGCACAGTTCCATGCTCCATCTCACACCACCTAAATACTGTTTCAGATTTTTCCCTAAATATTTTTCATTTTCATAAATATTTTATGCTTGGTATGAGCATTTCACTGAAGTCTGCTGTTTTGCATGAAAGGGTCAAGAGTATGAAAATTAGCTACATTTCTGAATGCACTGTACTCCCCTGAACTCCCTCATCTCCTTACATGCCCTTCACTCAAGCTCTTTCTATAATTCTTTTATACTTTATAAAAAACATATGGTGATGACTCTGTGGTAGGTTTTCTGTCAAGATAACTCTCCTCCATACTACAGAGCTGCACTTTGAACTGCTCATGATTGAAATCAGAAGGGAACAGGATTAAAAAAAATTTGTAGCAAAATACAAGACAGTGAAGTATGTGGCAGGTTCTGTGAGCAAGGGGAGAGAAGCAACACCACTAGATTTGTTTAGGAAAATGAGCTTCATATAGACTATCAAATATTTTATAACCATAACAGTATTCAGTCCAAACTGTTACTCAGTTTCAGTTGAAGAAGCAGATTCAAAACCAGTGATATAATGCATCCCTTTTTTGACCTATAGAGTGAGCACCGTCTTCAGCTTCTAAGTAAATCTGGACCTCATGATCAGGATTGAAGTAGAAACCTCAGGTTTGTTACCAGCAAGCAGGCATGTACTTCCCAGTCCCTTCTGACTCTAGCAAGCCTCCTCAATGGGAGTTTCCCGCCATAGAGGGGGTTTCCACATCTCTCTACTCAGGAGAGCTTCCCCAGCTGCATCTCTGACCTTCCACAGAACCTCTGCCCCCATCTCAGGAGGCCAAACTGCTCCTGTCACACGGCAGAAAGATGATACATGCTGGAGTTCCTCTACAGGAGAGGCTTCAGGGTGTGATTTGCTTTTATCAAGATGATCAAACAGCAACCTGCTGAGCATCCAGCTGCATTTTGTAGAGATCATCTTCACTTGATATCTGTAGCAGAAGGAGATCAGTCAGCCAATCTTGCCTTTCACTTTGGCTGTGATAGCAAAGACCTGAGGTCCCACTGGGTCAGTTGTACAGTATCCAAACCAAATCTATGTGCTGAGGAAACCGCCATATGACAAAAACAGCAAGGCTACTGCTGTTATAGAGCAAAATGTTAAGCCTAGAGACTGCTGCTCACCATACTACCACCTAAAATATCTGTAGGGATTTGCAAGTCATAATTCATCTGCAGCCTGAGCGGAAATCCCAAAGGTGACAAGGGACAAACCCAACCAGCTTTAACAGCCAAGATCTTAAAAGGCAAATAGAAGGTTAGGACCACCCCATATCACTATTCTTAAAGCAGAAGTCCCTACTACAATTCGGCTCCCTAATGAATTAGTTTTATTCATCCCCTGGAAAGTAAAATTACTTTTACAAAAGCCTGATATAAATATCCTAACAGCCAACAGATTACATTGTAAACATTATGAGCCAAAATGCACTATCCCTATGAATCCATGTTTTTGGTCACTGGAATTAGAATTATTTTCTTACAGAGATGCCTTCTGCAATCTAAATAATGGCTTCTTACTTTATCATGCCCTGCCAAGCCAATGCCACGTCAAAGACTACTATTCTACTCAGCCAAAAACCACTTTGCCCAATTAAATCCATCACTTTCCTGAAGGTCAGTAGAAATGCCATGCACAAGACTACTGAAAAATGCTTCACACTAATACAGAACCTGCACTCTTTTTCATGGTGACCACAATTTCCTGTGCAGTTAAACTGCTTGTAAGCTCAGTGAGGGCAACTTGCCAAAAAAACAGCAGATGCTGTGATCTTACCTCCTGGGTTAAGCAGTGGGTCCAAACTGCCAGAGCAACAAACACCTCAACAGCTGCAAATCCAACAGAAAGGGAAGAACTTCTTACAAAACTAAAACTTCTTTGAGTTGAGGAACTGCAAAGCAGTATGTTGAAATAGGTCACTGCGTGATCAGGAAATTCTTACTTTTCTGCAGAGCAACGAGTCAAGCCCAAGACTAGGAGCCCAAGACTGAGTCTAAAGTGGGAAGTGACTGGTGACAAAACTTCATAGTGTCATAGATTTTGTCTTTATAAGGAAATTTAGCAGTCTCTAACCTCATTACTCCTACAATAGGTCCACTGGCGTGTACCACTTCCTCTCAGTTCTGTTCTCACTCACTAAGACATGCATGTGCACACACGCACACAAAATGCCTCCTCTCTTTGCTGATAAAAGCAGATGCGTTTGAAATGTGTAACAGCAAGGTCTGCAGTCGCACTTCATGCTCAAGGCAGGGCTGGCTGCAAAGCTAGGCTGGAATCCCTGGGGCAGTGTCATCAGGGATGGAAACTCCTCAGCACCTCTGACAAAGTTCGACTGTCCTCACTGGGAAAACTTTTTTTCCACGCATGTAGTTGGAATTTCCCTTGATGCAACTTGTGGCCTTTCATTCTCAGTGTTCAACGCTGACAAAAGTCTGGCTCCATCTTCTCTATAACCTCTGATTAGGTAGGTGTAGACACCAAGAAGATCCTTCTCAGCCCTCTGCTGTTGAGTCCTTTCTACCTCTTCTCTGATTTGTTGTGCTCCAGCTCAGGACCACCCTGTTTCCCTACAGTTTGTCCAAGCCTTTATTGAACAGGAGAGTGTCAAGAGGACACAGCACTCCTCACACCACCTCATAACTGACACAGATTTCAAGGACAGGTTTCCCAGCTCCACTGAGGGTCAAGCATAAAAGTGTTTGATGGATACAAATAAAAACTGTCTTTCAACCCCAGTGATGCAGCATTGCAGAAGCCTTAACAGATCTGAAAACACAACATCAAGAGAGGAAAGTTATTCATCAATCACAAAGGGATTTTAAAAAATGTCCTGCCTTAATAGCAAAATTCCTGCTTTTTTAACAGTTTCTTTAACAACTTTTTTAACAGCTTCTATTCTAACTTTTTTAACAACTTCTAACTTTTACCTCTGAAAACAGGCAGCTGAAAAAATTACCAAACTGAATGGCTTTAATAAAAAAAACTGTCATGCACAATTCCTTAGACCAGCTGGAACCATCACCTATATGCTATCATAGAGAGCTTCAGGAAAAATCTCCATAGTTAAGATCCACCCTTGAAGCACACATACATTTGCTGTATTCAGAAATACACTGAAACATGTTCCAGGCATTTTTGATTACTTACTTCTATTAGAAAAATACCTCCTCTATCGCATTTAATTATTTGATAGACTGTGCCACAGCTCCTCTTTGTTTTCTAGGATATTTTACATCAGCCTGATGGTTTGCTCCGACATTTTTCTTACACATCTTATCCAAATCCTTAATTATTTCTGTTGGTCTCCATGACATCCTAATTAATGCTGCAATACCTTTTCTGAGATAGAAAAGAGAGCATCAAAGGGACGTATGCCTTAAATGTTACATCTCACTTGCACAGGAAAACTAGGGGTGGGTGTTTCCTTAACAGAGATGTTTGCTTAACACCCTTAACATCCTCTCTTGAGTTATTACAGCTTATGCAGAAGGTAGGTGAGCAATTCAGATTTTCCACCCTACCGTATGGCATTTTATATTCATATCAAGTAGACTGAGCTCAGTACTGTGTCATCAGCAGTGATTCATGCCAGCACAGACCAATAGGCACCAGCTGTGCTAAAGAAGTGCTCAAACAAGCTTAGAAATACAAGGACAGCAGGGATATGATGGATTTAAAAGGCAGACATAAAAAAAAGATTTTGATATATTTGCCATGTGAACCATAAATCCCTTTCTCTGCCTCAATTCCAGACCTACTGGAATGTCACTGTGTACACCTAATAATGCTGTCTCACAAAATATTATTAACTTAAGTAGTTTTTAGACACAGTCCCAGATGAAGTCCTGAAGTGACAATACACTATTTAAACCCTGCACTGTTCATCCTTGAAGCTTGACACAGGTAATGATTTTACTGGGCAGCACTGAAATACATTTAAGTGTTATGGTGCAGTAATTATCATCTACCTGCACCTGGTTAACTCGTACCTGCGTGATGGGTGTTTGTGGTACTGCTGACAATGTATGATTCTATGACAACGATCTCTCCAAAGTAATTTCTTAAACAAGGCAGGATACTGCAGGCTATCACTACAGTATTGATTTCCTAGAAGGGTGTTGAATTGTAACTCTTCAGTATAAATAGCTTGTATTTTGCCATAAAGTATGCTTATGGTTAGCAACAGGCTAACTGGTATTAGGACAGGATGTACTGTGATACTGAGTTAAATGTCCATTACTGTCCTGCATTAGAAGAACAGTACACTTGACCTACCGCTTCAGTCTTAGGGCCAAAAATATCAGTGCAGACACTTTGAGATTTACTTGTATGAAAAGGAAAACAGTTAAAAGAGAAGTGTTCCTCCAGTTGCAAAAAAACACATTAGAACACACATCTAAGATGACTGTCTAAAAATTAAGTACCATAAATTAACATGCACTGTGTCCAACCATTTGCAGAGGAAGGACTATAAACAGACCATGTCCCTGAGCCTTTCCCCTCTGTTGTCACCATTAAAATACTTCAAAAGCCTTGGCCCTTATCGTCCCCATGCCTGAAAGACCTTTCTTTCCACGTACCTTTTGCATCCCTGACACTCTCATCCTCTGCCCACGTAATGCAGCCATGCTTCACTGCAGGTCAGACAGACCGTGTCACCGCAGGCTTCAAACACTTCCACGACTTTTCTCCTCCTCTCCTCTATCCCTGAGTCAGCCCTGCAGCTCTGAGTGGCAGAGTTCTTTCAGTCCCACCTCCTCACCTGCCAGCGGGCTCTCACCTTCCTCTCCTTCATCTCCCGGTGCCCTGGGGAGCCTTGGGAAGGGCGGCAATTGCCTGTGCTCTCCTGTCATCAAACTCAGATATTTCTTAGCAAGGTAAATGACAACCTAAAAAGCATGCAGGAACCACTGATCCCACTTCCACCAATGAATGAGAATTACATTTGAAGGATCTGGGGCATCTGCCTAAGGAGAGGTATAGCAGCTTGATCTTACCTGACAGCACTGTGTTCTGGAAGCCCTGAGGGGCTTGCGGGGGATCCCCAGGCGAGGAGCGAGCTTGGGTCTTCTGTAGATGAGCAGTTTCCTTATGGGAACTGGGGAAGCATATTCCTGTGGTGACCTTTTCTGGCACAACCACCTCTTGGCTCTCACATTTTTAACTGCCCACTGCAACCTCCCAAGACCTTTGCGTTCCTGCAGGCTGATTCTGCTTCATGAGATGAGATGAGTTTCTCCAAAAGCCATTACTTTGCAAAATCACATTCATATAATGCAACATCTTCCTTGCCACTGCAGATATAGTCACAGGTTGTAGAAATGCCCTAAATCCAAGAACATACACTGGATGGGAAGAGCGTGCAAGGGAGCAGAGCGGGCACTGCATTACAGATCTTCCAAGCTGGCAATGGAAGCTTCTTGTGCACTTTGCAAAGTGTCTTTTTTCTCATGACATCACAATTTTAAATGAACCCTTTGAGGGGAACATCGTGATCCATGAAAAACTAGGGCAAATCAAAATTAATGGAAATTATTTAAAAGTGATCTCATCTAAACAAATAATACCTTACACTTATGGAAGTAGAAAGGACCCGATCTAATTCCCACTACAGTTTGATGCAATTTGAATGGAACCTTTATTTTGTGTGACCCTGTCCTTGTTTCTGTTAAAGGCAATAACACTTCTTGAAGCCACATGATTTAGGTACTGAAATGCCTCTGAACATGGACCCTGAGAACTCAAATGCTGTTAAAAAGTAAATGAGTCTTTGTGAAGCAGGAGACATTACTCTGATGGCATGTACTCAGGTAAAAGTTGGTAATTTGACCCACCGCTGGGACTATTTTAGCAATGTACCCTGAAATGCCACCTGTGATCTCTGCAGGAGAGAAAATACTAAAGACTGCAGACTTTGCAGAATGCATGTGAAAATAAAACCTTTTACACTTTCTTCCCACATTACATTTGCTGGAGAAAGCCTAGAGAATGAAAGGGAATGCTGGGAGATCCCATTGAACCTGTCACAACATGGATACTGGTGCCTGTTGGTGATGGAATCATGATATAATGAAATCATATATATGAATGAATCATGAATTGTTGGTGCAACAAGAGCATCTCACTCTTTGTCTAAATATGTTCAGGAAGGAGTGGGGCAGACGTACCCCTGCCAGGACTTCACCTTCAACCGGAGTCTGCCACCATACTGTCCCTCCCTAAGAAATGTGGTCTCTGACCTCCTTGCAGCCACCACACTCCATGTCAGGACTCACCAACCCCCCTGGACCTCCCTGCCCCCACATTCCCCGTGGCACTCTGCACAGCCGCTGCGTGGAGAGGAGGAAAGAGAAGGTAGGGTGGAGTGTGATGGCTTAACGCCTACAGACATGAACGCAAGGAAACCTCTGCCACATAGCAAATACAGCAGCCTCAAGTGTGAATCAGCAACAACACATTTGCACTTGGGCAGGGAAGGACATCTAGGCTTGTATACTGGCACAGAGGGAGGTAGAAGAATGTAGAAAGAAGTTCTGTCATACTAAAAAACATATTTTTGGTGGGGTAATTCTCAGAAGGATCAGCTCTCTGAACCTCGCCCTCTCCCCTGCATCTGGGCACAGGAACAACCAGGAGGATAATGTCCTGTTAAACCTAGGGTGGGAGACTGGTTTATGATCTTACGTGCTTGTGCAGCTTTCAGTTTCCAAACCCTAAACCCTGAAGCCTGTCTTAGAGTCTTCTAAAGAAAACTTTCTTTCAGTTTCACTACAATCTTTCTTATTTATGAATTAAGATGAGACACGAAGATCAAATAAGCTGTGAGTAGGCTGTTTCGACAAAGCAAAGTGAAGGACCACTCCTAATCAGGGGATAAAACCTGCAACTAGTCCAGAAAGATTTACACTCCCCAAACCTGTGCGCAGGGGGCTTTGAAAGAAGAGTGCCCACTGGCAGAGGAGGAGACAGGGCAACAACTGATTGCTGGTCTTGGAGCAGGTTGTTCCCTCAGCAAAAGAAGCCAAATATCCCTGTGAAACAAAAAGCAGACAGCTCTGAGTCCACAGATGAACTTGGAGCTGTCAGACCAAATTCCCCAAGTCATTTGTTTCGAAGAGATCTCCTGCACTGAAGTGACTGAGTGGGTCTGGAAGTTTTCCTTATGGCTCAATCTCAGGCCCTCACGGAGAGCTTAGCCTTATTTAAAAGTCAGAAAGAACAAGATTAATTTCCTGCAAGCAATATGAACTTTGAAGGAGAGGCATTTAAGCAAGTGAAAAATGAAATAACAGGGAGAAAAAAAACCCTGAAAAATGAAAGCAATGATAAATAAATAACAGGAAAGTGTACACCTCACTTCAAATTTAATAGGCTACACCCTGCCATGAATTATTGATCAAAACCATCCATTTGCTGCAATGGGGAGTACTAGTGAAATATTAATGACAGTGCATGAGCTAATCTTAGGTTTTACTTGGTGGGAAAGTGACAAGAAGTTGGAGAAGCCTGACCACTGTTAACCCCAGATCTGGCTGGGAGAAAGGCACACGCTCTCCCAGGAAGCCATGCAAATCCCACATATCCAGCAGAGAATGGCAGTGAAAAGCCTGTTACCAGACAGACAGGGGTCTAGGAGTGTCATTCACAGAGGCAATTGCAACAATACTGGCTATCCTGTTTCTGAAGGATTGGGAAGTTTTTTTGAACTCCCCAAAAAACAGAGTCTTGGTTACACTCTGACTATGCCCAGAATATGTCTCCTAGTTGTCCTGGATTTCTTTCAGGAAATTCTTCATCTTTGGGATAGGAGGAAAAGTATCAAAACATGACTTTGGGGGGTCAGCTGGCTAGAGGCTTACAGGAATAAAAAGCATGGGAAAACAGATGGAAATAAACCCTTTCTTTTCAGTTATACTTATTATGTCAGTTATTGTCGCAAACCCGGGAGGAAACAAAGTGCTAGTTTTTTGAGAATCTGGATCTGACACAAGCTGTCTCATGGTTAACCAACTTTCTCATACACTTCTAGCCTCAGTCTCGCTCAGTTTTTGGGGAGTGAACAGTAAACAGGCCCCTCCCCAGCTGCTCCATGGCCGCAGGGCTCCGCACCACGCCCGGGGCAGAGACAGAGCTGCTTTGCTGGGAGCCCGGGCGCTGCCCATCCACTGCTAGAATTTGAAGTTACCTGTCTTCTGCTGCAAACCACGGCAGGAAAAACTGCCCACTATTACAAATGAAACTGCTCTACTGAACAACAGGCAGCTTTTTGCCAAGGAAAGAATAATTCAATTTCCTTTGGATCCAGATGAAAATTTGCTCACAAATACCTGTAGGACTGAACAAAATGTTGTGTGCACACAGGCTCACTCGTATGTGTGCCTTCGTGAATATCACTATGTTTTGATTTTATATGTTTTTAAATGCTGGAAATTTTACTAGGCTGTCTGCTCTGCTTTTAGCTTAGTTTTCTTTTTTTTTTTTTCACTCAGATTTTTAAAAATATGTATTCTCATATCTCTTCCTCTTTGTTTGGCATGCTTCCCTTTATTGTCTCATTTTCCTTTTGCACATTTTCTTTTTTTTCTCCCTTCTCCATACCTCTTCTCATTTCCTCACTCCCTTACTCCTACTCTAGCAGTTTCTGCTTGCTTGCTCTCAAGCACTGAAGCCAGTGTTCTTCATAATATTTCTACGGGTATTCAGCTCAGAATCCCCACTTCGTTTTTGCAGCCTCTCTTTGTGCGTGTTCCAAGCTTGGGCATCAATGGGACAAACTTTTCCACAGAAACTGCTGCTCATAAACCCTTACAAGCAGTTATTAGTTCCCTGTCAGGAGGGGAAGTTTGCACCCCCCAGGAGGAACTTGCGGAGTTTCTACAGCACATCTGAAAAAAAATATTTCCCCCCACACTGCCACACTGAAGGTTTGGGTTTTTTTTCAGCCTTGCCATGGCTGTGTTTGCAGAGCTAGTCCTGTGTCTGGAACTGCATCAGGGGAACCTGTTACCTTCCTGCAAGGGAAGGATGAAAGCCAGCACTAGGTTGTCTGTGCCCTGTGGTGGGTGTCAGCCTTTCGCTCAGAAGGAACATGTCCTGCATTAACTGAAGCTGCAGGAACAAAAAAAAACCATATTACAGGG
>JAWWES010000001.1:53977103-53990916 GCA_035583135.1 Lophotriccus pileatus | reverse complement strand
TGTCAGCCTTTCGCTCAGAAGGAACATGTCCTGCATTAACTGAAGCTGCAGGAACAAAAAAAAACCATATTACAGGGTTTTTTTTGGTGTAGACATTAGTATGGGGATCAACCACAGGAGGTATCTCTCTACAGGTACCTGAAATGAGGTTGTAGCCAGGTTAGGGTCAGTATCTTCTCCCAAGTAAGAAGTGGATATGACTCAGGTTGTGCCAGAGGAGGTTTAGATTGATGTTAGGCAAAATTTCTAGCACCAAAGGGTTGTCAAGCATTGGAACAGGCTGCCCAGGGAAATGTTTGAGACACTGTCCCTGGAGATATTTAAAACGTGTAGATGTGGTGCTTTGTGACATGGTTTAGTGGTGAACTTGACAGTGCTTGGTTTACTGTTGGACTTTATCTTAAGAGTCTTTTCCAACCTAAAGAATTCTGTGATTCTATAATCTGAGTCAGGCTTTTCTCAAACAAATCCAAGAAATTCTTCCTTCTGAGTCAGAGCTTGCATTTGGGATTAATCTCTTCCATGACACATATAAGCTAACAGATATGAGAAGAAAAAGCTTGGGAAGGGGGAGACATTTCTGCCCCTCTCTGCTGTTAGCAATCACTAACACCGATTACATGTTGGTTTCTTTTTTTTTTCATCTTTCTGGTCAAACATCTTCCTCTCCAACAGGCTGACACTGATAGTCTTGGAAGCTCAGCTAAGGCTAGAAGAGATGTCAGTACACCCTGTAAGATAACTGAAGGGTATTCACCCAAAGGCATGTTACTATTCTTGAAGTCTCTATAAAGCAGTAGCTGGGCTTTGACACTAACAGTGGCCAAGATACACATGAGCAAAAGTTTGAGGCAGCCTGAACAAGTTTTAGCAAACAACGTATTTAGCAGCTGACTAAAATACAGTCAAGAAGACCCTTGATATCAGAATAGTAAAGTTAGAAAATCCCACGGAAGGCATGTGCTGCAAAAGAGAACAACAGATTTTAATTTTGCTCACTGCTAAAAGTGAAAGATTTTTGAGGGAGCACACAGAGATGGAAGATCCACCACTTGAAAGCAAGTACTGACAGGGAAGTGTCAGATGCATATCAGGTGGCATGAGTTTGCTCACACAGATGCTGCTTGTATTGCTACCTGTGGGCATCATACAGGAGCCGCCTGCACTGCTAGGGAACAGACAAAGCCCATCCACAGACAAGCAGAGGAGTTTCCTGTTCCCGCATCCTCACTTCTCTGCTCCATTTTCTGTGCTGCTGTGGTCAATGCATACTGGAAGCTAAATGAGGCAAAGTCAGCAGATGTGTTTTCAAATGTCAGAGGGCCCAACAGAGCCCCTAAATGACTGTTCTTGAAAAATAGAACAAAGCATTAGTTGGAGCGTTACCTAAAAGACAGATAAACTTGAAACAAACATTAATTGCCCTTTTGACAAATTATTCAAGAGGCACAGAGGAAACTGAAACGTTAAACAATTCAGTAGCAAACAAAAACTCCATAGTCTTATTGATCTTGTGTATGTGTGTTGGTTGGTGGTGTCAAGAATTTAGAAAACAAGGCCTTCCAGGAGAAAAGCCCTGTGCTAAGCCAAGTGAGACACACACACTGGTCACTTTGCCCTCTTTGCTCTCACAAATCATGAAAAAAGAACAAAGTCTTTCAGAGAGCTGCCCAAAAATCCCCTGCATAAACAGCATAAGGATCAGTATTGTGTGGCCCTATTCAGCTCTGCATCCCACTAAATAAATGCACAGACCAAGGCATCTTTGCAGGTCACCCCCAAGTCAACAGTGAGGTCCATCTTCCCAGGCACTCACTGACCCCTAGGGAGCAAGTGCGCACAACCCATCCACTAAACCAAAACCCCAAAAGGGACCGTGTCACTAGCCCTGCTCCCAGCTGGCTTTGCTGCCCAGTTTCAATCCCTTAATGTATAGCTGAGCCAATGAACAGTATGGCTTTGGAAATGATCTTGGGCAGATCTGTTTAGCCCGTTCTTGGATATTTATCAGCGCTTCACACAGTGAATAGCAAACTCCATCAACTGTGAGTTCAACTGTTCCCAAACACCAGGGACTTAGACTCCTGAACACATTCAAGGTGAAGGAAACCTCTGCAGATGATACCACTGGCCAGCTTATGTCGTGACTTGTAAGTAAACAACTCATCTATATGAACACCTGAGGCATGGCCAGCAGTTCCCCTGTCCCTCCCCTGGCCAAGCAGCTGAAGCTCTGCCAAGGACAAGACACAAGCATGCAGGGAGCCTGCACCTGGGACTGCCCCAGTGATCTAGTGCCTGCCCTGTGGCAGTAGGAGGGAAGGGGGAAAGCAGGTGCTCCATGGACAAGAAGAGAATGTAATCAGATCAGCTTCCCAAATAGGAGAGAGCCACTCATGGAAGCATATCTCTGCTTTGGTCTCCTCCGTATGCCCCATTCAGGTTAACTGAGAGTGAAAAGAGGAGGGATAGGCCTGAGGATTAACATCTGAGCAGTAGATTTCTTGGTGTACTGTCAGTATGAGACAACTTCCTTCTGCAGCTCCAAAACCCCACAGTGCTGGTGGCATTTTGTATGATCCATGGATGCGAGGGCTGAGCCAAAGAGGCTGCACTGTACATTCTCTGTAGATCTCCTCAAGCAGGAGTACCTACACATCCCCCCAGGGGCTGCCAGTCCCATTCCACTGGGCATGTTCCCACTGAAGTGCCTCGCAAGCACTGCCATGGGCGACATGTACAGACTAGCTATGGAGTCCATCCCAAAACCTGAGACCAGGTACACTAAGCTACACTCTTGCTCAAGGATGAAAATGGCCTCAGTTACTGTGACGTGCTGGCCAGAAACTATCCTCCCTGGCACATCAAGTTTGCATAGAGGAATGTGTAATGTAGCTAAGAAATTTTTTTCTAGAATGCTCCTGGATGTTCAGCTCTTTTTCCTTCACATCTTTGGGTCTTCTTTTTTCTGGCTTCTACAAAAGTTCCTGGACCCTCCAGGCACTGTGGTTCCAGGAATTGAAGGAAGATAGAGGAGAAGAAAGTAAGTTTCCCAAAGGTCTTGCACTCTGACAGATGACAGAGAGAGAAGTAAGAGAAACCTGACATAAGAGACTCACAGAAAGGTGGTTTGCTCTACCACCATAATTCAGAGAGTTGCAAAGGTGAGGGAGAAGAAAGGAACATCCTCAGTTTTTTTTTCAATCCCCTTCACTAACCAGGGTTGAAGGTCAGGCACACCTGAGGAGAAGTGAAATGAGACTGAAATAAAAGATTAGCACAAACCATCAAATAGATCAAGGGAAAGAGGGTTCAGTGTCAGACTGGCAGGAGCAGTCTGCCTGCTAGTTAAACTTGCTTTTGATCATTTAATATTCCTTCAGGCATTTCTGTGTCTCTTCCCACACGGTGAGTTATGAGCTTCACAGGAGCGGCAACAAGTGTCTGACATGACACTAACTGTAAATCCTTTTCTAACTATTACTGTGGAAAGTATCTAAGTTTCAGGTTTAACTAAATATGTTCTTCATCTCTTCACAGCATTATATACTACATGACTGAGTATTTCATGAATTAAATACCCGTTTTAGCTGTCAGAAACACTGGAGGGACAAACTATAGAAGAGCCGGGCAAAGATCTCACACCGAACAAAATCCCACCAACTGGCCTGGTTCTCCTCCCTCCTATGAACATGAGCTGCTCCTGCAACTGCATCAGGAAGAGGAAGAAAAACTGTGGGGTGGCTCTGATGGCCTGCAACAATCCCCTACAAACCAGTCTTCTCCTGATTCCTTTCTCAGCGAATACTGCAATGCACTCTTAACTGCACCATGCAGAATCTGGCTTGCAAATCTTTTTGAATCACATTTAAACAAGGGTTCACAAGTGCCTTCGCTAAAAGTAGATTTAGTTCATCCTGTTTACATTTCCACAGTAGTTTCAGCTGTATGTTGTAATCTCTGTTTCCTCCATTGCTGAAGAGCTCTTACCTTTCATTTTAAAAGTAAGTGCACTTCCCTTTTAGTGAGATTTCATCACTGTGGGCTTTCTCTGCTTAAATCCTAGGGACACTGGCAAGTGCATTTCTGACCATGGCACACGGAGACAGCTGGCATGTGAATCAGGATGCTACAGTTACTCTATGCCTAAGGGTTTGTTCCAGCAGTGAGTGCAAACATTGACTTATGAAGGAGAAAGAAATTACTGTGCATTTCTTAAGATCCCATGCACGAGCTGCCCTGCATCCTCCCCACAAAACTTCACGGTTTTCCTTCCGTCCCAGCACACACTGCATTCTAAAATGACAACTTTTACTAAAGGACCTATTTTCAGCAGGTCTTCCTACCTGCCCCTGAAAAATAACTCAGAATTTAAGCAAAGGCTGTGTTATTTTGGCTTGAATCAAAAGAAGTGTGGATGGAGCTTATTTACTCCCTCTACTCCGCTGTTCTGAGGCTCCCCATGAAGTGCTGTGTCCAGCTTTGGAGCTGGGACTCCAATATAAAAAGGACATGAACCTGCAGGAACAAATCCGAAGGAGGGCAATGAAGAGGATCAGAGGGCTGGGGCACCTCTCCTACTAAGATAAACTGAGAGAGCTGGAGTTGTTCAGCCTGGAGAAGAGAAGGCTCAAGGGAAACCTTCTAGCAGCCTTCCAGCATCTAAAGGGGCCTACAAGAGAGTTAGAGAATTTTCACAGGGGAATGAAAGATGACAGGATTAGATTAGCTATTATGAAGAAATGCATTACTGTGTGGGTGGTCAGGCACTGGAACAGGCTGCCCAGAGAAGTTGTGGATGCTCCATTCCTGGAAGTGTTCAAAGGCAATTTGAATGGGGCTTTGAGCAACCTGGTCTAGTGGAAGGTGTCCCTCCCCATGGCAGGGGGGTTGGAACTAAATGACCTTTAAATGTCCCTTCCAACCCAAACCATTCCATGATTCTGTCCATAATTTCTGTGACAACACCATTGCATGGATTCTGTGCACCTGGGCCAACACAAGAGTGCCCTCAAATCCCACTGCAAGAAAGTGTCTGAGAGGAAGGATAAAAAGATAAATATATGGCAGATACATGATGGTCACAGCTTAAGGGGATACCTCTCTTGCAGGTACTAGGATTTTTGGTTAACTACCAACGGTTGCATAAACCCATTTAACTCTGTGCATGGAGACAATGAAGGCAGAGTAGTGCAGAAATTCTGTGATCCTGAGAAATATTTGAGTCTACTTAAAGAAGTCTAGCACAACCAAGCTGCTGCTGACTAATGTATTCTACTTCTCTTATTACAAAAAAAAAAAAAAAAAAAAAAAAAAGGACATATATGTAAAAAATTTGTCTGAAAGAGCTCTCCCACAGCCTGAATTAGTGGTTCAATCACTGGATGGTTGTTCCTCTTCTGACCTGCTTGTCTATGTGGGACACGTAATTCTGAAAGTAGATGTTGATGAAGACTGGACATCAGGATGCAAATAAGACCTGCAAGTTGGACATTTACAGCTTTGCAGCAAGGGCAGCCAACAGTGGCTATGTGAAAACCAGTGTAAAACACCAGTCCTTATCTGAGGGCTGCTTTTGGATATGCTTGAAAAGTTTTTTTCTCACCTATGTGTGTAGCATGCACACAAAATTATTGGGGCTCGCTGGTTTATCACAGCATTAAGACTGCACTGCCTTTCTAACAGAATGAATGCCCAAAATGAAAAGAAGGAAGGGGAAGGGTGTTATTTGTTTTTAAAAAATTTATTAATACTAACAGCTATTTTGATTCCTTCTGATACTAGAAACCAGATATAAAAACCGTCAGTTACCCTGTTACTTACAGGAGATTGAAGGTGGGTCTAAAGGATTTCTGGTAAGGACATTTTTCCTCTCTGACTGACTAAAAATTTCTTTATCATTTTCTGGGAAGTATCTCTCCTTTGCTATCTCTTTTATGACCTAGCAATCTGTTTTTGAGGCAGACAATACAAGAACTATGTTTGCAATGTAAGAATAAAGAAACTGATTACTGCCCCATTGTGTTCAACATTTACAATTGTCAAGAAGCAAAATGTGCAAAATAATATTTTCTCTTGCAGGACTTTATTTATTTGGCACAAACGCCCTGTGCATACTGACAACACATGCAATACTACTCAAAACCCAACTACTTTTGCAAATATCAGGCTTCCTACTGACATGCATATTCAAAGACAGCTAATCTTTAAAGAGTTTATGGTTGATGATAGTTCTGAGACACTCTTTCATGAGCATGGGAGACCTTCAGTGGCTGACAACCACACCTCACCAGGAAGGGAATAGCATGGTGTTTCTTTTTCTGCCCCATTGTCCCCTGCCACCATCTATCCATGCAATTCTATGTTATTACTCCACCACTTCATAGGCAGCAGATGCCCCCAGGCTTATCAACTGATGGCACCTTAGGTATCCTCCACCAGGCAAAGGGGAGCCTATGCCCACACTGAGAGATGATTTCTTTACAGGGGCAACCCATCAGCCACCTTGGCTTTAGGTACCTGGCGAGGGGGATGCTTTCCTCTGATTCTTGGCCTTTTAAGCAAGAGGAGGAGCTCATCCAAGCTAGGAGTTATTCTGTCTAGCCTTACAGCAGAGCAGTTAATAAAGGCCCCCCCGATGAGCTGGATCCAAGAAAAGAGCTGTTATGAGAAACTAAGGGTTTTTTTTAAAAATGCTAAACTATTTCATTTTAATTCATAGGCAAAAATAAATGCATTGATGCTGCTCATTTCGTGTTCCTGCTCACTCTTCCTGTGTTAATCATAGTTCTAACTTTGCTCATTAAAGCCACGCTGATCAAGTCGCTAACATGCAAATGACCTCACTGTGCCCGAAAATGTAATTCAAGCTAATTCCGCTTATTTTGTGTTCCTTTGCTGTTTTTTCTAACTCCAAGCAGAAGCAGGTGAAATCTGAGATTCTAGAATGCCTGGACTTCTTAAACTGGGTAATCTGAAATCTAAGTTTTCCTCTGAAAACTCTGAACTGGATACACAGGTGAAAAAACAAGAGTGGAGTCATGACACTCTCACGTACATAAAGGCAGCAAACATATGGGAAGGAGAAGAAGAGAAAAATCACTTCTTTACCGAATGTCAGGCAAGCAAGGACTGTATAGGAAATAAAAGGGAAAAAGTGCTAGAAAAGTTTGATGACACTTGGTACAGATGCTGTTGAATTTAAAAGTAGGGTAAAAGATGTATAGTTAGAGATTTTGCTTTGTGGCATAAATTATTTATTTTCTTGCAAGTGCAAAGAAGCGTTTGTCTGTAAGATACACTGAAATCTCATTTCTGGAGTCCTTGCCATAAGCAAAAGAAAAATTACATTGGCGACTTCCTAGAGTTAATCATTCAGGAACTTTTCCATGTAAAAATCAGAGAATGTTCTCATGTTTCTTCAATTAATCATGAAACAAAGAAGTTGCTTCTAAAGATACTATTTTTAGGTATGTTTTCAGTGATTCCGTTTGAGACTTCTGCTTCAGAGCAGACACTGGGGTTTGTTTCCTTGTTAACTAACATGATGACCATATAAAACTATAAAACAAAAAAAAATACAGTAACTGGCTTCTTTTTTTATTTTTTTCCCACTCAATTGCTCTCTTACCCAGTACACTGGCTCTCTTTTACCAGTACACACAAGACAATGAAACTTTTTTGTTTTGTTTTTCTGCCCTGAGAGCAATAGGCAATTCAATCCCAATGTGGCAACAAGCATTTCTAAAAAGTTAACAAAACTGCTTTCATTTCAATGTTAGGCAACAGAACAGCATGGTGACAAGATCTGTAATGAGGAAAAAAAATCCACTATGATAAGAAATACAGCTATTTCTATCTAGGGGAACAAAAACACTTTGTAAAATACCCAGTTCTCTGAAACAAATATTTTTTACTGCTGCATGTACAGTGCTTTATCTCTGGGGAAATCAGTTCCAGAACTATGCTGACTTCCTTTTCCAGATCCTTTTGGAGTTTTTGATTTAAGTGTGATGTAAATGGCATGTGCTGCCACACTGCTGTCCCAAATGCACCTTGACACTACAGTTTTAACCATGCTTTTCCATCTTGTGGTACACAGTTTAAACGGACTGTGTATATGTTGGTTGGATGGGAACTCTGGAGTTCACCTACCCAAATCTCACACTCTGTGGGTTAGATTAAAATTCAAAGCTACAAGAAAGGAAACTTTCCTGATGTAAAAGCATGCTTACTTAGCTCATATGTATAAGTGTTTCCAGCTAAAACAGTCCACTTTCTGCAGGAAAAGGGCTTGCAAGAGCAAAATGAAATGCGCTGACCTTCTTCTGAGATTTTCTTTAACGAAAAAACCCTGCAAAACAACTTCAGTGGCTTCCTGAAACAGTAGTAGTCAAGGGCATACATTCACAACCTATTAAAGGTTCTATTAATACCAAATTATCACAACAGGAAAGGAAGAGTAAATATTGAAGGTTCAATAATGAAAACTAACAAAAAAACATACATTTTAAACTAGGGAAATATGTTAAATATTGATTCAGAGTAAAACCCTAGGAAAAAGAAGTATAAGAATGATCATAATATAAACAGATTAAATATGACTAGAGTAGATTAAAAAAAGAAATCAGGCTTATTCAAAATGCTGATTAAGTGGGCTGCTTTCTTCCCGTAAGAAATAAAGGGACTAGCAGCCTTCCCGTGAGAAGGAAATGAGTGAGCTGAAAATACTAAGGTTTGGGTCACTAGGTAAAGGAGAAAGGAAACAAGGAAGCATACAGACTGCAGACATTTACATGGGGAATATTCCCCTCCCTGACACTGAACATCCAACTCCTCAGACTTTTCAGCCTGCATGCAGTGGGACCAACTTCAGGGCTCTTGAGAGATGTCTGGGTCAGGGGCTCTGCTCACAGACAGCACAGGGAGAGTCTGAAAAAAAGCCAAAATACTGAGAGAAAAGAAGTAGATGTTTTCTTTGCAGAGTCCATGATCAATTTAGAAATCTATCCCTCAAGTCCAACTCGTAATACTATTACCAATTTGTGAATCTTCCAGTTGTGTGCTCCCTATGTTGACAATAGGTCAGTAGGATGACAAGCAGCGTTTCTTCTTCATGAAATTCGTTCCATTTGGTAACCCACAACTGGTTACTGTTACAACTGGTACTTATTTCATTCATTACTCAAAACTGAAACATGGATTCTCTAATAACAAGGAAGAAACTATAATTTCTGATGAATTATTGTATTTTCCTGAGAAAAACCTGCAGGTTATCTGTAAAATATATAAGTCTGGTTATTTAGTAGTAGTACAGGTTACATATGTGCATGCAAAGAGCAAAAGACATTTGGCTCTGATTTCCTCCCATGTGCTCCCACAAAACCCTGTCCATGGTTCCTCACTGCTCCTTTCTCTGATTTTGAATGGATGATCAGAGGGCATGAGTTTTCTGAAGGCTTATTCTTTAGCAAGGGCTACCTGAAGTGTGAGTTGCACATGGGAAAATTCAGGAATTGCAGGTCTGTTATAGAGATGGTGATGGGATGTGAGGGAGAAAGCATTAGTGGTGTGGAAGCAGTGCATGATATGGTAGTGTGGTAAAGGAAGTCTCATCTGAGTTTCATCTTGTTTTCTAACTCAGGAATAACATGTATGGCATACTCCATTGTTGGACTGCCACTATTCATCACCTTCTCACTCACAATTAGTACATCTCAACCATTGTAAAAGGAATAGAGGTGATAATTTTGGACGCAGCTGATGGAAGCATCATCCCACCAGTAATCCAAGACAGATCTCTGATGGAGATCAGTGACAGACACTGCTGGGGACCTGGGCCACAGATTCTCCCATGTGTCTTGTCACACCATCCAGCTGCTCTCATGGCCCCTGCCATCATTGTGGGAAGGGCCTGGAAGAGAAAATGGAAAATGGCTCTTTTTCCACCAGGGAAAACTCACATAAGCCCTCTGAGTGAGTTTTAAGCACAGCTCTTGTAATTGTCTTTTATGCTGAAACCAAAAAAGATAGGCCTTGATCTTGTAAACACAAAGGCCACCTTATTCCTCTCATCTGAAAAAGTAAAAACCCAATCCCATTGCTGCTTGCAAAAGTTTTGCCAGAAATACCTGTAAGACAAAAGTGTCATCCTCCTTGTAAAATACAGAATGGAAAACTTCCTCAGGAGAGGAAGCCTAAGTCACACTCCTGTTTTTGATGAGTAGACTGTTCAGTCTGGGATCCACATACTCCCTTAGCTCTGACCCACACAGACAGACACAGCTGCAGAGCCAAGAGTTGGCACTACAGGAACGGCTTCCCCTGCTGCCCTTGCCAGAGGGTACCTGGCAGGACTTGGCCATGCCCAAGCCCAAGCCTGATCAAGCCCAAGCCCAAGCCCAGACCTGGCCAAGCCCAAGCCCAGGACCATTATCTGCTGTACCTGGGCTGACCCAATGTCCCACCTATCAATTGCCTAGCTTCCTGCATGTTGGTGAAACTAATAACCCTGCTCAAGTCACTGGTCTGGTGAACAAAGATTTAAAATTTGGCAAGGGTTCATCGGATTATCCCTACTGCCAGTCATAAAATTCTACATATATCTCCAAGGGAATTCTGCAACCCAGTATTTCACTGCCAATGGCAGGAACACACACAAAACACTTCAGCAGGGAGATTCTAGTATCCTGCAGGTATCCTCCTAGCCTTCCGCAGGGTGTCATGTTCACTGCATACACCTACATATGACCAAGGGATTTGGGAGTGTGTCCAGGTTCCCAGGTCTGGACACTCACCCTGGATGTACCCTAACTCCAAATGCAAAGGCAAGCACGAACACCCCCATTCCACCTCCCACAGAAAGGGATGCTAGGGTGGGCAGTAAGGTGTCCTGCCAGCCCTGAGCCACCACACAGCGCACCACGGTGCAGACACAACCCTTGCAAAGATGGTGACACCAGTCGTCCTGCCTTAAAAGAGCTCACAGCCTAACAGGGGAGTGCTGCAGTTCCATGTGGCACCCACGTAACATGTATTTGTTTGCTGTGACGTTTTGCTTTGAATCTCGCACCGCTAAGCACAAAAGCCAATGATAAAATAGATCATTCGGACACAGTATTGATTCTTGAATGATGATTACGTAAAAAAAAAAAAAAAAAAAAAAAAAAGCAAATGCTTTGGTGTGTTACATAAATAATTCCCCTCTGGCATCTATTATGCATGTTGCAACCATACCCTTAATTTCATTTATGCAGCTTTTTTTTGAGGAAAGGCATCCAAATTTTTCCCTCAGCCTATTCCACTCACTTTACGCAGTGAAGTACGTGCAAAGGAAGAGGACATGCAGAGAAAAGAGAGGGAAATTGATTGCTGCCAGCCTGGTAGGGAAACGTTAACCTTGCAGGCAGGAGACAAACAGCAGAGTCATCTGCAACATGCAAACCACCTTCTTCATTTCCATAGTGAGGCAAAGAAAATGCCCTTCAGATATTTGCAAAACTATTACAGTTATAAAGAAGTTGTCTTTAGTGGGACCCTGTGTACAAAAACAAATTTAAAAAATAAACACTAAGACTAAATGCATCAGCTAAGCAGCTTCTGACAGAGAAAACTATTCTGGGTGGTCAGTGTTCATGAAACACGGATGCAGACTACTCATCAGTCCCTAAATGCAACCTCAAGAGAACATTTTCAGCTATTAGAGATACAAAAACTGCCTCCACCTCAATATCCCACCCCTGCCCTCTCCAGTACCTCTCCTATACCGTATTTCTAAGTCATTCTCAAAACACTTTGTATCCAGACAAGATTTCTATCACACTTGATCAAACGGGACTTGCTCGAACGAGGACTGTGGTGTCGGGCCTATATCTCAAAGTAATTGTATTTCCGAGGTTAATTTGAAGAGGTTTGGCACAGCTCGACCCAGTTTGCACCGAGAAGCACCAGCTTTACACCTGCTATCCCATCCAGTATAGCCAGCGGCACTGCTGCGGCAGGGCAGAGCGTGAAACCAGGAGCAGGGAGCCCTGCATCCACCCCTCCTCTCCTGTCCGCTCCCCGCGCACGGCTCCGCACCCGCACCCGCGCTCTCAGCCACGCACCGCACCCCGCGCCCCGTGCGGTCCCCGGCTGGATCGCCGCCACCACTCCCGCACCGCTCCCCGCAGCGGGAAGAGTCACCGCCGGGATTCCCGCACCGCTGCCCCCAGTCCCGCACCGCTAAGGGTCACTGCTGGCACTCCGGCACGGCTCCCCTCGGTCCCGCAGGGAGAAGGCTCACTGCCGGGATTCCCGCACCGCTCCCGCCTGTCCCGCAGCGGAGACAGTCACCGCCCGCCTGGCCTCCGCTCTCCCCGGGCACTCCCTGACGGGCGACGGGGAATCCGTTTAATCGTGACTTCAATTTTAATATTTTTCTCCGTAAGCACCGAGTGGACAGTAATAATAACAACAATAACAACAGCAACGACAATAACAGTAATCATGGTGATGATAAAACCCACCATCGTCATCTACTCCACCTATCAATGACAATGACAGAGAATAGTTACCAGCGAGGAGCGGCGCAGCAACAGGCGATGCCGGCGGGGGGGGTGGGCGCGCTCCCGCTGCCGCAGCCCCTCCGCCCGCTCCCACCGGCGCCGCCGCCTGTGCCCCGCCCGCCCCCAGTGTGGGCACGCCCCAGGACACGCCCCTCCACCGGGACTCGTGGGGTGCGCTGCAGTGTCACTGTACTGCTCAATAAAATACATGTTTTAAGGGTACTTCTGTAACGAGTTCTTCTTGAAGCTGACACACGGAACAGATGCTTCTTCCCCAGCAGCGTTAACGTGGGTTTGATATCGTGCAGCAGAAAGTTCCTGATATTTGGCCATGGTTAGAGTAGAATACAACTGTGTGCATATTCCTCTGGATCCGCATCTGAAGTCTCTCTGTGCCAGTGTCCCTCTTCATGATGTGTTTGTTGTGAATTTGTTCCCCCTGCCACCCACTCCCACCTTCAGACCCTGACTTTCGTCTTCTCGCAGAGCAAGGAGAATTGGCAGGGTTCATCATAGGCACATCCTTCCTTTGCTCCTGTATCCTTCACCAGGCTGAATTTCCTAACTACTAGTTTTCTTATTTCCTTCTGCAGCACTGATAAGTCTTGCTGGCTCAACTGTCTGGAGCCATGAACTAGATTACACCTATAGTAATGACTACAGCCATATTTTTGTGGCCACAGCCTTTATATTTCTCTGTTCTGCTTTCATTTTGATTTTTTCCTGGAAACTCACCAGGTAGAATGGTCAATTTTATGTCATTAGAAAATCATGTTCCCTCTCCCTTTGACTTGCTTTCATCTCTTCTGTCTCTTGTAGCTTGTACAACTCTACTTTTCTTCACTTCCAGAAGCACTATGGTTTCTTGTCTGCGTGGCATTTGCTGTACTCCCCCGACTGAGACTCCTGCCCTTCTTCTTATCAACCCTGCTCATCTCCATAACTTCAGGTTTCCACTTGTGCTTTCACCTCTTTCGCTGCCTCTGAATCAATTGAATGTGCTGTGTACCCTCACTATCAGGAATTCTTTCACTCCACTTCCACCCTAGGCTTTTGTTTCTTTCCATTCTGTTCTCTGCCAGGAGTTTTGCAGGCACTGCTCTTTTAGGCACTGATAATCTCTTCTTAACCAGATCTGTGAACATTTCTCAACATCTTTGATCTGTCAGCCAATTTCAGTAGAGGTTACCTATAAATGAGAGAAAACAAGAACACTTATCTTTAGATGTGTGCCCTGATCAGGTGTGTACTCTATGTCTTGGTTTTTT
>JAWWES010000001.1:53963289-53977003 GCA_035583135.1 Lophotriccus pileatus | reverse complement strand
AGAACACGCGCAGGATCACTCTCGAGGAGAAGAGACAGCGCAGAAAGAATCGCGTCTTGTTGACATCACCAGGAGAGCCTTTCTGCTGTGCCTTTTGTAACCGGATTTGTCTGTCTCGCATTGGCCTTTTTAGCCATCAGCCCGCTTGTAGCAAGCGTGGGTAGAGCCCTTCCCAGATCTTCGTTCGCGAAGCTTAGCCATGATGATGATGGTTTTTTATCAGTGTTGGAAGGAGGCCCAGAGGTTGCCCAGAAGGGTTGTAGTGTCTCCACCTTTGAGTACAGATCTCATAGTGAACCCTGCTGTGAGCAGGAGGTTGGACTAGACACATCCTGGGGTATCTTCCAAGAATGCAATGATCCATGAGGCAGGTGCCAGAACCCTTATCTTGAAGAGTAAAAGACTGGAATGCTAAGATGCAGTGTATCACCAGGGAAGTACAAACACGGTTTATAGAGCATTTTGTTCCTGTTCTTCAAACTCAGCTTCTTTGGATTTTTTTAAGAAGCCTTGCATTGTAGGAGGGAGGAGAGTTATTGTTGTTGTTATTGGGTTGTTTGGTGTCTGGTTGGTTTTTTTTTAAATATTATATATATATTATATTATATATAATATTACATGTATTATATATATTATATATTTTATATATACTATATATAAAATATATATACTCTCTATATTACATATTCTTCCTCCTATGCCTCCAGTTTATTTCAAGGCTGTCCCCAGCCTCTGGTTAACATTGTGTCGTGGTATCTCATCTTGTTGCAATATTTGTCCATTTATTCAAACTCACCATGGTTATAATTGAACTCCAGGCTTCCTTTTCAATCTTCCCCTGTTTCTCCCTTTTTCCAACCCCTTGTTTAATTGCCATTCAAGCCCATTAGGCAAGTTTCAAATCTGAACTCATTTCTACTTATAGACTTAAGGACCGCCTTTGTTTTTTTCATCACAGTTTTATATAATGCTACATTTCATTTAAATTAATCTTTTCCACATGCAAAATTGCACCAAAATCTCAAGTTTATCTCCTTTCAAATTAAATTACTGAAAAAAAAAATTGCCTGGAGATGTCCTTGCTTCTAGCTGTGTGTGACAGTTTTCTTAACTTTGTAAATCTTTCTGTGAGCCATGAGCTTCCTGATGGCACTTTCAGTTTCTCTTCAGTCATATTCTTCAGTGCTTTCCCTTTTCTGTTTTCTTTCTGATTTCCAGTTCTTTAGGATTGAGTATTTATGCTGTGTGATGTCTTATATATTTAGCCCTACAAGGAAAAAATACATAACCAAAAAACTCTGCAATTTAGGCTGTAGATAATCTTGAAAACTACTGTGAATCAGAGATTTGCTAAAATTGTCTACTCTTTAGAGGATTTCTGAAACCAAATCAGGGAGACTTTGATTAAAATCAGTGCCATTGTATGCATTCATAAACTAATAGAAAACCAGAAAGAAGCATAAATTTGCTACTTGCAGACTCAGCCTTTTACAAGGGTTAACAGTTGCTCTTATTAAATCTGTTTATCAGGCAAAAAAACTGTTTCTTGGGAGCTTTCAGAGATTTTGTGATTGACATGGGGCATTTCTGAATTTTACTGTTCCTCATTTGGCTCAGAGATTAAGAACCCTAATTGCATCACCTTTTGTGACAGAGATCATAGAATTATAAAATTCTAGAATCATAGAATATCCTGAGTTTGGAGGGACCCACAGGGATCATCGAAGTCCAACTCATGGTGCTACACAGGACCACCCCAAGAGCTGAAAAACATTCTTTAATGAAAGCACTTGAAGTCAATAGAATAGGCCTTTTTTGTGGGTGTGTCACTGATTTATTTCCTGAAACAGTGATAATAAATAGGAAAACTGTTGAATCAGTCAGTAAGAGAACCAATGACCTTTTTGGCCACTTCTTATGTTTTGTGACTTTTATCACCTGATTTATCTAAGCAGACATTTATAGCTCAGCACCTTAAACTAGAGATGGCTATTTCTTTTGTTTTGCGCTGTAAGATTATTTCTGATTTTTGAAATGTCTCCAGTCGTCCACCAGGAACAAAGGATAAGCAGGAAATTGTTGAGCAGCCAAAACTCTCTCACAGATCTCTGCCTCCTAAGTTGCTGTCTAAACTGTCTATGCCAAGGGAGAACACTGAGAAAGGTAAACTGCACAAAGACAGTTCCTGTAGCGCATAGGTGAAAATTCCATGTTTCTCTAAAATTAGGACAGGAGAAGATAGATTGGCAGTTAAGTTACTAGTGCAAAGCAGTGTAAATGAGACTGCAGTATGACCCACATGACCTGCATCTCTTTGGGATGCTCTTCTTGTGAAGAGGGGAAGAGTCTTCTGGGCAGGTCCTGGAAGCTGAGCCTTCCACCTATACAGACTTGAATACTACCCACTGGATAACAGAGGCATTCCCCCTAGCTCATCAAAAAAACATGAGAGATAACATGGAAAACTGCTGGCATCAAGAAAAATTCAATTAGATCACGTGGAGTCAGACCACATGGGAAGTGAGATACAACCTGGATTCAGAAAAAATGAAAAAAAATTTACGTTTTGGTGGATGGTCCTTCTCAGAACATACATCCCTATGAAAAGACATATCTTGGCTTATATTATTTTACACTCATCTGGTATTTCTAATTAAAACAAAGGACTTGCCATGCAGTATGCTTCAGAAATAACAGGGCAGTCTGTGTGCCTATGTATACGTGAATGAAAAGCTCTTTCCAGTTTATATAAAGTAGCTATTGATTAAATATTTAAGGACTAACCTTTAAAAATAAATGTGCAAAACAACAACATGATCTATAATCAAAACATTTTCAACCTAAGTAATACAAAAATAAGATGAAAACTAGTCACCACCCCTGAAAAGAGGTGTATAGAAAAGGACCCTGGCACATGTACAGGTTCACTGACTTCTCTCAACATTCTGTCAAGCCCCAGAATCTGCTGCAGAAGAAGAGCATACAGAAAACTTACAATGTTTTTTTTCTCGGATCAGCACAGTAGAACAAAGTTGCAGCATGAAAAAACAATGCTGTCCGTTTGAACTAAGTTAAAGAGACCAAATAAAGTTTTGTTTTTTCTCCATTTAGCTTCTGTAATTCTGTAGATGTATTTAAATAGCTAAAACTCCTCAGTATTCAAATAGTCAATAAAGCAGGCAGAGAGAAAGAAAATAAATTAGAATAATTTTTATTATGTTTGAGAGAAATGGTAATTTGAATTTTCATTTTGTTAGAATACTGTCATACTATATTTCTTATCATCATTATGTAATATTAAATTAGAAGGAATAACAATAATATGTTAAAAGTAATCCTTTTATAACAGTATGAAAATTAGTAAAGAAAATCCAGTTAGAGAAGTAAAGTTGAAAAGTCAAATAATACAATTATTGTTCCTTTGATATTATTAAGCCCTTCTGAATATTAGTTTGAAAGGCTGGTAAAATCTGTTTCTGTACAATACAGTTCCAGTCTGGTGCTGCCCAAGCAGATGTAAATATTTCTGGCTCACTACCGGAGCTGTGTTCCAATGATTTAAACCATTTTAAAAATTATAAATAAACGTTTTATCTTGTAACAGAATTCTATTGTGATGGCTCTTGTTGCAGTAGTACTTATTAGTGATGAATGCTATTTAGATTGCTTATTTGTGCAGTAATCATGACAAAAATCTAAGAGCTCGCTTCAAAGTTTGTTCAAGGATCATTTTCTCCAAATGTAACTATCACACCTGAAAGACATTTATACAGCAGCATGTCCATTGATCAGCAAGCAACACTTCATCAATTGTAATTCCATCATTTTGTTGATGGCTTGATGCACTGTGAGACTGAAACCTAAGCACAGAAGCCCTGGACTAGAAAAAAAAAATAGTGCCATGTGGTCTAAGTGTCTTTACCCCACAGGGGAGTGTAGAAAGTGAGGATGTAACAAAATGAAGTTGATTGAAAAGGCAGCAGAAATGTCACAGAGGTGAACAGTGCCCAGCTGAGGCACAGAAAGCTGTCAGCCACTGTGGTGGATCAAGAAAACCCAGGAGATACGCCGATGTCCCCAGCTTTCTTTGAGAATCGAGTTGCAGCAAAGAGCTGTAAAGAGTCACTTCTCCCTCAGCAGGCCCCTGGAAATGAATCTCCCTCGCAAAAGGAACAGAGCACAAACCTTGTGGAACTAAACAGGCTAAATGAAGGATCATTTACTAAGTATTGTTTTGTTTAGAAAAATATTCAGGACTAACTGACTGCTGGCTGCAGTACTGTTCAGAAATTGGGGACTAGCTACAGAATCCAGTGGTCCTCCAGAGTGAGGTCTTTGGAGATAGCCCTGGCAGCAAAGTCCAAAATCCAGTTTTAGTGTGAGGTGTATGAAATTAACCTTTGATACATTGAGTTTCCATGGCACAGTTTTGGTAGGAAGGGTTGTCTTCTGTAAAAAGCTCTCAAAAGCTTCCCCCATGTCCAACAGAATCAATGCCAGCTGGCTCCAAGATGGACCTGATGATGGCCAAGGCCGAGCCTATCAGTGCCTAACAGTGGTAGCACCTGTGGGATAGCAGATTTAAGAAGGGAAAAAAAAAGTTATTGCACAGAAGCAATTGTAGCCAGAGATTAAATGACTGAGAACACCTGAGAGAAAGAGCCCTGCAGACACCAAGGTCAGTGAAGCAGGAGGAGGAGGAGGTGATCCAGGTGCTGGAGCACAGATTCTCCTACAGCCTGTGCTGAAGACCATGGTGAGGCAGCTGTGTCCCTGCAGCCTATGAGAAGTTCTCATGTTGGAGAGGTGTGTGGAGAAGTGTCTCCCGTGGGAGAGACCCACACTGGATCAGGGGAAGAGTGCAAAGAGTCCAAAGGAGGAAGGAGCATCAGAGACAATGTGACAACTGACCAAAACTCCCACTCCCCATCTTCTTGCACCACTGAGGGGGAGAACATAGAGAAATCAGGAGTGAAGTTAAGCCCAGAAAGAAGGCAGGTGTGAGCTACTTGTGTGATTTCTCATTAGTCTGCTCTGACTCAATTGGTAATAAATTCAGTTTATTTCCTCAAGTTGATTCTGTTTTTCCCATGATGGTAACTGGTGAATGGTCTCTCCCTGTCTTTATCTTGACCCACAAGACTGCCATCACATTTTCACTCCCTGTCTAGCAGAGCAGGTTTGGCGGGCACCTGGCATACAGTAGGGCTCAGTGCCAGCTGTTGCATTAAGGATATAAAAATCTAGCAGAAAATAAAGCCCCTTGAACTCCAGATGGTCCTCAAAGATCAGAGGGTCTGGGTGTGGCTGGGCTTAATTTCTGATTATATCAAATTTGGCACTACCAGCCTGGTCAAGTTCAATCTGAACTTGTATGATCCAGATTCAAAAACAGTGCAGTTTATTGAAGCAGCAGGAAAGCAGGTTCAGAATTGTAGGTGGTAAATGCACTGAGTGTTAATATTTGTTGCTACTGAAGGTATAGTAACAGAGGTCTATTAGCGACCTATATATATTTAATATATGTATAATATATCTGCTCCAACACAGTTGAAGGTGCAAAGCTCACCTAAGCATCCCTTCAGGGAGGAGGAGAGACACAGTCCATTGACCAATCCAGAGAAGGCAGAGGCTCTTCCCCTTCTCTTTTTTCTTCTTTTTTTTTTTTGGTGCCAAACCTCCCCATGTCTCATAGTATAATTTTGGCCCTTTTTGATAAGGTAGAACAAATACTTACTATAAGTGGGGTTTTGGTGGCTGTGGCCATACATGTAAGGCATGTTAATTTTAATTTGCATTCTTAGAGGGGTGAAAGTTTATACGCAAATTTGGTTTAATGAGGGTCTTGGTTAATTTTGGTCAGAGTTTGCAGTCAACACAAGAGGTAGAATAAACACTTTAATCGTCTTCCCCATGCTGAGGTGGCAGAAAAGGCTGTCTGATCTTCACCAAAGAATCTGTGCATGCATCCTTGTCTCCTTAACAGACCAGATCTGCAACAGGGCTTGTTCTGCACAGTGAAGGAGGAGTGAGGCCAATGGACAGTACAGTGGTGTGAGTGCTCTTTGTGCCTCACTGAAACAACATCGGGCTGTGAGGCCTCTGCTTTACTCCAGATGTTGTCTCATTGTTAGCCCTTGCTTGAGCCAGGTTCAAAGTAAGCTAGGGGCCCAGCTCATGTCTGTCACAATCAGCCTCATCAGTTCTTCATAGATTTAAGGCATGTCTGACAGTTTGACAAATTCCCCACCCCATGACCACAGTCACACAAGCAACACCTATAAAAGACATAAGAAATTCTGTGAAGTGCCAGATCTTCAGTCACTGTTGAGGCAACTTTTAGAATCTGATTCCCTTATTCCTTTCACAGCCTGACCACAAATGACCTCACTTTCGTCATCGTACTTTGAACACACCCCTTCCATGGTGCTTTTTTCCAATGGAAACTGCCCAAATTTCCTTTCCCATTCAGTAGGACTAGCATGAGGTTTTAAGTGATACAGGAAACACTATGGAGCACACAGGGCAACACTCACCAAAGGAGCCCCATCTACTTCTCAGGTGAAAGATCACATTGCATTGGCACATGACTCCTTGCAAATGAATCCAAGATCCCTGAAGAGGGACTTGTCAGTGATATAAATGGATGTATTTCACACGTAGTAGAACAAACACTGCTCATTCATTCTTCATTAAACTCACAAGGTGCCTCTGAAAACCTGCCCTTTCTGTCCTGCTCTTCTACTGTCCAACTCTTCTACTGCATACTTCTCATCATTCAAAATGGTCTGTAGGTGAACTGCGTTTGTGTTGGAAAAGAAAAGACTAATGTATTTTGCAGTTGGCAGCACTGAGATGCTTAGTCTTAATTGTTGCTGCATTTTCTCTGTAAAAGAAAAATCCATATAGGGCATGGAGCATTTGTCACACAATCTTTTCTTCAAAAACAATGCCAGAGCATGCCTCATTATAAATGTCTTTTTTCCTCTTGTTTTCAGCAGGAGGGATTTTTGGACAATATCTAACTAGGGTAATAAAGAGCACAAATTATGAAAACGGAAAAGAAGAGTCTGGCAGTGCTCAAGGGCAAGTCAGGCAGGCAAATGCTTCCCTCAGCCAGGAGTACATATTCCATAGTCCCTTGAAAATCCAGCCTAAAGATACACACCAGTCTGTTCGTCAGATTTGTCACAGACAAACACAAATTCAGCTTGAAGAGCTGTTTCTTCAGACTCAGTTGCAGCCTGGCAATACACAAACTGTTTGTCCACGTTTGTCCTTGCCTTGTATGTTTCCAACACAGATATGCCTCTCTCCTTAATCAGGATAGTAACCATGGGCAAACACAGTTCCAGCCCAAAGCTACAGGTTTGCCTGACCTGAGGAGAGGTTTGATTCTCTCTGAAGCCAGTTTCCCGACAGTAAAAATGGAGCAGAATGATGATAGATCGTTTCCAGGTCTAGATCATACAAATAACACCCCTGCATGTTGGTCTTCACCAGGCATAAATGCAAACAATCCAGTCTACCCAGGCAGCAAAATGCCAAACCAGCTACTTTGTATGGTGCTAACATAAGTTGGGTTGAATGACAGTTTCACAATAGGTGTAGTGCTGAGCAAGTGCCATGAAAATTATGCAAAATGCGCCAAGAAGAAGATGAAACACAGTAAAGGTACAGAGGAAATGGCAAAAGAAGGTGAGACAAAAGAAAGAAGAAATAACAATGGAGAACTTAGGCAAGCGTAACACAGAAAAAGAGCATGTAAATCAGTTATCCCACAGCTACACTAATATTAAGGTTTAATTCATTAATATTTAGATTTAAATCATTCTAAACACTTCTTTTTCTTGCAATGACAGCCTAAGAAATACAAGATCATTTTTCTGTTCACAAGGTTACAATTCCAGAAGATACTTTGAATGAAAGCCGCTATTGACTCTTAAACACAGCAACATGAGTGATACATCTTTAAAGGATATACCTGAAGGCTAAAAGCAATTTTCTGCTACAAGAAGTGACACAATATTTCCACTTGGGATCTCGACATCAGTTTTTTCTCAGACTGTCTTGTTCATACTACATCTCTTGACTGTTTCACAGCTACCAGTGAGAATGTCTGCATTGGATTTTCATTTTTGCTGGCAGTGCTTTTCATCTTTAGAATCACATGTTGTAGATTTTTGTTTACACAAAGAAGGATTTTCATTTGGGTTTTTAATTTTAATGAAATATAGACAATGCTGTCTGACTATAGTCATCTGTTACTACCCTGTTACTTCAGCACTGAAGCATTGCTTTTCTTGCAAAATGGATGCCAGGGATCGAAGAAAATTCTAAACTCCAGTGAAGCATATAAATTATCTTTCATTCTATTAATCTTAATTATTTGCATACATCTACCTAATTATTATGACTTGGACTTTATTGGAACACTTAGATTTGATATTACTACAGGTATTGATAGGTAATGTATGTTATCTATGTAGACTTCATTGTATATCTGTCATGAAAATGATTGTCTGGTTTACATAGAACTAGATGCCAGATTATGTACACTGAAGTGCACTTGAAATGATATGTGACAATAATTAAATACTATCTCAGCATCTATGTTGTTTAAGACAGCGTATGTAATAATAATAACAATAATATAATAATAATATGCATAAACAGTGCTCTTCTATCAGAGTTTGTATAAAATTTCCTAAATTAGAAATGAAAGAAAGAATTTAATAAAAGAGCAACAAAATGAAAAATAGTTTCTCTGCCTGGGCTCTGGAGATGTTTTCAATTGCATGTTTGGATGGTTTGGATCCTCTCTAGAGGATGACTATAGTCCAGAATTTGATCAGGCTTCTTGAGTGAATATATCCAGTATGCCTTAGGAAGGTTACAAAGGGAAGTCTAACACAGTTGGAACAACAAGGGAGAGTGGGATAAAAAGAAAATGCAAGCCCAAAATAACAGAGTTTAGAGACAGCCACAGAACTGGGCCACTTGCTTCATCGCACAATTAGGAAAGCCTGAACCAGGGCACTGACGAGAGAGAGATGACCTTGCTGCTCTCAGTGACTGCAGGTGTAGAGCTTGTGTGTCAGTGTCTTTGCTCTATTACATGTTGGTTTCCTGATCATCTGCGTTGCAAAAATATTCATTCATCCACAGTTTTTCTTGGTGTGAGCAAGCAGCTTCCTCTAAAACACAACTACTGTAGTGCTGTGGGTGGTTCATGCAGATGCCCAGCCTATGAAGTAGTACAGACAAGACTGCACATGACTTGCCCCCTTTTTCCATATTAATTGAATGATTTAGGGCTTGTCATCCTCTACCCTCTTGTATGTTATTGTACGCACTATAGGCTTCAGGAAGTGTCCTTCCTTTATTTTAGACTCTCTAATCTAAAAAAAACATTCTACCTTGCAGAATAATGCTTATGCATGAAAGCAGAGAAAATACTGGTGGATAAGCAGAGTGAGTACTAGTGGATTAGAGACTGAACATGACCCAGCAATATATGCTGGCAGCCCAGAAAGCCAACTGTATCCTGGGCTGCATCAAAAGCATCATGAACATCAGGTTGAGGGAGGTGATTCTGCCCCTCGAAGCCCACTCTCCTGAGACCCCAAGTGGAGTACTGTGTCCAGCTTTGGCCATCCCCAAAATAAGGACATAGGGCTGGAGCAGGTCCAGAGGAAGCTGTGAAGAAGATCAGAGAAATGGAACACTTCTCCTATAAGGAAAAACTGAGAGAGTTGGGGTTCTTCATCCTGGAGAAGAGAAGGCTCCAGGGAGACCTTATAGGAGCCTTCCAGTACCTCAAGGGGCTTAAAGGAAAGATGGGAACAAACTTTTTAGCAGGGCCTGCTGCAATAGCATGAGGGGTAATGTTTTCAAACTAAAAGAGAGCAGATTTAGATTAGATATAAGGAAGAAATTTCTTTCGATGGTTTCCCCTGATCAGGCCCAGGACTGTGTCTGCCTGGGCAAAGACTATCCTTGGACGACTTAGGGTTGTAGATGAAGACTGAGGGGGAGTTCTGGAGGTCATCTACTCCAAACCCAGTCTCAGACCTTCAGCTGTCTCCCTTAGGAGCACTGGGATCTTGACCTAAGGAGATAAACCAGTATTTTTCAAACTTTCAAAAAATCTCCCCCTCCACCTTTCTGACTCACCATCTGAGTGATGCACCCAACTATGTAAGACCATAAAAAGTAGATAAGTGACTTAAAAATTAAGGTCCTTCTACCAGTCAAACCCCTTTTTTAAAACCTTCTCTACTCCTTTTGTGACCTAAGCTGCAGAGCTGAACTAGGTGACCTCCGGAGGTCCCCTTCAGCCTAAATTATTCTGACTCCAAGTGTTGTGTTTCTAATTCATCATTCTATTTTCTTTCTTTGTAGGTTGTTTTTATTAGAAAATCTCTAGAGTCTGGATGCTGCCTGTAATGATATTAGCTTTATTCCTAATGACATAAAGAACCTCATGTATATAAACAACATAAAATGAAAACAGACCTGTACATCAAAATGGTGTGGACCACACTTGGATATTAATTGTGTCACTGAATACATTGGGAAGATTCACTGCACCCTCCCTCCCTCTTCTTAATCCTGTCCTATGTGAAGGTCTTATTTAAACAAAACCAGTAGATGATAATTGCATACCAAAAATAGCTGTGGGTAGCGTAGAGCCAGTCACTTTTTGCAGACATCTTGTTGATAGCTGTAACTTGAATATCCCTATGCAAAATATGATCATTCCCTCATTTGAGCCATATGTATCCACATACTCCTGATTTGTATCATAAGGAAAGAGAAACTCTATTTCCAAACCATGTGTGGTTATTTTCAAACAGTGTGAACTGCTGGTGAGATAAGAATTAAAATGTGAACATATCAAGTAGAAACTGTAGAAAACGAATTATTCATACATGAGATAGTGTTGCTCTTTGCTGACCTTCGTGTTGATGTTGTCTATGTACAGATCAAATGCATTCAGATTCACACACTCCTGTCCCTCTAGATAACCCAGGTATTTAAGTTATCATTGGGAAACTCTTGTATGTACAACAGTGTCTAGAATGTAAAGTGCACTGTGAGAAACACATAGCATTTTTTTATATACATACCAACTTGGTTTATTAATTCATCAAATGGGACTTAGGACATTATATAACTGTGGTCAGGTTGGCTGTGGATGTAGTGTGAAGAGCCTATAGATGCTAGTGGTCCCTAAAACTTCTGAAAACTGAAATGTCTGAACACTGAAGAGAACCAGCTCTCTGCTTTGCCATTTAGGGTTTTGAATCTTCCACTAAAATTCCTCAGAACAGAAAATAACTTCATACACCCCTTGTTCTGAAAGAAAAGTTTCAGAATTAGCTTCAGAAGTCCACTCATCTGACTTCTCTTTGTTTCTCCAGAAAGAATCTAAAGGAAAGGTACCTACACAACACAGAAGATATTAAAAAGATGGGATGAGTAATAAAACAGTACATCCCATTTCCTTGCTCTCTCCCCGGAGGAATATTGTGAGCAAGAAATATGCATAGATGACCCCTAATCAGTAATTGTACAAGTATTGGGAGAGTGGAAGTTCATAATTGGTCCACTCTTTCACATGAAATAATGTTTATCAAAGCTTGTTATTACATTATATGGGGTATATCATGGTTTCCAGGCAGCTATGCTTAGTTCAGATTCTGAGTGTAGCTGAATGGACATGAAACTACTTTTAACGGAAATTTATTAGGCATGCAAATATTTTCTTGTATCTATGGTTCCTAGGACTTTACACTGCCACCTGTCCTCCAGCTTCATGTTGTGGCTATGCATCAAACCAGTCTGTTTGGAAGGGCATGAAGCCCATGGCTGAGACAAAAAAATTATCAGTCCCATTTCTGGGAACTGCAGAATCATTTTCTTCCCTCTGTCTTCACCTCATTCCACTGTGCAGTACTTCTTTCTATTTTTGATATATCTGTCTGCTTCTTCCCCATGGGAGCCATACAGACTGTGCATTAAGACTAGAGTAATTACTTCTTTGCAGTGGTGTGGGCCTCTGCTAAAGTGGAGCTGAAGAAGTTTAAACACCTTCTCCAGTGATGAACCACAGTAATTTCGAGGCCAGCTAATGTCTTTAATCTGCATTTATGAGTGAGGAGGTTGAGCTTCTGTGGCTGTGTATATAATCTTAGAAGGATGATGCAAAGTTTTTGTCCCAGTTTCTTCCCCAATGTAGCTTTACTGTCTGTGATTGCTGCAGTGGACCTTGGTATGGCAAAGCACTTTGGCTCATCTGACATTACAGGAACATACTTAAATTTGGAATACTTCCCCTTTGTTTCCATGCTTACCTATCATTATGCCATAGAAACCTCATGTCTCAGACTGTCTTGGCTCCAGTACTTTGTGGAAAGTGATCTGGATTGCAGCAGCGGAACTATGAATGGGATAAAATAGTCAAGAAATACAAGTTCTCATTTTATGTTATGTTATGTTATGTTATGTTATGTTATGTTATGTTATGTTATGTTATGTTATGCTATGTTATGTTATGTTATTCTGTTGGACAACCTAAGACTCAGCTGGAGTGATGACATCAGTGCTTTCAGCTCTGAATGGTCTGTTTCATATCAATGACTATGTAGTTGTGTCAGAATGAAAGGCAGACTCAGCCCTATGTAAAATCAATGAAGTTATGTGCTGACCCTGTGCTTTCTCCAGTGTTACCTGGAGAGGGATCAGATTCTTTCTCTCTGGTAGCATTATGTCATTTTACATCATAAGACTTGACATTGTTTAAAAAAAAAAAAAAAAAAAAAAAAAGGATAATTTTATTACTGGACTACAAATCACATATAGGACCTATTTGTCAAAACTGCAACATTTTTGCAAACTTTAGAAAGTCTTCTAAATAAATCTTGATATTTCTTGTAAATACATTATTATTATTTTTTTTTACTATGGGAAATAAAATGTATTTTTAATGAGTGGCGGTCCCCAAATCTGAAATGCCTAATGTTTTTTCTAAACACAGAGCACTCCAAAAAAACCCTATTGCCGAAGTGACTTGATGATGAAGACAGCCTGCAACAAAACTGGGATCAGAGCTGTAGCTTCTGATTTGTTACCCCTTAACAACAGTACTGCTCGGTAAGGGCTTAGTTGATGCTTCATATTGTTTGCCACATAGTACAGTTACTAGTGATACAATATACAAACACAGTGAAACACAATTGCTGTTTTAATTTTAAAAAATCAAAACCCCAACCCCTGATTTTATTATAATTCATTTAACAAGACAGATACAGAATTATTATGTGTGACAGATTTTTATATCTTTTGGTTAAATTACAAAAATCCATAATTTTTTCACAGCTACAGTTGTTTTGTTCTAATCTCTGTAACATATATTGTACTTTTGCCTATTCCAAAGCAAACACTTCCTATATTGAAGGATTTTTATCATTGATCTGTAACAGATTTTGGACCCTGGTGCACTGAAGACAGTGTCCAAGATTTCCCTGGCTGTGGAACACCCAGAACCACAACCTGGATGGAACAGGAGAAAGGGACTTTCCATTATGGCCCAGTGGGGCTATCCCAAGCCTGGTCTTTTCACAGCCTTCATCTGGAAGTGCCTTGGATTTGTTATGTGTCTTAAGAGCCACTCAATATTGTTTGACTTGAGGTTGGAAAGTCTGGAAAC
>JAWWES010000001.1:53867129-53950947 GCA_035583135.1 Lophotriccus pileatus | reverse complement strand
TAAAAATCCACTGGTTCACATTAAGCATTTGCCATAACAATTTCAGATCAGCATCTGCCTAAAACTTGCAGACAAGCCTTTTCTATTTATTGCAGAGCTTTTCAAAGAATGATTTTGTACATTACCACTTTTTCCCCATTTCCAAAATCTGACACAGATAACAATTTCAAATGCTCATTTACTATCTATACATTATCTGCAGAATTACAGAGATGAACCCTTTTTCTATGAAAAAAATATAATAGTAAAAATCTTACATACAAAGACAAAACACAGCAACAAAAAGCTGCCCACAGAATTAACATTCAGCCTTTCTGTCACCAGTTAGGATGAAATTCCTCTAGGGTGAGTTTTCTATGAGGATGTTAAAGTTGTTGTTTGGTTTTCGTTTTGTTGTTTGTTTTTTGTTGTGTGTGTGGGTTTTTTTTGGTTTTTTTTTTTACCCCCCCATAAAGGAGACATGCTCTAAAAACAGTAATGTCTAAAACAACATTATTTAGTTTTTAGTCATGCATTTGAAGATTTGGCTTTGAGCATCTTCTGAAGTTAGCAGTCAGAGGAATCCAGTTTCACTGAAGTACCAGTGGTGGAGTTTCTGAAAGTGTCCTCCGAGCAGAGATCCGCAGACATCTGGGGCAGCCTCCAGATCTGAAGCATGCTTTGTGAAAGCATGTTTTGCACTCTGTTTACACATAGAGAATAGCATTCAGGAAAAAAAAAAAAAAAAGAAAATTATATCAATAGCTGTGTTCCTTGAATTATGTTCTATCAAGCACGTACAAGTACAAAAGTAAACAGAAGCAGTGCAAGGCCAGGACAACAACCACCACTGCAATAATTTACAATGAATGCCGGCAAGATCTGATAAAACAGCTCTCTCTCATGCCTAGACCCAAAATAATAGCCTACCCCTGCGAGCATAATCATGCTTAGGCAAATCCCTGATTTTGCTCTCTGAATTCACTGATGCAAAACAGCTGCCAGAGGCTGGTTCTCAAAGATACATGGCTGTCCATGGTTTCCAAATGCACATACAGGTTTTCAAATACACATCCCTTCAGTAAAGCTAGTTCTCAAAGTTTAAAATAAGTCCAAACAGTTTTGTACACCAAAATTTCACCAAAGAAGAAAGAAAATACCTTCACTTGGGAACATACCTGTACACCTTTTACACTTGGCAGTCTGATATGGAAAGAGCAGGTCTGCACTCTGACAGAATTCACAGATAAACCCCTTCGCTTGACAGAGCTACAACAACAGCAAAAGGGTTGAATTTAGATCTAAGAAAAAATTATTTGGGAACGGCAGCAGGGATATTCCTCATACTAGCAGCTGCAAGACATGAAAAGCTGTATATTTTCCTTACCTCACAGCCATCCACATGGGAGACAGAGCTCTTCAGAATATCTTTAAGAAGGGGCAGTAACTGCCCCCGTTTGATCTTCACTAGATCATCCAATGAGAAGAGATGCAACTCCTCTGTTAGATGGCTGGGGACCCGTTCAAATTCTTTCAGTACACTGCAAAGAGAAATGGAATCCAATTTAAGGTGCAAAAAATTGTTCTTCAAGTATATTTCAAAAATAAGCCTCTTTCACTTCTCTAGTCACACAGGGATTATACAAGGCAAGTTCATGCTAAATCCTACTTCCCCTCACAATTTGAGATCACTTTAACAAAAACTGGGGTTTGGGATTTAGAATAAACTGTTTGCTTTAAATGTGCATTCCTCAAGCATTGGAGTTGCCATACACAGTTAGCCCAGCAATTCTTAAATAACATGTAAAGGGTTCTCTCCTACCTCAGGAACAGTAGGTAAAATCCCATATATAATAATATCCCATAATATAAGAAGGTAGGCTTATTTATTTTCTTTTGCAAAGAGAACATTGACGAGTTTTATCTGATGTAGGTCACTACTGCGTGAAACTGTGCTTGTACTGAGTGGGTGAACACTGAAATTACAGCTCCTGTTTTTAACATATCACTGATGTAGATACAGGTACAGTGAGGATTCTAATGCTTATTTCTGTAATGGAATCCCAGGTGGCTGAGCAGAAGAGAGACATAAAAATCCATTTCTTCTGAATTTTGGTGACTAGCACATAACTGATGAATAAAAGAGGTTTATGTCAAAGAGAGAACAGAATCTACTTAAAAAGCTTATTTTGCTTAAGTCTGTTTTTAAAAAGGTCAACAATTCTACAGTGAAGATCTTATTATTCACATGTCTACATATTAGTTAAGCCCATAGATTGAGAAGGTGAACACCACAAATCTTTCACTTGCAGCAACAAGCAAGGTTATGTTTTGGTCTTTATCACTTTTGGTTACTACTTTCATTTGAATATGTTTACAGAATAAACTGAATTCAGCATTATGACAGAGTCCTGGAAGAAATCTTTAAACCCTAGAGGAGTACATTTGTTAACTTAAAAAAATCTAATTTTTTTTTTAAAGATAAATATTCTCAGAAAAATAAGTATTTTTGACCTTTTAAGAATGAGTGAGAACTTAAGAGAGATGGACCAGGAAAAAAAAATACACCAAACTAAAATCTTTCAACATTTAAAACTAGATGTCTTTGGCCACAAGAAACAGAAAGCTACTACATAAAACCTATAATTCATTCAGTATCTGCAGTGCAATAGAAGGTAATTTTGTTATTAGAATTTTCTCTAATGATCACATTAACTTATTTAAAACTGGACTCTAATGTCACTAGAGAAGAAGGCTCTATAAGCACCTCATGTACATTTTACTAAGCTATTTTTCACACACAATCATGGCCCATACCTTTCACCAAACCTGCAGGTCTTCAAAAGCTTTTTCAAATGAAAAAGCTGTTCTTGGGCCTCCTGAAAGATGAAGGGAAAAAAACAAACAATTTTTAAATTAAAAGCAATTGCATCTATATATTCATAAATGAGAAACACCACTACTTGATTCAGCAACCCTTGCAACTACATCAAACCATACCTAAAAATAGGAACTTCACACTCAGCACAGAATTAAACAACTGGATTTTCTAACGCACGGAAGACCAAGGCAGGCAAAGGCTGTTTTTATTTCCTGACAAGTGAGCAAGTCCTAATGCTACAAATGACTCCATGTCTGCACATCAAGATGCTAGACCCAAACCTGTGTAAGAACAGGTAAGTGTCTCCTCAGCCAAGAAGGGAGAACATGGCTACTTGTAATATTCAGCAGAACACCCTTCCTCAAGCTGTAGGAGATACAGCCCTTAGATGAGCCAAAGGTGTTTTCTCCAATGGCCCACAAAATTAAGGAGTCATTCAAAACTTCCAGAACTTTGCAACAGCCAAAAACTAGGTAGAGGTAAATATTTACTGTTGGAGCCCAACTCTCCTCCATGAACTAAAGCTGCAAACCAGTAAGGAGACACTTCTCAAAGACAACAAGACCTCTGACATAACCTTCATCTGAGGTTAAAGAGAACAAGTCCCAGAAGTGGTCAAGGGACAAGCAAGAGAAACAAACTCTCCTCCTTCAAACGTACAGACCGAACAAAGGACATCCTACCCTAAGGAGTTTTTCCCAAAAGTCTCAGACCCATAAATTCCTAACAAAAAAAGGCCACACTTACCCTCACCCTGTCCATTTCTTTACTTTTTGTGTAGAGGGTTTTGTTAATACATGCCACATTGAAAATTGGTTGCTGCCATATGCTGTCCAGTAGGTGTTTGGAGAAGTTGCATACATAGTATTTTTTGAAGTCCCATTTTGAAAGTATTCGGGCAGGAATAGAAGACTGGGCATAGCTGTGGCAGCAGTCACAAAAGTATTTCCCCAGGTAGTCACAATAACGGAGTCTCCTGATATATTCTGCAAGTAGACAGAAACAAAATTGTGACTATTTCTAAAATGGGAAATTTAGATTTAGAAAATTTATGGGACATACCTCTTGTTTGTATGCCTATTCTGTCTTAATAATTCCAGTAGATTGAAGTGAGGGGAAAGGAATTTTTTAAGGTAGGTCATTTTATTATTGTGGTAAAGACATGCACAAGCTCTGCACTTTGCATTAGAACAGAAAGCTTTCCTCATTTCCACATTTGTTGAACTGATTATAAATACCACAATGAGATCTTAAAGAAACTATTGTTGCTTTACCCACAAACCAGACACAAGTTAAAACACAGAAAAAAAATTTACACCAATTTTGGAGTCACATTTGCATAGTATTTTCTCGCAAAGAGTTTTGTGGGGTTTTCCCAGCTATTACAGCATCTCAGGCTTGCTTGAGTTAATGTGATGTCACAGATTGTTGGTACTTTACAGGCCAAATTCTACTCTTGTGAGCTGACCCAGAACAAGTCTTGGTCACCACTTCAAAGATTTCTTAGGTAAGGTCTGTTTGTCAGATCTGTAAATAATTGTGCTTTCAAGCAGTTCTCACAAAGTATCACAAATAAAAAATTAAAAAGACACCCCGAAAGAGCAAAATCACACATTCCTTAAGCTTGCATAAAGTCTCTGGCAAAGAATTACTGAAAGAAACAATTGGAAGATGTAAAACCAGCACTTTCCAGCCTGGAAGCTTGATTTTTTTAATGGTTTTTCCTGTTTTGTTGTTGACTGTCATGAATTTTTATTGTGTATGAGAAGGACATCTATCAAGTATTGTATTCAGTCCACAATGAGAAATTCCAGACACTGGAAAGATACCACTGTCTGTTTTACTATTGCAGGCATATCCAACAATGAGATTTTTCTTCTAGCTCAGATAATTTTACAATTGTGGTACATCTGGGTTGGTGAAGATTGTGGTCTGATTACTAGCAATACACTTAGTAGGGTTTTTTTTTTCCACTTTTGATAATACTTACTGCTTTCTATTGGGGTTCCGCAACCAACACACGTGAAGTTTTGAGCAGCCACCACTGCATCTCTCCTGTGTACAGAGGAAAATAGTTAGACCTTTCAGCATTCAGAACACAGTTTTAGTTAACATTCTTCCAAAGTACAAAAGAGCTACACTGGCACCAGTGAAAACGTCCCAACTTAGGAGCTGAGTCCTACTCCTCCACATGAAGAAGGGGGGGTTCTGTAAGGAGATGCAGATTATTATTTTAGTGGGAGACTCTAAGCTCTTCTGTGGAGAATATATAATCACATACAGCTTGCTGAAAGAATTAAATTATTTTACATTTCTTAAGATGACATCAGTATCAAGTGGTTGGGAGAGGGGAAAGTCCACATCTGCAATTGAAAAAGCAACCAAACCTGCAGCAACACAAGGATTAGCCAGTTTGCCTTCTGTGTGCACTTTACAGCACTTTATGCAGAGTGAGACAGCAATTTCCCCAAACATGACCTGTTTTCATCCCCACTTTCTGAAAACCTACTATCCATAAAATATTAGCAGGAAAGTGGGGAGAGTCAAGAATATTCTTCAGGTAGTGCCACAGAATGAAATTTTTAGGAGCCATCTAAGTGTGCTGCCCCTGTAACGCCAAGCGGTACGTGCATTATCACATGCAGAAGCGCGTATGCCGTGTTAATCAGGACATGCCAACAGAGGGAAAAAGATGGCATCTGCTTTCTAGTGAGGCTGATGACAGATACTGCAGAAGGTTGTGCCATGCACTAGCTCTAACCTTAGGACCTCTTAATCACCCAAGCTCCTTCCATCAACTTCTCCCCTGCTATACTAAATGACAATGCTCAGATCCCTCAAAACTTACTTGACTGAAGGATGAATATTAAATATAATCTGCGATCTTGGTGGGGACCAGCCAGAAGATCCTCTTAATTTTGATATGATCTTTATTTCTTCAGCCAGATTCAAGCTGGACTCAAGTTCTTTTGGAATCTCTTCTTTCAGCACAGACTATTGGGAAAGATAAACTTGTGAATATAACCAGCACCTCAGCTGAACATACGTTAAATGCTATGGGAGATGTTTATCTCCCTTTATACTCCAGGATTTTAAAGTTCAGTTTTCACCTCCATGGAGTCCCCCCTTAGTTAAACTCCCTCATATCAGTCGCAGAAGAAAGCACATTCTGATTGTTCACAACTCCATGTCTCAAATGTATTGAAAATTGCTAGAGAAAGAAGACATTCTCTAAAGATTTATCTAAAGTGAAGTAATAAACTGTAAGCACTCATCTATATTTGTTTGGGTTTTGTTTTAGTTTAGCTTCCCCCTTTTGCTAGCAGTGAAGCAGCTGCAGTGAGACAATGATTATTTGGGGAACTGAATAAAGAGCTTGTTGTTTTCAGATCAGACTCACTCTCTGCTTAGATGAGCTCAGGCAACCAGACAGCTGAACTAGAGAGTCTGTCTGCAACCAGTATTTTCTGAAAGCTCTGCACAACTCCTGGGCTGTTGCTTCAGCAGAATTGCTGCCTGGTTCAAAAGATGATCTGAAAGTTAAGGAATACAGTCAGTGAGAAATAGCAGCATGTCATCAGCATCTCCAGTGCCTCTTCTTCATCCCTGGAAAGTTTTCTCCCATCCCTTCATTTCTACCCTTTTTCTTTTATACACCCGGCCCTCGAAGAGACACAGACACCACCCTCCAGCAAGACTCAGGGACCAGAGAAACACTCTGCTAAGTCCAGCATCAGAGACATTTGCTGTCAAGCAGCATTCCTTCCCCTTCTTTGGAAGGACCAACTTTACCATTCCCACACCTTTCCCTGCCCCAGGCAGAAGAACCATCAGAAAGCTGCTCTAGCAGAAAAGGTAGTGCCACTGGGGATTCTATTAGAGATACCTTTTATCTGGAGCGACAGACAGATTTTCAAGGTCTTCAAGTTCTGTGGTAAAGGAGAAAACATTATCAAGCCATCTAAGAAACAAAGCTTTTATTGCTCAGCACTGTTTTACATCTATCTTCTGTGTTACCACAGTGTCAGTTTAAAATATATTCATCCTTACAACACCCCTGCTGGATGCAGGAAATAACCTCAATCCTAGCTGTAAAACAGGCATAAGGAGTCTTATCTCCTCTGTATATCTCCAACATCTGTAAATGAAGAAGACTCCCTAACATCTATGCATCCTAAGATCACCATCAGCCTCCCTTCAAGAGCAGAAATCCTAAGGACAGAAAGTGCCTGCTGGTCGAGTCCCAGTCAGAAGGCATTTGATGTAAATAATAATATACAGAGCCAAGAGAGTGCATACTTATTTTCTTGAACACTGATATTTGGACACACCAATCACAAACTTACCAGCTAATGATATAAACAAGTCAGTAACAGGTGAGATGAATGGAATTAAAGCACACACTTCTTCATTATGTTAATATAGACACAATATCCTTATACCAACAAGGTATTGGTAGCATTAGTTTTGGCCATTACTGCTCTCAAGACAAATGTTTTCCCATTCATACATCTCAAAGTAACTCTTGCTACTAGGAACAGAGTTTTTGGAGCTAATTCTTCATTCTTTGATCAGGGAAAGAAGAGGTGGAAAAAAAAAATCTCTAAAACTGAAAAAAGCAATAAACCCCTGATTTATTATCAGAAAAAAAAATAAAACAGAGGTTAAATGTTGCACAGGCTCTTTTAAGGGTTTCTATTTCTATATGTGTTAAACCCAGAAGCTAACCAAAGAAAAATCAGGATGTCCTGAAGAGAAGTAAAGCACATGATTATAAGGGAACAGAGACACTCTGCTCTAGTCCTGAAGCAGAAGGAGGGCTGCCTAAAACCTAGTCAACCTGTTTAATCAGGAAATGATCACGTCCTAAATTCTCTCAAACAATGTTGCTAAAGGTGGCTGAGGCTGTGCCAGTTTCACACTTTTCTCACCTGTGTTGTTGGGTTTAATCCTTAGTCATAACTTCAGTCCCTGTGTTGGGTTTGCATGGCAAAATTTTGGTAGAGGGGGGCTACTGGGATGGCTTCTGTGAGAAGCTGCCAGATCTTTCCCCTATGTCTGACAGAGCCAATGCCAGCCAGCTCCAAGATGAACCCACTGCTGGACAGGCCTGAGCCTGTGAGCCATAGTGGTAGCATCTCTGGCATAACAGAGTTAAGATGGGGGGAAAAAAACCTGTACTGCAGTTGCAGCTGCAGAAGGTGTGAGAACACGAGAGGAACAGTTCTGCAGACACCAAGGTCAGTGAAGAATGAGGGGCAGGAGGTGCTCCAGAAGCTAGGGCAGAGATTCCCCTGCACCCCAAGGTGCAGACCATGGTGAGCCAGCTGTGCCCCTGCAGCCCATGGAAGTCCATGGGGGAGCAAAGATCCACCTGTAGCCTGTGGAAGAGCTCACTCTGGGGCAGATGGATGCCCAAAGGAGGCTGAAACCCAGAGGGAAGCCCATGCTGGAACAGGCTCCTGGCAGGACCTGTGGGAAGCCCCAGGAGGTAGACAAATAGGGAGTTAAGTTTATCCCAGGAAGAAGGGAGGGGTGGGGGAAGATACTTTGAAATTTGGTTTTATTTCTCATTACCCTACTCTGATTTGATTGGCAATAAATTAAACTAATTTCCCCAAGTTGACTCTGTTTTGCCGGGGACAGTAATTGGTCAGTGATCTCTCCCTGTCCTGATCTCAACCTACAAACCTTTCCTTGTATTTTCCATCCCCTTTCTAGTGGAAGAGGGGGAGTGACAGAGTGGTTTGGTGGTCACTTGGTACCCAGCCAGGGCCAGCCTCTCAAATCAGCAAAGATATTCTTTGATAGAAAGGAAATCCTGCACCAGTCTGGTTTTTCTGCATGTGTTTCAATAAGGAACCATGCATGCATCGTTGTTTCCATTTTCTCATGTTATTTCTCCTACCATAACCTCTAGTAAGTCAATGGAATTCCCAAGCAATGGAGGAGATTCAGCTGAACAATAAATCTGTTCCTGCAGTTATAATTTTAAAGTCTTACCAATAATTACATATTCATCCTCTGAGTCACTGTGGCAACAAAATCTGGTAACCTCATGATGTGATGGTAGATGCACTGGGGAGCTGACAGGCAGCAAAGCACAGCCTGTCCAGGGCAAAGACAGTATCAGTTAAACTTTTCCAGCATATAAGTATCTGCAATTACATTTACATTTTTTCATCACTTAACAAAACTTTAGGACACAGACTGTATTTATGCGCGAATTTTAGTTATTTATTTCTATACATAGACAGACAAAGCCAACTCTTAGGAGTCTGTCATACAGTATATCCTTCAGTTTCTCAGAAAGAAGCTTTGAATGATAGACCAAAATCTTTTATATTATCAGCAGTCTCTTCCCTTCTCACACGCAAGCACACCATTCATTTTTCCACAGAAGTTACGACATTTAGACTTGAGACTTATGATCCATTGCTAAGATCTGTATTACTCAAGCAACTAAAATCTACTTTAAAAATGCGTGTGCTGACTCAAGCATTACAGTGCCAAGAGGATTTATTATTTGACTCAAACTATAGGTGAATGAATACTCTGGGCAGTCTCATACATACTAATTGCATGGCCTGATCTGCATGCTGCAGAAGCAAGCACAGAATTAAAAAGCCAGGCTGCAAATCCTTAAAAAACCAAAAGGATTCAGGCAGAAAGAAAATTATGCAACTACAGGCACTCTTTTTGGAGAGACATGCTTGGTATGTAGCACTTGAACCTTACATTTTCTTTTAAATGTATAAAATAATTTAATTATAAGAAATAAAACATAGATGTGAGCATCCAAAAGGAAGTATTTGACCCACAGGAAAAACACTTGTGGTATAATGATCCTTGAGGGGTACAGTTCTCCAGAGACTCAAAGAAGGCAACAGCCGATTTGGTTCCATGCAGTGCCCCAATTAATTTAGTATTTTCTTGCACAAAAACAAACAGCAAAGGCTTTCAGACAAGGTTACACTCTAGACTAAGTAACTTGCCTTCATAACCACTGTCTGAAGAGGCAACAGAAGAATCAGACTTCTTTACTCCAGGGTAAGAATATAACTCCGAATCAGTGTGATAGCTGCTATCTGATCCGCTTGTTTCTTCCACACCCCAGGACTCTGCTTGTTGACTTAAGATATTACATTTCATTTTTTCCAGTGATGCTATAATCATATCTGCAACAAAGAAGTGCGCGTTTTCCTGGACAAAAGAATGGAATGCTCATTAGTACCTGGCATATTTGATATTTACTTAAGATGAACTGAAATAGATAATCTCTCCCTGTACTTTTTCAACTCTACAAATAAAAAAGTAAACCTATCTCATCTTTCATTTAAACATATAAAAAAACAACCCCAAGAGAAATTCAGAGACAACACGCAAAAGTCAACTGCCCAGATAATTGTCTCACCCTTGATTAAAACATACAATTTACTTTTGTCTTAACCATCTATTAGACAAAAATAAACTTCATTACATGACTAACTGATGAATATCTATACATTTTAGGGGCACGGTCTTCTAGTTACACTGCATTGTTTAGTATGCAAGCATGCATCCACGTAACCTATTTAATATGGTTTAATTTCAAGTCAAGGTGTACAATCAGTTTTGCACATGTGCTAGCTTGGAGGGGGCCAGAAGTGGCAAGTTTTGGAGGGACTGTAGATCTTCAGGCAGTACAAGGGCTAGTAAAATGCTTTCATGTGTTAAGAGTTAAGGCAGCGAAGTAGGGAATATGCAGTGAGACAGCTTAAATGGTCAAGTCAATGCTACATAGAAAGTCTGTGATAAGGGTAAAGGGAAACCTGGCTCCCCTGGGCTTTGTACAGCCTTCAATAAAAGGCAGCTGTTTCAAAGTTTCACTGTAGGATTTCCAAGCCAGAAAATCCCTCCTTATGTCCCTTGTCATCTTGCCTGCCTGGGTCACCCATTCTCTAGGAAAACAGACCACTGAGACATCCAGAGAAACCTGGAGCTTCCTGTCCCAGTGTCACTATTGTATCATTTGCTTCCTCTGGGCTAACACCAGCCCCACCTGTGCTACTGGTACTGGCATGGGCACAGCTTCCCAAACCAGCCTCAGCCCAAAAGTGGATGCATCATGGAGAGACAGGTGCGCTCAGGCACAAGAGATGCCCAGAATACTCCCCCTTTCTCCCCTCAACTGCATTATGTAAACCTAAACTTATGTCTAAAAAGTTATGGCAGTATTTAAGGCTAGAGATTCTGGGTGCAGAATAATTAAAGCTTCATAAAAATGGCTTATGTTCAGAAAATTGTACCACTGGACATCAGTATTCGAGACATACCCTCAACTTGTATGGGAAACATGAAGAAAGACATCAGTGTTTAGAAATAGCTAAGACTCAAGGAGCACAGCAGACAGCAGTTGTCTCATTGCTGACAGATAAATACATTTAGACAAGATTAATTTCAACATTAGAGAGCTCCCACCAAGTCCCTGTAGGTGTTTGAAAATACTTTTATCTTTTCCCTAACACTGATTAGCATCACTTGCTTGGTACACAACTGGGAAAACTTTCAATGAACTTCAGCAGTCCAGGAGTTTGCTACATTAGAAAAGAAATAATTAAACAGCTTTTTTTTTCCTTTTGGGAGATATCTCCTACTTTGAAGATTCTCAAGTTAGGGGCAGAGCACAGCCCTATCAGCGTGTCCTGCTGATAAAAGCAATTACAAGGGTAAGAGAGAGCTACTTTGCAAAAAGATGGAACAGAATACAAAGAGTCCTGTACTCAGCATGACTATCAACTTTCACCTTTGCCTACTGATATCTCCCTCACCCTAGGAAGCAGTCCCAACTCAGCTGTTACACACCAGCCTTCTCATTTCTGTTCTCCCCCACTAACATCAGTGGAAAGTCCCTCTAAGATTATCCAGCCCATTTCCTTCCTGGCGCAGGACTACAACTTGACTACAACCCTCAGAATTGCCAACGCCACACATACCTTAGTTTTCAGTCCTGAAGTTCAAAGAGATTATTTAACAACCTAAAAGTATTTTGTGTTTCGGGGCTTTTTGCTTTGTTTTTTATAAAGGCAGCATTTGTGGCTCATTTGTACTGAGCTCTTACTATCTTTTATCTTGTAATCACATCAGCCCCTACTTCTCTACAGAGCAGTAGTAGCTGATATGATCTTGACTCACTCAGTACTTGTCAGACTGCGGGTTCTAATCCAGGTATCTACTCACTGGTCTCCTGGTGACTGAAAGCAAATTACTTTTGTTCTCATTCCCACATTATAGGTAGAAACATTGTCTCCTTTCTCAGACACCTTTCACAAAAAAGCAACATGAAAAGCTAATTCACGTGTTTGTTGGGTTTTGGCGTATGCTTTAGTGGGTTAGGGTTTTTTGTTTGAAATGTGCCTTAAGGATGCTGAGAGCTGCAAACCAAATGCAGAACTTGTCACTCCAGTGAAACCAGTGCTGTGTACAAAGATGGTTACCTCTTGGGCCCAGGACATGGGACCACTTGCACATCCATAATCCAACAAAAAAAAAAAAATCTCATTTTCTAGGCACATTTTTAAAGCTCTCCTACTTGTTGCAATTCATTAACCCCTCTTTTCCCACTGTTAGGAAAGATTAATATTTAGCAGAGTGACAGCGTGATGTGTGACAGCATTATCTCCTCTTCTTTAACTCTGTTTATAAGCTTGAGTGGACTGCCTATCTGACAACACACTGTTTGGGCCCCTTATTAGAAAGTCATGAGAAACTCCTTAAATTACCGCAGTTTTTTGAGTTATTGTGCTTGTTATTCATACTGTAACTCTTTGACTGCAACCTCACATGCTCATCATAATCACACACACAAAAAAAACCCCAGCTTCTCCCATCTTGACAGTAAAAGCACATGATAAATCCCATCCATATGCACATAGCTGCAATAAATTCTATGTAACATATCGTAATATAACTTTAAAGTTACTACAGTAATCCTATTTTTCTAATGGAATGTGCAGGAAAATAATGGAATGAAGAGTGGAAATGTACAGTGTTCCTAAATAATTCCATTATTTAAAAATAATTAAAATGTGTAATTAATGGGATTAAGAGTAGAAAATAAACTATAAAATAGACATGTTAGGTTTGTAGGTTCACCCACAGAGGGCAAGAAGAGGGAAAGTACAGTATTTGTAAAGATTAGTACATCTATCAGGAAGTTTGAGAAACACCTCTTGTCATTTGGGTTTGCCACTATAAAATGGAAAAAACATTATGATGATAGTACTTGATGTCCTCACCTTCTCCACATCCTCTGGAAGCACGCAGATATCCTGCAAGGAACGATTCAAGGGTATAGCACTTATGTTCAAAGGAGAAGTAGAACCTGCAGGTATAACAAGAACTTCTATTAGTTATTTCTTTCTCTGCAGCTCCCAGGATGCGTGCAGAGTGACTTCCAGAAAGCAAAGCAAACTTTCTTTCCCAAACAGAACACTGCTTGGGGCTGGAGGTTATGGTGGAAGTTAAGGAGGAGAGAAATGTGAGGGACACACTGGCATTTAAACTACTCTGGCAACCTGAAGCACGAGCATCAACTATCAGAAAAACACAGTTTAAACGTCATGTGGTGACAGCACTGCAGTCCCACACCAGTCCTCTCCCAGCTACGGCCTGAGCTGCTGGGGATAACCACAGCCAGAACCTGAGGGTGGGTTTACAGTGATGCTCTGCAGTTGGCAACACAGCCAGCTGACACTGTGCTCTTCTCGTTCATAATTCCTGGAAGAAAAAGAAATCTCACTGCTGTCTGGGCATGCAGAGAGACGCATCAGCCTTAAAAGACTCCCTGTATCACTGCTGGCATTGTGTGACTACAGCAAGTTTAGCAAACACTTTACCGTTATGTTTCCATACCCCAAGGAAATCTCTCTCCTGTTTCCAAATGCAACCCATACTGCGTGGTAATAAGTGGCTAATGCCACAGTACTCCCTGCTTTCCAGAATAGCAGTTTTTCTTTTCCTGGCATTCACTGATGAATACAGTTGAGCATGTGAAACAGAATTCATCTCTTTTTCCCCGATAAGAATTTTTCACTGTGCAGCAGAGCACACATTAGATTTTTTATAGCTTAACCATAGACTGCTTTTTATATGTAAATATATGTATAGCCGTAATATTCTTTCCCAGAAAACTGAAAGTGTGAGACCATGCCCTCTGAAGCATTTGGAAACAGCTCTCAGGCACATGGTGAGATTCTTGGAGTGTCCTGAGCAGGGACAAGAGTTTGACCTGATGATCCTGATGACTCCAACTCAGTGGATTCTACGATTCTATATATTGTTTTCAAAGCACTCACAGCCACTGCTACAAGAAATTTACTGGAAAGGTGATAAAGATTATATATAATGTCTGTGAATGTACATACTAATGAGATAAGAAAGAAAACAACTGACACTGACAGGTGTTTACTCTTTTCTCAACTTAAACTCAAGAAATTTCTCTTTCACTCTAGTGATGTTTTCAGGATAAAATAGCCTGTAAGTAAATGGTCACCACACTCAGTATTTAAAGCCTTTGCAGATAGCATGGCTTAATCAAAGGTTGTTTTTGTAAAAAAAAAATAAAAAAAATTCCTAAATTTGTTTAAAATTCACAGAAGTTTCATAAGATATGATCATAATTTATAAAACCTTTTTCTACAACTAAGGGGCGCTGATTCTCAGGCCTAGTTTAGATTATTTATATTGCCATATTTATAGAAACTATGTTATGCTGCCCTGAGCATCAATGACATCAGGCTGGAAAGTCAATACTGCGCTTGAGTGTAGCAACGCAGTGTTTTTGTACAGAATTATTAATGCCTCCATTGTGTATACCATGAAGGAAAAATGAAAAGGCTGTCAATATGACTTTTCAAACCACATTCAATGGCCTAATTAGGCTATTTTCATACCTACTTGATGATTCATCTTACTGGATAAGCAATGCTAAAAGCTCTACAGGTTGATATAAAAGCCTACTTTCTCATCTGTTAAGATAACAAACATTATTCTCTGAACTAAATAACCAGAAATAAGGAAATGAGAAAACTATTCCTTTCTCTTTCAAATATACGATACAATTCATCCTAAATGTAATTCTGAAATCTAATGGGAGCTTTCTCTTTTGCTCACCTCTTGCATCTCATCTGTGTCTTAAAGTAAAAAGAATGTTAAGTGAGAAGAAGCACAGGAAGGAAGCTGGGTCTGATGCAGAAAAATTATCAGGTTGCTGTTGTGCTCCTGAACGCTACTGCCTGGAGGCTGCTGGGGCTGGAGAATGAGCCCTAAGGAGTCAAAGAAGGAAGTGACCTTGATGCACAGAGGTCAAAAGCAAGAACAAGCCCTGTGAACTGTCAGTGACACATCAGCCACAGGAAAGCCCTCAGAAAACAGCAAACTCACCCTCAGAAAACAGCAAACTCAGTCACAAACTCTTCATTAACAATGGCAGAGCCTTTTCAGAAGGTTGCATGAGGCCACCAGAGAATGGCCCTTAAACATATGAACAAGGCCTAACAGGAATCTCCTGGGTCCAGCAGAAAAATCCCATTAAACAAAAGCATTAAACCCTACTGAAAAAAAAAAATTATTCTGATTTGAGTTATATTACATAATTTTCTTACATTTTATGCATCTGTCACCAAATCTCCTCTGAGAAACCACCTCTGAGATGCCAATTGAAAGGACAGCAAGCCAGGAAATGCTACTGCATAATTCCTGCCTTAAAATTAGGCATTTTGTTTTCTCTTTTTCATTTTGCTATTTGCTTTTCACATCCTCATAGTCCAGGACAATGTGGGAGACCTCCCTCCCCAGGCTACCCAATTGCAAGTTAAACGGCTAAAAGCAACAAGGAATGATGAAATGCAGAAGTTTTCACTTTGTACAGAACAGGCCAGAGCCTAAAGCAGAGAAAGCCCACCACACTGTGCAGTGTCTAACAGGATCCTTTAGTCCTATTTTTAGTAAAATCAAGGATCCTACTTCTTCAGTCACTTGGCTGCCACATTCCTTCCTTTGCTTTCTGGAGAGCCAGCAGTGCTACTAACCCAACACAAGCTTGTGGCACGTCCGACTCGTGCCAGAAGACCGAGTCACGCACAATTTATTTGTTCCTACACACGTGCCTTGCAGTCCCCGTTGACCCCGAGAGCCTGGGCTGTGTTTTCCAGACCCAGCTACCCAAACCCGCGTGACTGGCCCCAGCCAGCCCAAACTGCTGGGTGTGGTTTCCTTCTCCCTGACAGGCACTTCTGAAAGGCACGGGGCCAACAAAACACCCAGAAGGAGGAAACAACCATAACCGTCACCATCCTAACTGTTGATGACAGCCTATCCTGGATGACAAAGTTGTAATTATTAAGAGCTCCCAGACCTGCAATGGCACGTGCCTGTTTGACACCTGGCTGCCAACTTGAAACCTTGGAGGAGCTCTAGGTAAATAGATAGGAAGGATCAGAACTTGGACATGGTTCTCAAGGGAGTGTCATTCCAGGACCGTACTGACCAAAGCAGAGAGAAAAAAAAAACAAAATAGGAACAAAAAAAACAAATGCTAGCCTCTGTCATTTTTACTTCTAAAAGAAAGGCAGGATGAAAACTCCCTGCTGTTTGCTTTTATTCCAGTAGAAAAATCAGGCCTCAATTGCAACATCTTTCTGAGGCTCAGCGTCTATCATCATAGAATGATTTGGGTTGGAAGGGACCTTAAAGATTATGTAGTTCCAAGCCCCTGCCATGGGTTGGGATGCCACTCACTAGATCAGGTTTCTCAGGGCCCCCTCCAACCTGGCCTTGTACACTGCCAGGGATGGAATATCTACAACTTCCTCAGGGAACCTGGTTCAGTGCCTCACCCATGGCCAAGCCAGCCGCTCCCCCATCCATCTCTAGGGCATGTGCTGAAAATTCCCACTGAACAGCTCCTTACAGGCTTGTGCTGCCCTGAGCAGTCCCACTCTGGCACAAGCCAATTTAGTTGTAACAAGAATGGATGTTAATGCCCTGCCTCCAAAACCCCAGAATCCAAAGACTCCCTCTGCTCCAGGTAACATCAAACACAAGATGACTCAGGGAGCCTGCGCACACCAGTGAATCACTACCCAATGCCCAGATTCACGCTCTCTGCTGCTGGGAGAAGGATAATAGTGAAGACAAGACAAAGTTGGTAGAAAGCCCATCCAGTGCATGTTCTACATTGCTCACAGCTCAGCAATTTTTACATTTTTCCAACAGTTGCATACTACAGAAACATTTCTGCATCACGAGAGATGCCTAACACAAGCATGAGAGTCTCCTGTTTTACCAAGTCCAACCTTCTGTTCTCCTTGTTTTTTAAGCTTTCTCCTTCTCCCCTCTCTCCTATTTTGAATGACAGCATTTGTGTAATTTGCAATCACCACAAGCAAGGCCCACTTCAATTACAGTTGTCTTTCCTAGTGCAAAAATCTTACAGCAAAAACGCACCTGTAAAGTTACCTGTTGGATTGATTGGCTCTGACTGGGGAAGGCCACTGGGAGAACGGCTGTCACTGTTGCTGATGGGCTCAGGCTCCAAGGCATCAGGGTATTGCACTAGATCTGCTGGCTTACCAACAGTTGAATTGGAAAGAAACCTCGTCAAAGTCAAGTCTCTTTCAGGGAAAGTGTAACGTTCTTTTCCAGAATGCACAACAGCCGATGTGACAGTGCCTCCTGTTAACGTTACCTGGGTAAAGCAGTCCTGCTTCAGAGGGGACATGTCCGAAAGAGTGAAACCATTCAAGGAGGACGCAGCAGGATCTCCATCAGAGAAACGGGGACAAAAGAAAGTATCCAGCAAAGGTTTGGAGGAATCAGAGTGTGTGTTGTTCCAACATGCCCGGTGCCTTGTAAACCGAATGTCTGTTTGTGTACAGGCAGTGTTGTGATGTGCAGAATCGCTGTCGCTGTCATCGTGGCTATCCCCAGCACTGCTTTCTTCCCACTGCTCCATATCACTGTCCGGATGCTCTGCTCCCTGCATTGTGCTCTGCTCCAGCACCAAAGAGGGCTTCAAACCAGATGCATTTAAAACAGACATAAGAATGTCTTTGATAGCTTCAGCGCTGTTTGGATATGATCCAAAACTTCCAGCATGTCCAATCACTGCTGGCCTTGAAGATTCATCTGTTCAGAAAAAGGAAGAAACAAAAAGGTTAGGAAACAGTCCTAAGAAAATATTAATATACAATATGAATAAAATGCACATGAATAAAATTATTTTTGACACAGGCAAGAAGACAGGAAAGGGATGAATTCACACCATTCTGTGCTGCCTCTTCCTGCAAGAAAGCTCTTGCTTTCTGTACCCGGGAAGCAATTCTGTCATTGATAAGGCTAGGCAATAAAGCAACAGTAAAGTATCATGTTGCTAGCCAAACACAATTAGCTAAGACTTAAATGATGACATTATCAGTGTGCTCAGAAACATCATTGTTCTACAAAAAAGGATGAGGTACAGTTACTGATACAGGTACTGCTCCTGTTGCCAGTAAAACAGAATATTACATTATAGCAACACATATGGAGGATCAATAGAGCAAAAAGAAAAAAAAATACCCTTAGTCAGAGGGTAATAAAAAGTCAAGTGCTTGTTTCAGTTCAGTCAGACACTCTTTCTCATGTGGAAATGGCTAAAGTAATCTTCAGACCATTACTTTATAGGGGTGGCAACATCTACATAAACCTGTAAAAAACTTCACTTTGTCACAAGTTCATTATAATGCCTCTGAAGGAATCAAAAGCACTGCCTGCCAAGATCTACTGCAAAATTGTAGTTCAACAGAAAATTGCAAAACTGCTTTTAGTGGCAAATATGGCAACATTAGCAGGGCACAGAAGTGCACACTGCAACCAGTAACTACTGAAGAATAAACTCAAATCCTATATCTTGAATAAAAACATCTCAAAGGAACTGCCATAATCCAAGTAATTGAGAGATTAGACACGAGGTCTATGTCCAGGAAGGAATCATTGACCATATCAACACAATGAAGTTAACAACTAACTGTCTCCTTTGGGTAGGATAAGTGGTTGTAAAATTCTAAGAATAGATACAATCAAGCAGAATAATTTCCAGGACAAAGAACTCTTAGTTAGGACAAGGAATGTTAAACACTGCTGGTGAAAAAAAGCAGCAAGTCTTGTAGACTGCAGACTTTGCCCAGAGGTTGCTCTCCTTGAACATATCTCAACGGAAAACAGTAAACCTCACGAGTCACTCACCTGGAAGCCAGCATGCACTGAAACAACATAAGAAGGTTTACAAATGAAGCAATCAAAACCAAAACAAAAACCCTCAAATACTTTGGAATAGCAAGTCTATATAAAGACCAGCCCTCATCAAGACAAAACTGAAAAAATTGAGAACTACTAGCTAGACTGTGAGAGCTGTTAGCAAAGTTTATCCTAGTAAAGCCAGATCAAAAACAGCTGAAGAGCATGTCAGTAACCGAGATCAGTCACCTGCCACTTATCAGGACAAATATCTTGCAGAAATAGCAGCAAAAGTGTGCATTTTACTGGCTGCATCTGCAAAGAAATACCTTGCCAATGTAGCCAGCCACGGCAGTATAAAGGCAGGAATGGGAAAATTAAACCTTGTTGACTTTCAAGCAAACATATTTCAATCTCTTCAGGAAAAGAAAGCTATTTTGGTAGTTATTACCATTTCAATTGCACACAAATACCTTAACTTGGGCTGCAAACATCATCTTTTCCATGCAAACCAAAACATTTAGTGTTAAAATGAAAAAAAAAAAATCATTGCATTGTGTGGTTGAAAGGGAATTGAAAGATCACCTAATTGCAATCCCCTTGCCATGGGCAAGGACACCTTCCAGGTTGCTCAAAGCCCCATCCAAGCTGGCACTGAACACTTCCAAGGATGAGACACAACTTCTCTGGGCAACCTAATCCAGTGCCTCATCACTCCCACAGTAAAGAATTCCTTCCTAATATTTAATCTAAATCTACCCTTACAGTTTACAACTATCCCCCCTTGTGTCACTACATGCTCTTGTCCCTCTCCAACATTTTTGTTGGCCCCTTTTAGGTACTGGAAGGCTGTTAGGTTTCTCTGGAGCCTTCTCTTCTCCAGGCTGAACAACCCCAACCCTTCCAAAAAGCTACTCCGGCAGCCTTTCCGTTCCCTTTCCTCCACTGTCATCTCCACTACTCTAGCATCATGGTACATCTCTAGTACTAATCATATAACCATGCTGACTAAATCTGCTAAGCCCCAGTTCTCAGTGGATTATAAGAGAAAAAAGAAAAAGTTTTAAAAATTTAATTTGTCCTGCTCTGCAAAGCTTAAAAAAAAAAAAAAAAACAACCCCACAGAATTAAAACAAACAAATAACTAAACCAAACAAACAAGAAATAAAAGAACAACCCAAAACCAAACACCCCATTTTAAGGTACTATCAGAAATAAGTTAGTTCCAATTAAAAAAAAAAAAATTCTCAAAATCAGTTTTGTAACTGACAGTCATGTGAGTAATTATGATAATCTGTTAAAATCTGAAAAACTATTTCCTGAATGAAGAAGAAGTTAACCTTCCAAGGATCACCTGAACTGTTCAAGTATTTTACTCATGAGCACACAAAATGTCAACATAAGTAAAATGGCCAGACTTCCATGTGAAAGACAAAAAGCACTTATACTTTCAAATTGTATAATATATTCGGACATTGTACAACCCTCAAAGTCAATAAATAAGCAACCCTCTTTAACCAGACTATAGTTGTTTAGTACACTCAAACACCGATAGCTTTTGTTACCACTACAAGCACCAGCAAAACTCCACACAGGGAGGCATTTTAGAACTAACTGGCTGGCATACCTGAGAGAACGGAGATCTGAGGTGTTGGAGCAAGGCAGCTAATCCTCGCTGAAGGATTTGAAGAACACGCTGACTCAGTGAAAGCCACCTTTAGGCTTTCGTGGTTTAACTAGAAGAAGAACACAGAGGCAGACAATTTGGTTATAAGACAACAGCACTCTGCTAATGATAATCTCAGTCTTATGCTCATCCCAGCAGGAAGAACACTGTTCTGATGCCTGCTGACAGTCACCTAACCACTGCCTACATTTCTGGCTGTCTGACAATCTCCCCAGAAGATTGCTACTCTCTGAAGAGCACTGGCTTCTCAGCTCTGCATCTCTCATTTCACTCCAGAAGGCTGGTGACCAAAAGAAGCTCTCCACAGTAGGAGGATTAAACATGTGTACAAGGAATACACAAGACAAAATGCTGAACTGGATGTCTGTGTGTCTGCCAAAACAACAGCAATGAAGTAGAAAACAATTCAAGGAACCACCAATCTATATCTGGAAGCACAAGCCTATTTAGGGGTATACAAGGTATAAGTTAAATCTATGAGGCCCCAACTCCACAAACACCTGATCCACATGCTGCTGGATCTCCCAGCTCTAACAGCTGGGAGGAAGTGTGGTCACGTCATCTAATTTGATAGAACACACTACGTGTGGTTCACATCAGCAAGGTGGCTGACCCAGCATAAAGAAAGAAGCATCACAGATAGATAATACTCAGCCTGGCATACAGCCTGGTTTTATTTGGTCAGTTATAAGCTGACCAAAATTTTGAATGCATTTGAACTGATTGAGCAGGTTTGTACCAGATCAGCACTTCACTATCTGCAGTCGTGATGCTTCCAATTCAGTATTTCTACCACCAAAGCTGGATTTACCGTATTGTCTAACCACTGTAAACTGAATCAGGGAAGCAGTTTAGTGCAGATACTCGGGGGCTAATTCCAACAAAGGAGTAAGACGCACACAGCAAAGCAAAATGTTTCCTCCATAAACTCAAAAATTCCTTGTGAGGGCCACGCATTTGCCTCCTCCCCATCCACTACCTCAAGTATGTCAGAGACCTAAAGAGCACATCACAGAAAACAGGGAAATCAAAGGGATGCTCTGCTCTAATATGCACATTATTAAAAGGCACTTCACCAAGGAGTACCTCGTGCCTTCTCCCCACATCAGTGAGAAGTCTCCACACAAAAGCATCCCCAGGATTCCCGTCACCCTCCTCTGCACCCAGTGAACAGGGAGTTAAAGGTGTGCTGTTCTCTGCCACCCTGTGTGGTTGACCTCTACACACCCTACACGTAAAAGTGAGGTGACTCAGAGTGCAGATCTCATCCACATGCATTTTGAACCCATAGAAAGCAGAAGAAATTAAAACACACATAGAATTTCCCTTTTAACTGAAGAACAATGTTTCAGGCCAAAAGTAGTATGCTGATTTTAAAATATTTAGCATTTCTTTATGCCAGTGCTTAGAAAAATACTCTTTTCAGTATCTGATGGTGTTTTCCCCCTTCTTTTCCCCTTCTTTAGAGAAATCAGTGTGTAAGCAGGCTTTATACACAACATATTGTCAATATTACTGAATAAAGTAGGAACTATCTTTAATTACTTTTATTAAATTCTAAAAATTGTTTTCAGTATCAGCAATGTACAGTTAAGTCTATAATGAAACCTCCAGCATTTGAAAAATATTTACTACAACCACTGACAACTAAAAGCTTGTTTTTGAAACAAGTCCCCCCAGCCAACGAGCACACTGAGCCACCATTCAAACCTCCTTTATCTCACCTTTTCAGAGCAGGAGTCCTTGAAGATTTCCGGTCTGCTGTAGCTGGCGAGTGCTACTGCATGGAGAGACATGATGGGAAAGCTTTCATTTTTTGGTGCTGTTAAGTACCTAGAAGTAATAGAGAGATCATTACAGTCACCACCACGTTATCCGCGGTTCTCCATCTGTTTTGCAGGCTTCACAGTTAATATTCTGAGCTGTTTTCCGTCTTGACTTGGCATGCTTATAAGCTTACCGAAAAGCAAAGCTCAGCAACACTGGAAATGTGCTAAAAAAGGCCTGACTTAGAGGTTAGGGAGTTTGTTGTTTTCTGTGGGTTTTTTTAAATAACTCAACACGAACGCCTACCACGTGCATAAGACGAAGGTATTGATCTGTAGTACCCCGCAGCTGGCTGCAAAAGGAAGAGAAGGACCCGGCTGGGCAGCAGCGAAGCCCCCGTGCTCCGGCTCCGCAGCAGAGGCTGCTCCCCCCATCCCCGGTGCCGGGCAGGGCAAGGCACCGGCGATGGAAACAACCCAGCGTTGTCCGCGGGACGCACGGGAGGGCTCAGCCTGCCGCACCGCTCCGGGCAGCGCTTCAGCCGGAGGGAGACACCGAAACATCCCGCCGGCCCAACCAGACACGCCATGCTCCCCGCAAGGCACCGACTGCCCGTCCGTCCCCGGCTCCCCATTCCCGGGTCCCGGGTCCCGGGTCCCCGTTCCCACCTGCAGCCGCGGCGCCTGGCTCCGTCCTGCCTCCCGAGGCACTGCGCGGATGCAGCCAATGCCACCGCCGACTGCCCGCTCGCCGCCCCTCCCACCGTCGGCCCGCCCACCCTCTCTCCGACTGCCCTCCCTCCCGAGGCGGAACCCAAACCAAACAAATCCGAGCAAATCTAAACAATAAAAACTATTTCCGAAGGGCGGCTCGCAGCTCTGCTCTTGTCTGGTTTGAGAAAAGGAGGCTGAGGGGTGACCTCGCTCTCTGCAACTCCCTGAGGAGGGGAAGTGAAGAGGGAGGGAGTGTAATTCTTCTTGGTACCCAGCGACAGGATGCGTGGGAATGGTTAAAAGCTATTCTTGAAGTCTACACTGGACACTGGAAAGCATTTTTTTTCCCGAGCGGGCTTCCTAGAGAGATGGTCGATGCTCTAAGGCTGTCCATGTTTAAGAGTGCTTTATCTTATCGACGAGCTTTAACTTGGCCAGCCCTCAATTAGGTAGTTGGACTACAGGATCGTCATTGGTCCTTTCCAAATGGAATATCTATTCTATTATATTCTAAAACCAAACAAACCCAAGATAAGTCAATTGAGGATGAATGGAGGGTGTTTTCTCAGTCTGTGAGACATGCTGAGGCCTGTGGGCAACACGTACAGACACACCTCAAGAATCAGCTTTATCTGAGGATTTGCAATCAGCTGTTATATTAGAAATGACAGGTCCATTCTCACTGAGCTTTTGGAAAGGAATTGAGCCATCTGGTCCATGAGTCAGCTGCCCTAGCAGGCTCAAAACTAGCAGACTGTAGTTCCTAGTAGCCAGTTTGGGCTAAAAATAAAGTGAAGGAATGCTGAGCTGTATTTGTGGAGCCAAAAAACTGCTGATTGTCCATAAAATGCAAAAACTATGTGCAGGAACTTAGGAAATTGGAAACCACGAGGAAGTAGAGAGGAGGTAGAGTCCAGATGGTACCATGCCGAAATAAGTTAAAGCACTAAATACAATGCAAAACTGCTGCAGCTGTAAGTGGGGCTTTCAGATGCTCTGAAGTAATTGCCTCCCTTTTTAAGCACAGACTTAGCCAGTAAATAGGTTAGTGGATTTGGGCTGTGGAAACTTAGGAGTAGGCCCTGGCCAAGATGCACAGTTGTTGTCTGAATTTAGTCTGGATGGGGCTCTTAGCAACTGATCTAGTCAAAGACAACCCTCATTGCCAGGCAGTTGGACTAGATGACCTTTAAAGGTCCCTTCCAACACTAATATTCTATGATTCTGTGTTACCCTATGGTGTGTATTTCAAATTCCCAGGTATAAAATGGTGATTTCAAGTGGTTATTTGTAAAAATAAATCCTATTTTTGAGAAACGTTCATGTGGGAAAGAGCAGGTAGTAAGATGGAAAAGGTTATAGATTTATTTGTAGTTGGCAAAAAAAAAATGCAGCCTGGCCAAAAATTATGCTAGGGAATTTGTGCCTTATTCCCATTAAATTTTCCAAAATCTTTACAGGAAAGAATATATGTCAAAGCAACACAACACCAAAAAAAAAAAAAAAAAAGCATAGTAGCATTTTCACATCCATTTAGTGTTTTGGGTTTTTTCTCTCTCTCTCTCTCTGATGCATTCTTTACATATATATATATATGTGTATATATATGTATATATATATATATATATATATATATATATATATATATATGTATGCATTGCCTGGAACTCTTGTATTATGTCAGACCTCTTGCTTGGGATGTGATTAAAAGCCTCTCTGCTTTTTGCAGATGTCACCAACAGAAAATTGGACAGATACAGAATCACAAGGAAAATGAGGAAGGAAATGTAGGACTGCTTTAAAGTTGATTAGGTGGAAACTCAACAAGGCCAGGGCACACCAAATTGGCATCTTGCCCTAATATCAAAATCACCCACACTGGCTTAGGAAGAGGTAAACCCAGGCTAGTGTATATACTATTTATTATTATTATTATTTAAAGGCTAATGTTGCAGAATAACCAAACTCTACCTTATGAAAATAATCAGTGTTCCTAATTCTCCAGAAAAGAGTTACCAGTTAAACATGTAAACAATGTGCTAAAAGAAGGAAGTATACAAATAATTGCATGTAAAACTAAAATAATTACAAGAATAGGAGAACTACCCCAAGCCAAGCATACATCCAGGAAATTGGTGGTCAGCTGACCCTCTAAAGAATTACAGACATGCTGAATTACAGACATCCACTCAAAATACAAAACATGTCTGAGTGTGCTGGTGGATGGATGCTGGCAGAGGATGACACGCTTTTTACCCCACTGGGTGTCTGGCCATGCTGCTCCTGAGTGAGATACCATAGCCTTGGTGTGCTGCTAGACCTTATGGTGCTGTGGCACAATTCCATCAGAGCAATGCACATCCTGCTTGTTTGTTTTTTTTTTTTTCCTGGTAGATATTTAATTACAAATAGGTAGTAAATTCTAATACAGGCAAAGACCAGTTTCTGTGGCAGCAGCATTTAGTTCTAGTAACTTTTCTTAAACGTTTATGAGTTGGAACTTGCACCCAAGTTGGAAGGACAAGGAGACTTGTAGGCACTTCAGTCATTCCTGTTCTGGAACTCTGACTCTGCTTTACTGGTAATATGCAACTGCCACAATTAAGGCATACTCATATTTTAGATGAAATTAAGCCTTTTTGAAAGACCCCATAATGAGTGAAATGATTGTCAGTAGAAGATAGAGTTAAGTGCCCTTCCACTCATCCTTTTAACCATTGGAGATCATGGAGCAGAGTGAAAAACAGAGGGGAGCTGGTCTCAGGAGGAGTGGAGCTGGTTTCAGCAAGAGTAGAACTGGACTCAGAAGGTCAAAGAAAGAAAAATGGAAAGACCTTGCAGTTTTCCATTAAAATCAGTCTGTAAAGGCTTTCCAGTATTGTCCATTTCAAGGCATATGTAAAAGTTTGGTATCTTGGGAAAAGGATAATCCTTACAGCTATGAACTGAACATCAGAAATAGTTGAAAAAACATCACTTTGGGTTGTTTTTAATAGTAAACTGTACCAGTACAACTGCTGAAGCAAGGATTATACACTGTATTTAAAGTCAGTAAAATACCATATGTACATTCATATTAAATTAACTTCTGTTTTTAATCTGTCCCATACTCAGGATGCATCTATTCCTCATGAGTACAACTTAAAAAACCCCTCAGAAATATAGAAACATGATTTGCATAGCAATTTCTGAAGTGAAGCAGGGTGTGGGGAAGAGTGGATCCCACAAGAGGTAAAAGACACAGGAAATAGAGACATTTAAGAGCTACCTGTGGTAAATTCACATGAGGTAGAGAGTCAAACTCACACAATGCCTACCCATGACAATGGAGTTTATTGGCATTAATGTGTGACAGAACAGATGCTGTTAAGGTGGATCAAACTTCTCCATATGCCATCTGGATAGATACATCAGATATTTTCTAGGATAGCAAAACTGGCTTAAGTAGTTCTTGTCCTTCCTGCCAGGTACCTTGTCTCATAGCTATGTGTTCCCACATCTACTCTGCAGTTCCCACATCTACTCATAATGCAACTCCTTCAGTTGCCAGTGCCACTGTAATTCAGACTATATATTAAAAGGAAAAAAGAAGATCTATTATATGTTATTATTAAATTTAATTATTTGGCAATCCAACGTACAGTACAGCTCCATAGGATGCATACCCATGAGAAAGTGTGTGGTGCGTATAATGAGAAAAAAAAGTAGATGAGGGCAAAATATGGGTCTGGTTGCCTGTTAAACCAGTTTTGTCATAAAACAAAATGGATCGAGGAGCTGCAGTTGTATTACCAAACTAGTCACATGCAGAGAGTTTGGTTTTCCTTTTTCATTTTGCCCATCACAGAGGCCAAATTGCTTATTATGAGGAACGGATTTGTTTTTCTGACAAAACTTTGGTAGCAAATCATTTCACCTGCATTAAATAATGCATCAAAGCACCCAAAATAAAAATGCTGAGAACTGTAGTTGCAAAGAGGGAAAGTAAAAGATCAACCATGATTAGTAACTGCAGTCATTAAAATAGGCACTGCCTATTTGCTTCTTTTCCTCCAGTCTTTGCTGGGAGAACCATGTGAATGGAATGAAAATGTGAAGTTAATGCACCAAATTTACATTAGGTCTCTCTGTCATTTAAACAGAACAAAAAGGTGAGCATGGCTGGTTTTGATTCAAATGTGTAGTGCTCAACAGATAAGTGATAAACATTTTATTCACAGAACCACAAGTTTAACTTCTGAAGTTTCACCTGTGTAACCACTGCACTGGGAAGCTGCCTGTTGAGGAAGTGATTCTTTATCTGTTTTGGTGAGAAGCAGTTGCCAGACAAGGTCCTGGAAGAATTGAGTATTTTTACAGGATGTCTTACCCTGAGAAATGTTAGAGCTGCTGCTGAGAAAGGTCCATTTGTCAGAGACAGACCGTCAGAAGCTTTCATATTGTAATGCTGAAGAGCAATCTGTAGTGTCTTTTTATGCCATTTCCTTAGCCTGCAGGACTGAAGCTTAGAAGATGAATTTCTAAGGTAAGTCCCATTGACATCTGCTGTTGTGAAAATGAAATAAAATGTATGAAAGTATAATGGAAAAAAAAATTCCTGCTGAGTGATTGAGCAGCAGAAGCAAGACAAGTGACATCACATTGCAAAATATTTTCAGTTGCTTCAAGATACTTGCTCTTGCCTCTGTCATCAAACTTTTAGGTCATTATCTACATGGAAAAGTACACAAAATGTGTACCACTTCAACAGAAAAGTTCCTTTTTTCCCCCAAGCATTTTGAGTCCACAGAATGTGAAAAAGTACTTACAGATGGTACATTTCATCACTGTTGACAGTGTTGATGGCAATGCAGATGTTTGTAGTTCAGCATCTTTGAAGCAGATGACTAGCCATTCGCTTACTTCTGCCCTTCCATTTTTAAACATGAGTTCTGCTATTTAGACATCCCCTGTCCTTTCATATGTAACATGAACCAAGCTGGGTCGAGGTTATTTTATTAACTTCTGCTTTTCAGTATTGGCAACACTAAATTGATTTAACTAAACAAATCTTGCAAAAGCAGTTTAACTTTCTCTCTAGCACAGTCATGCATTTGTTAATTAGATTTGATTTACAAACTGGTGTAGTGTTTGTACTGTAGGCAGAGACAGAAGTCTCATTTTTGGAACAGCGTTCACAATCATAGAGTTGCCTGGAAATCATGATGAGTGTATGGAGGCACAGCTGTCCACCCAGGCAAACACAGTGGGAGCAATCCAGCTGAAGGTTCCTTCATGGATAAGTTTTTCTTACTGTGATAGAGTCTTATTTATATAATGAACATTTTTTGCTCACACACTGTTCTGGTGACAGAATATAGAAATGTCATGATGCTCTTTCAGAGTGGGAAACTTTTGAACTGTCAAGCGCTTAAGAGAGAGGCAATGCCTACAGTGAGAGGTTATATTTTTATTAGACCAGGTGATGCAGTGGTGAAGAACAGGCTGGCTTTCATGAACACAAGAAACCCTTCATCATACTGAGAGTGGGGCCCAGTTCATACAGCCTGAATACCATCCAAGGCCATGGTTCCACATGATGAAAGACTGGGTCCCAGAGCATAAGGCACAGGATCAAAACTTGGCACTAAGTGGTGCAAACTTATAATGCCACCTGAAGTGTAATACATATTTTGCAGAGATAATTTTGTCCAAGCATATTTTATGGTGGATCAGGTATCATCTGCTGGACCCCAAGGACTACAACACTGCTGTAAACACAGCATCTACTATGCTTTAATATGACAGAAAAGGTATTATGTGCTGGCACTTCATATGGATTAAATTTACACTTTAAGATGATGCTGTAGCACAGATCTGGTATCAATGAGTGAAACAGTCTAAATCAAATCTGCTTCTTTTAAATTACCTGGTATTTATGAAAAGTTTTCCACTGTAAACATAGATGAAATGTGCATACCTCCCCTCTGAAATCCCATGATACTTCTTGGTGGAGCGCTGATTTTATTCATCAGTAAAATGCTGAAACTTTGTAGTTCTGTTCTGACCATTGCCAAATATAGTAATGATGGAGAAAATTAGATTTTGGTGTGAGACAAAAGAAATACATTTAGTGAAGTTTACATCTGATACTGATACTTTGCTACGTGGGGAAATTCATCAGAACATCCAAACAGGCCTAACTATATTTCTTCAAATATGGAGGAGTGGTGTGCAGTAGAAAGGTATTGCTATGGAGTTAAATTCTTCCCACATAGACACTTTTATATGTTCTAGGATAATGGAGATGTGTTTCTCTGCCTTGAATGACAATGAAATGCTGCTGGAGGAAGAGAAAAAAAAACCATTCAGAATTATCAAGGAATTTAGAATTCCAAAAGGGTTGTCTCAGAGAGAGAGGAACGGTATGAATATATCTGCATTAAAGTTTTTCAGCCTTACCTCCAGTACAGTTTGTATTTTTGCCAGTAGGAAAAGGACAGAATTTGCTAGTTTCCATCACAGAGTGAAACTGCTCCACCTATGTGGTTTTAATAACAAGGATTCTTTAATAATTGGTCACCAGTTTATTAATGTCACATAATCACATATGGAATCAGTACCAGCATTGCAACAGATAAACCAAAATGCTAACAAACACCTACAAATGCCTGAGCAACCTTCTACAAGTTAACCCCAAAATTTCAACCCCATGCCAGATGCACAAAGCTACAGGAACCCATAACTCACATGTCGCATGCCAGTGGGGTGATGCCTTGCGTTGTCAGGCCAGGTTTCTCTTTCCTCATCATGAAGCTGAATGCTTTGTTTAGATTTCCTTTGAAGCTGACTCCCTTTTTTTTTTTTTTTCCCCCAGAAGTCTCTTGGTAATTTCCTGGTTACTATTTAATCCAGCTGATGGCCATCTCTTAAGCAAACTTCATTACTGTTATTTTCCTCTTTTGCATGACACGCTTTGGGGCAAATGCCATTGCAGGTGTTTTTGGGGAGCCTGTCCACTCACACTTTTCCCACTTGCATCCTGTCATATCAGCAACTATTACCCATCCCATGGCACTGAGATGGGGACCGTGCACATTGACCCCACCTCCCAGATGAGGAGCCACAGGTTTCACCCAACACCTCCATCCCCACTTCTGAGCCAGTCAGCCTCAGCCAGGATGGCATTCGTGCACATTTAGGATGCAATTCAGTTCCTCCTAAGATGAAACAGCCAGAAGAGATCAGAAACCTGCACTGTAGGCATCTAAATAAGGGTCACAGCTCCAACCTTTAAAGAATGTGTATGTTGTTTAAAACATTTTACTAATTATGAAGCTAGAAAGGAGGCTGACCTGGCTTGTCCTGCACAGTTGAAGCTAACTGCGAGACACATGTGAGATACAAAGTATATCATGAGAACTTCCCTTCCTGAAATCTCTTATGTGGTGACCTAATTTCACTGAGTTTAGTTATAGGTCTGATTTCCTGCCACTTTTCTTTGTGTGGCCCAAGGACTTCCATAACAGCTACGTAAGGGATTTGGGGTTTGGCCTTAAAGTGTCCTACACGTGGTTGAATCTGTGCCAAGATTTTGTAAGCCAGTGCTTATTTGCATGCTCCTTTCCTTTCTCTGCAACACATACAGTGTCAAAGCCTAGTTTCACACCTGATGGTAGCACTGCCTAAGCTGTTTTACCAGCTTGGTTCATACCCTTCTGTTCATGACTTCTTGTTCCTGTTGCCTCCCCAAAGCACCCTTGCAGCAGCTTGCACAGCTAGGTTGTGAACCAAGTGGTGGAACAGGGACAGCTTGGGACGATTCAGAAAAAAAATAGGTTGTTTTCCAGCCAGATCCATTTACCATGCAGCTGCACACACACACCTGATTTGGCACAGTAAAGGGATAACACAGGCGTGAGAATTTGCAAGGGGAATGGGAGCTCCACAAGGCATTATCGCCATTCAAAACAATGTCTGTGTAACATGTCCTCTGAGGACATGGATTAATTTAAATGAATGAGAAAATCTTGCTAGGGATATCTCTCAGGTGCTGCATACCTGTTACTGAAGCTCCAGCCTTCAGGATGAACTGCACAATATTTTTCAGCTTCCCAACATTTGGAAGGGACACTGGAAAGTTCTGACCCCCCACATTTCTTCAGCTTCTTATTCCCGCTGCTCTCAGGAGAAGCTGAGATTTAGCAATACTTCACAGATGTGACTGTCTTCTCAGGGCTCAGATACTAAAGTAAATCTGGGGAGTGCACTGCCATCAGGTAGCATACTGCAAACCTGGTTCATATGCGCTAGGAAAAAAGGATGTAGTGGTATATAGCAAACAGCTTTTGCAGCAGCCACACTTGCATTAAGAAATGAAGTGCCTGAACCTTTATTGTTTAACTGCTTCTTCCAAGACATAGTTTATAACTATTGCCTCAGTATTTACTCTTGTTTAACCCTATTAATTAAATATTTAGCAGCAGGAGCCTCCTGCTTTCATTCCCTAAATATGTATATCATCCACACTGAAATATTGATACCATTTTGTTGCTAATTTGAGCAGGTCAGAGGGATTTTCCATATGTATTATTTTCTTTCAAAAGAGTCCTCTGTTGAAACAAAAACGTTTCCATGAAACCATGGAACTTTTGCTACAAATTAGTTGCTTTTTGTTAAAGGAAAAAGAATGATAAGGCATGTCAAACTTTTAATTTAATAGTATTGAGAGATCATATTAGATCCTACTGTACATAGCACCACATCACATTGTGTTATTTTTCTTTTACTGGATAAATGAGAATGTCAGCTGTTTCTAATATCATTGCATGACGCGACATTACTTTTCCAAGATATTAAAACCAGCTGGTTTTCAGGTCAGGTTTGTAGCTGAAAAATTTTGCTGAATTGTTACTGAAAAAAATTTCCTACTGTGTGTGCAGCTTATATCCGTTAAACGAAATCCTAGCACACAGAACCTATTTCAGACCCTACAAATAACAGAACGGTTTCACTACTGATCTGGAACAAACTCAGCTTAAGAATTTAAGAAATAAGGTTTCAGACTAGCCCACTCTAGTGTGTATTTTCACTCAGTGTGTTAAATGGTGTGAGTTTTGTTTAGCTATCACTGCAATATTTCCTACCATTCTCCATGGCTGCTTCCAGGTACCTTTCTGGGCAGCTTTTCAAAACCACCAGCAGAAACCTGTCCTAGCAGGACTTCACCTGGCAAAATCCTTTAGACCAGATAAAATCTAAAGTGCCTGAAAGATGTATGTAGGACAACCAGTTATGAGAAAGGCAGTTTCTTTCACAACACAGAAAAGACAATCCATGTGTCTACTTAGTTATTTGTGAATTAGACACCAATTTGTGAATCCACAGTGGGCGGTGGGTGGCACAAGCTGGAAGAATAAAATACTGGGTGTGCCCAGGTTGCCAGATGAGTTTGTGTTTGAACCTGTTTTCAAGCACAGACTTGTCATTGAGCTTCACTGTGTGCACAGAAGTACAGACTTTATCCTGGCTCTGGAGTACGCTGGAAACAGAATTTAAGTAGATCCAAACTCTCATTAATGATATCTATGCAAATGGCCAAAAGTCAAACCAAATCATCTTTCCATTTCACAGCATCAAACAGCAGTCAGACTTGTGATGAATTTCATCTTGTGGGGGCTGGGGAACATGTGCAAATGAAAATGGGTAAGATACAGCTGATACTTATTTAAAATACGTGTCTTGCAGCCTGATTGTCTTCTTAGTTACACTAGCTTGACACATGTATGGGTTCACTGAGAAAGGCAGACTTGTAGGGGTTACAATACTACAAAGCAACACCACTATACAGGGAAGAAACCTTTGTGAAGGAGGCATCCAGGTTGTGTTATTTTCAGAATATTTAATATGTAGAGTATGTGAATTATGTTGGAGCTTTGGCTACTGGTAGCATTTCATAGTATCACAGAATGACAGCATGGTTGACGTCAGAAGTGACCTTTAAAGATCATCTAGTCCAACTCCCTTGCCATGGACAAGGACATTTTTCAATAGATCAGGTTGCTCAGAGCCCCATCCAACCCGGCCTTGAACACAGGGATGGGGCAACTTATGCCAGTGCCTCACCATCCTCACATTAAAGAATTTCATCCTAATATCTAATCTAAACCTGTCCTCTTTCAGTTTAAAGCCATTCCCCTTTGTCCTGTCACTACTTGCCACTGGTAGAAAGTCCCTCTCCAGCTCTCTTGTAGGCCCCTTTAGGTACTGGAAGGCTGCTATAAGGTTTCCTCAGAGCTTTCTCTTCTCTGGGCTGAACAACCTCAGTTCTCTCAGCCATTCTTCATGGGAGAGGTGCTCCAGCTCTCTGACAGTTTTTGTGACCCTCCTCTGGACATGCTTAAACAGGTCCACACCTTTCCTGTGCTGAGGACCCAGAGGTGGATGCAGTACTCCAGGTGGGGTCTCACGAGAGCAGAGCAGAGGGGCAGAATCTCCTTCTCCCTTGACCTGCTGGCCACACTCCTTTTGATACAGCCCAGTACATAGTTGCCTTTCTGGGCTGCGAATGCACATTGCCAAGTCATGTCCAATTTGTCATCCACTAGCTGCTCGAAGTCCTTTTCCACTGGGCTGCTCTTAATCCATTCCCATCCATCCTCCACTCTGCGTTGGTACTAGGGATTGCCCCAGCCGTGATGCAGGACCTTGCACTCAGCCTTGTTGAATGGTGTGAGTTTAGTAAGCGACCGTTTCTTGCCCAAGCCTTTGTCTTCCACCTAGTTTATTGAAGTTTTCTTGAAAATCATTTCATAATGAAGGTAAAGTACTGCACTAGATAATGGGAGCTATTTACTTGGAGGGGGAGGGAGAGGTCAGGGCACCACTTCACTCTGCAGGGTATGGTAATATCTGAAACTGAACAATGTATGATAATAATAAAATTAACTACTAAGAAACTCCAAATTTGGAAGAGGCAAGGTTGAAGGGAGGGGCAAGTTTCCTGGACCTTTAGAAGGACTGTCGTTATCTGAATGAAAAGAGGAAACCTTTTTTCATTTGCAGTCTGTTGTCAGTTCTTAAAAATACACTGCCACACAACTTACCGAATATGTTATCCCACAAGTGGTTTGGTGTCAATAGTGAAACCTTTGAACAGATTCACAGCTAATTGACACCTAGGTAGGACTATTTGAAAAAGTCCTATTTTCATTTGGCTGCCCATCTGAACATCTTAAAATCCAAGAGCAACAGTTGTATTCTTTTTGTCAAAATCATAAATGTTCAGTTTTACTTAACCTTTTTTTTTTTTTCCTTCTGGGATTTGGAGAAAACACTACCATACTACCTTTCAGTTCCAGGGAAGCAAAGAGCTTTCTGAAAGAGGTTAAGGTTTTGACTGAGAAGGCTGTAGGGTTTGGTGGGTGCAGTTCCTTCCTCCTTGTGAGCAGTCTCCTACACTGTGCTTAGTGTCTTCAGCATTAGAATCTGGGTTGCTCTGACCTGCATGTGCTCAGTCCCTTTCTGGATAAAGATGTAATTTGAAACAAGAATCCACTGAAAACCTCAAAACCCAACAAGCTGAGTGTGTAGTTTGCTGTCTGAGCATTCACACAAGGGAGGGGATATCAGGAGGCAGCCTTAGCATTGAACCATACATAGTGTAAAGTACTTTTGCCTAGAAATCCTATGTTATCAATGTGTTGCCTCTGCTGTATAAATGGCTGAACACAGAAGAGACAACAGACATCCTCGATTACCTGAGGGGTTATTAATCTGACAATGAAGGATCCAATATTCAGCAATGAATTTGGTGAAATCCAGTGGTAGAACCTGTTTAGGTATATCCTACTACTCTGTCTTCTTTATAAAGCTGACCTGTTAGGACAGATGCCTCTCCCACTACATCTTTCCCTCTCTGTTTGTTCCAGTTTGGTTTGTTTTGTTTTCCTGTGATTATGTCTGCAGTGCTTTTGAACTTTCTGATGTGCAGGCATTCTAGACTATTTTCAAAGGAGTACATTTCTATGGTGGGTAGAAGTCTGATGTCCATACCCTTGCTTTTCTTGGTTACCTTTCAAGCCTAAAATATTTCACAGACTCCTCAAAGAAAATTAATGACCTACTTTGAAGGCAGAGATATTAATATTCACACGTGAGACTAAAGACTTAACTTAGCTGTAAAGAGAGAAGTTACTCAGTTTTGTTATTACCACTGAAGTCCTTGAAGCTGAAATAAGTCCTGGCAGATGAGTACTAGTGAATTTTCAGTATGGAGGGGTTATTTAAGATGGAAAACACAGATATCCTTTTTTTTTTTTTTTTTTTTTGCAATATCACAAGCATCAAGCCAAGATATGACTCTGCTTTCAATGAAATCAGTGGATTTTTTTTTCTCTATTTGAATACCACAAGTAAATCTTGTGCTTCAGGCATAAAATATTTGTTACATCCTCTTTAACCTATTTTTTAATCTATTCACTTTCTATTATTTATTTAAATTACTTTTTTTTCTTTCCTTTTCTTGATATTTTGAGTCCTTTTTATAAAAGTTAATGACATATGGGAGCATACAAAAGACTTGCTCTGACTTTATGGCACTGGTTACAAATCTTGCTGTGCTGAATGGAACTGTATTCTATAAAGCAGTACTGATGCTGGCACTGTGAGGTGGTTAGGTGAGAACAGAAAGTATGCCAGTGTTTCTGATTTTATTTATGAAAAGTACTAACCTAATCAGAAAGCTCATAACGGAAACATTGTACAAGGCCTTATCTGTAACTGAAGAATTGTCTGATGTCCATGGGATTAGTGTGAGATCATTAGACAGTCCACATAAAAAAGCATAAAACTAAATTGCACAAAAGTGTAGATTTTCCTTAAGGTTTTCATGTGGTTTTGAGGAGCACATAATGTTCACTTTTGATGCACTACTGGGTAGCTTCCCATGCAATCTAATTAGCAAGAAAAACATGGCTCCTGGAGGAAAACAAAAACCACAAACCCATCAACATACAACAACAGGTAATTAATACTAAAAGTCATAGAAGTATGCTGCTTTTGCTACAGTTCCCCAATTTAATAGGCTGGCTGAAATATCTTCAGTCTATTGTTGGAAGGCGGACAGTGAGGTAGTAGTATAATATTCTGTATGCTCAAAAGCTGTTCTAGGGCCATCTCTAAACTAAACTGAAATCAGATTCCTCAAATTCAACTGGGGGAGAGATGACAACTTCTGGGAGGAGAGAGAAGGAAAAGAGAGGGATGGCCATGGTGGCCTCAGATGAGACAGTTTTAAGCTATCAAAGAACAGTCACTTTTTATTTCACATTGTGTTCATTTGCTTTGAGGGGGCGTGTGGTTTGGAGTGCATGGCTGTGGGATCTGGTCCCGTGTCTTGTCTGTACACGGACTTCCTAAAACTGGAGTTTCGAGGTTGAGAAAATGTAAACATTTATGGAGGAATCCTCATGCAGACATCCTTGTTTATAGGTCATTAGACAGTGGCAAATGCTTTCAATTCCAGCAGCACACACATTCTGCCAATACTGCTTTCTATGTTCTTCAGAATATTTTCTTTAGTTGTTTTACATTTCAGAGCTTCCACTCTAGGAAGACAACTTTCATTTTGATAGAGAATATTGGTCTCTGCTTTTTCAAAAATGGACATATGGATAGTCATTTCCCCAGAGTGGCTGCAGGAATTAAGATCTTGATGGTACTTGTGTTGGTATTGTATTCACCAACCCATGGATGGTGAATACACCGATGAACTCATGTTGGGTGGGGTGCTGGAGACTGCAGTTCTGCCTTATGTTTATGCTACAGATAGTTACAGAAGAATCAGAGGCTGTGCAATGACCTGTGCCAATGTAAAAAACAGCTTGTAGTGCTCTCAGGTGCTTATGGCATCATGGCATTTGTCAGAAACTGGTAGATTTTGGGCAGTGATTGTCCCACTGTACTGGGTGCTGGTGAAGCTGTACCTTGAATCCAGCGCTCAGTTCTGGGCCCCTCACTATAAGGAAAGACATTGGGATGCTGGAGTGTGTCCAGAGACAGGTAACACAGCTAGTGAAGGGTCTGGAGCACAAGTCATAGGAAGAGCAGCTGAGGGAGCTGGGGGTGTTCAGCCTGGAGAAGAGGAGGCTCAGGGGGGACCTTGTCGCTTTCTACAGCTACCTGAAAGGAGGCTGTAGTGAGTTGGGAGTCAGCCTCTTCCCCCAAGTAGCAAGTAATAGGACGAGAGGAAATGGCCTCAAGTTGCACCAGGGACGTTTACGAAAAATTCCTCTATGGAAAGGGTGGTCAGGCATCGAAACAGGCTGCTCAGGGAAAGCGGTCGGCTCCGCATGGCTTCAGCACAGTCCCCGCCGGCCCGCCCTGGCAGCGCTCCATGCGCCACAGCACACGGCGGGCGGGCAGGCCCGGCAGGGGGCGGCAGAGCCCGCCCTCAGCGCCCTCACAGCCCTCAGCGCCCTCACAGCCCTCAGCGCCCTCAGCGCCGGGCTCCGTCCTGCCGGGCTCCGTCCTGCCGAGCTCCGTCCTGCCGAGCTCCGTCCTGCCGGGCTCCGTCCTGCCGGGCTCCGTCCTGCCGGGCTCCGTCCTGCCGGGCTCCGTCCTGCCGAGCTCCGGCGCCGGCACACACCCTGTCCGGCGTTCCTGCCTTCCCAGAGGCAGCTCCGCCCCTCGCACCCCCGCCCGCCCGAGGGAAGCGTGCGGAAGAGCCCGGGCTTAGCGATGCCCGTCACGCCCTGCACGCCGGCCCGCCCTCAAAGCGGGGGGCTGGAGCTCAGCCTCCTACCGAGGGGGGGCCAAGACCCTCAGGTCTGCCTAAACCGTCGTGGAGAGCTTTCCCAAGCAGAGAGAAAGGGAGGGATGTTTGCCTAACCTCATGTTGCCGTGCTTGGACCACACTGTCTCATTCCAGTTTAGGTGGTTGTGTTCTACACAAAGATGTGCACAGAGCCACTCGTCTTCCACGGGTTGGAATCTCAAGAGTACCCCTCTGCCAGATAAAAGGGAGACTCATAATAATGCCCATGCTTTTTAAAGGCCTCTTTCCTCCACTTTAGAAAAGAGGAGGAAGTACAAATAGAGATTCAATACTAATATGGTCGGATACTGGAAGGGGGAATATACAAAAGCCCATAAATAAGCAGAGGAATAATAAGCCATTGTGCTGATACTACTGGCAGGTGGGAAAGAAATGAGGTCACCTGTTTCTACTGCCTCACCTGACCTGGCACTGCTTGTTGAAATAGTTGCCTGTTCTCAGTTAAAGCTGCCATTCACATATAAAATCAGAATGTTTGTAGAAAATGTTACTCCCTCAAATTTAGGCTTTCTAACCAAAACATGTGAGAAACTTCAGTCATAAGTATGTTAAACTACTTCAAGTTGTCAGCCTTATCAGTACTGAATTTCAGGGGAAAAAAGTTCAAGCAGAATTCAGATGGAGGCAAGTGGAATAAATAAATAGCAGATAAATACTTTTCTGAGCTGGCAATGGTGTAATTAGAGAAGAAAAACCAAATTGTAAAATAAAGATAGCATTTCCCTGTCTTATAGAGAGTTATAAGGACAAACTCAACAAACAGCATTCAAATCTTCCAAATCTGTTATCTGCATTAAGCTCCAGACTTAAAAATAATGCACCTTGTCCCAGCAGGGAGATCCAGAATTCCTTATTTAGACTTATAGGCTCCCTTTTACTGTTTATGGAGGTACCTCTGAAGCAATATCTAGAATGCTCATATGCGGAGAATTCCCAAAGGAAAGAAAGAATAGCTGGTAAGAAGCACTCACCACATCTTCTTTCTGCAATGTAATAACCTAAGTCTTGGTGTCCCTTTGAGGAAGGGTTTCCCATTAAAAAAATAAATTAATTAAAAAAAGAGAGGCAGATAAACAGAGAGGTGCAGGTGGTGGCTGAGGATGTTGTCTGAGTAGTTGAAGTGTAAACATCCATATTTTAACAAGTTCCCTTCCGGTTTTAATGCAATGCCCAGGGATACCTGTTAATGTTCATCTTAATGCTATTGTCCCACTCAACAAGGTAAATCAACAAAGTTTGGGTCCCTCTGCTGAAAAAAAAGGCAGAGAAAATTTGGTTTCAGGTCAGTAACAATTTAAGTACTGCTTAGACACAACATCTCTGCCTTTTGCTTGGTTTGGATGGGACTGTGGCTAATACAGCCCATCCTCTTCAAGGTAGCCACAAGTTTCAGTAGAAATGCAGCTTAAGCATCTGCCCCAGGGCAGTGTCATTTAGCTTCCTCAGGGTAAGCCACACCTTGAGTTAAAATCAGTATAAAAACTATGTGGAGCAGGTTGTGCTGTAGATCCAGCTTATAAATTTGCTTTGGCTCAGACAGGCATTGCAAAGGCAGCGGCTACAGCGACACTTTCAGGCCAATCAGAAAATGGCCATCCAGTAGTTAATCTCTAGCAGAGTTCAATAAAGTATTTGATAAGCTCAGTTATGTTGTCACTGGTAGAAAAAGTCACTTCTTTATGTATTCTGTGGGAAATAAATCCATTAATCATTCTCAGATTCATCATCATTCAGGAATAAAGACCAGTAAGCTTATCTCTGTGCCTGTCTCAGCCATGAACAATTATTCCCTATGCTGCAGTTTGATTATTTAATCCAGTCTTTCTAGAACATAAGAAGTGTAGGCTATTTCTCATGCAAGATAGTGCATAATCCATCACTTTTTTCTGTTCTTAATTAATGTAATTTTTTCATTCTTTAGTTTCGGTTCATTGCCTTGAGTTACACCTGTTTCCACCACGGAGAAATCCAAAATCATCCTGTGCTGCCATGGAAAGAGGTATGTATGCATACAGTAAATTTATTTACATGTTCATACATCCTTTTAGTGACTAACTTTTGGATGGTGCAGCTGATATTTCTGGAAATGCCTGTGTGGGAAAATCTGTGTGAGAAATCTAAACTGAAGTACATCTAGCCTGGTTTTAACAGCTGAAAAGTTTCTGATGCTATAGAGGCTGGGAAGAACAGGAGCAGCAGGTCCATGCAATGCACTGGGATTTAGGAGCACAACTGAGCATGCTCTCCACCGTGTTGTACCAAGATGCCCAAGCTCATTTTTCACACAGTTAACCTCAGTGCAACATGGTTTATCATCTCAGCTCTACAGTGAAGCAGATGTATATCTGCCAGATCCTAGAAGAGCTACATTTGCAGGTAGTGGTGTGCATCTAAACCAGTAAAACTGAGCTATCTTTGTATGCAATCAAGTGCAGTTGATCTTTCAACCAGATAAATCATCCAGGGGTGCACAACAGCTGAGTACTTCTAGTGTTAAGACTAATGGCTAAATACTTACTTCTTTGGTTCAAGCTTATTTTCATACACAAGTTTTCATGTCCACCAGCTCCTTCTGTACCACATGCTTTCCAACCAATGCATCCAGTGGGTCCCAGACCATTTCCTTCCTGTTGTGAACTAAGTGAAGTGTTCTTTCACTAATAAAGCAGGTTCTGCCTCTCCCTGCCTGTCCCATCTATGTCCCAGCATCTGAAATCAGTGCTGGTTTAGTACTTCTGCACATTATACTACATAGAGGAGATCTGAGTGAGAGCCAATCCTCCTTCTCCATCCTCAGATACAGCAAAAAGCCTCACTAGCACCTCTGGGCCTGACACACAGGCACTTGAGCCTAAGACCAGCATAATGAAGCATGGGCTTATCCCCCCATATGGATGCACCAAAATAGGAGTCACTAGTGCTGAGCAGCAATGAGTGTTCCAGTAGGGTCTCCTTCAAAAATGCTAGGAGTCTTTTTCAAAGTATGGGCTTGATGTAGGTGCCTATTTCTACTTATTGAACTTAATTCCAGATAAGTGTGAGGGTGGACAAGGTAACTTTGTCTTTGAAGTCTTTACAGGAAAGATGTTGCTTTGCTTCCCATAAGATAAAGTCAGCATAAATATTTAAAGATGAAAGAGTCCATGGTGCATTATCTCCTAAGTTCAGCAGATTTGCAATGGTGTGTCTGTGTTTCACTGGGTATAAATTCATAATGCTACCTGACCAAGCAGTGTACAGTTCAGTATTAATGACCAAGGAGCTCCATACATGTGTGAATATCCAGGTCACATTATAGGAACCTGATGGGACAACAGGACTGTAGTACAATGAAACAGTTCCTCAGCCAAAATTTCACTTCCCAGCACCCTCCCTCCACTGAGCAATGCACCAGCTTGTGTGACTGGACTGCAGAGTGGATTATTGACATGATTTAAGCAAAATAATGATAATAAAAAGCTTTATTTTTAAAAATTGAACCAATAATTGAACCAATCCTGTTTGCAGCAGTCCCTAAAGCAGCTGCCTTGGCACAGCTGAGGGAAGCATGAGCTGCAGAGTGTGGGTGGGAAGGAAGGGGCTGAAATGGAAGAGAAGCAAGTTTTCCAACCAGTTTCCCACTGGAAGAGATGTCTTTCCAGATCAAGACCCTCAGCCTCTAAGGTGTCAGCTGTTTGCTCTGCACTGACACTAAACTGCTCTGCTCTGAACTGTCCTTCCATCACCTTCATTATTGTGAATTTGAGGACACTGAATGGTGCAACATTACCAGAACAAGCCATGGCTTTCCTTTCTGGAAGAGGAGTGTTTTGAAGCAGGGGGTGAGAGAAAGCTGACCTGAGTTTGCTGCATTCCTTTTATTCTCAGCTGTTGCAGTGCCCTTGAGGGGACTTGCAGGGGGTAGGGATGCAGCAACTCCCCGTAGCTGAACAGAAGTCATCAGAGAGCTGAAGCTGTAGCTTGTACAGTGGGGACACTGGAGGCAGCACAGAGGAGAAAAAGGCCAAAGCCCTGTCTGTTCCTTTCCTCCTATTCTCAGCTAGACATAATTGATTCTAAAAACCAGACAGGCCCAGGAAGCCTTTTGTTCACACTCCTTAACTTCAGGAAAAGCAACTTTGCTGTGACTGCACCACATGCCATTCCTCAGCCTGGCCTTCTCAGAGCACAAGGTGCTCTCACGGCATAGAAGGCAAATGCCTGAACAGAGAATTACAAATAAAGAGGATCAAGCTATGTACATTAAATCCTGAATGCTGACACTAAACACATTTTTCCTTAAACGGATCTCATTTGACTCCTGCCTGCAAGCACAGCTCTGAGAGTGAAATTCAGATATTAGGCAAAGTTGGATGCAACGATAAACTTTTTATTCATCTTAGTGGAAATCATGTGGTTAAACCACTCTCCAAAGTCATCCTCAGTAATTAAGGAACATACTTAGCCCGTAATGGAGAATTAATGGATTAGAGTGATGCTTTTTGCAAAGTAGTTTGACTGTACACAGCTGCTTTCATCCGAAAAGACTTGAAAATCCCTGGGCTCAGGCTTGTTATTATTGCAATCAGTGCTGAAATTATGACTGACTGTCCATCAGCCTTTCAGAGAGACCTCATGGTGCCCAGCACTGTTGAAGGGGCCTCCCTTCAGGGATTCCTCCTCCCCAAGCCCCATCAGAGCTCATGCCTGAATGAAGCAGGGTACTTTCATGCCAGTCCTTGTTCTACAGGCAGCTTACCTGTTTTGCATTCATCTGCATAAAACAGCCCTTGAAGAAGAGATTAAACCAGTTTTCTTCCCTTCTGGGTGAATCCCTTAATCCTTGGACTACAGCTATGTTCTGTTGCTGTCCCTTTCAATCCTTTACGGCAAAGTAGGACAGCTTCACAGGGCAAAGCAGGGTCTTGCCACCAGGTGGGAGAAGGGATATGGGTGTGAACCCTCTGGCTCTGCTCCCGAGGATCTGAGTGTGTGAGGGCCGTTGTTGTCCTGATTGTAGGGACTTTGGCATCCTCATATTCTGTCTTCTCTGAATGAATCCCCAAAACACACAGTGACTTTTCATCCAATAAAGAATTAAGCTGATATCTTCTGGAAACTATAGTCTAAAAAAAAAAAAATCTGCATAATCATTGAGTCTTTTGAGCATTTCAAAAGATAAAGCACAAAGCACCTGCAGCTGAGCAAGACTGTAAGAGGAAGATTTAATGTTGTCCGTGTCTTAAAAGAGGCAAACATTGTTGTTCTACATTTAACATTCATCTATATATTAATTTTATAAAGCTCTGGGTTAATAAGAATTTTGAAATTATGAAATACTCACAGAAGACCTGAAGCCCTTCTGAAAATGAGAGAAAACTAAACTTGATGGCTTATTTATCCTCACTATTATTTGCCCATTTTAAATTAGACTTAATGCAGAGACAATGAAACTATACATTAGATGGTTACAAACAGACCCATTTGCCACCATCCATTCTTCTGAAGAAAATCAGAAGTGCTTGGAAGCCCCAGCCTAGGACTAGGTTCTTGCCCCATTCAGGCAGATATATCACTGATTAGAAAAAATGTGTTGTTTATTCATGCTTAAGCACAGACTAGACTTTCAAATGCAATTTACTATCTAATATGAAAGACTTATATGCAAGAATTTTTCATCATTAATTGAACTTAAAAGGCTTTGATAAGTTAGCAAACCCCTACACAGTGATATGACCACAGTAATAGCCAGAACTTACGAATAATGGAGTTTAGTAAAGCTGAAATGGAATAGCCGGGTCCCATTCTGATTTACTAGTTTTCCAATGAAGTTTTTAATCAGTTATTTTATGCATTCTGTTGAATCCTTTGAAGTCTCACTAATCAGAAATGAACATACACTATATCCTCGTCTACTAGTTTAATCAAGTGGCATTCCTAAATCCCAGTTTTAAAATGTCTCTTACTTCCCTTATAGAAGAAATAGGATTCTGAGAAAGAATTTGCTAGCAGCTCTACAGATTTTTGTGTTACTTCTCCTTCACCTTGTCTTTCATAATGAATTCAAGAAATATCACATATCCAGGGAACAGGGTAATTCAAATCTTTAGCAGAATGCTGCTGTTGTCATTCATGAAAAATTATACTTTCATGGATGGATGGTGCCCCTGAATTCAATGGAGCTAATGATTGTAAGCAACAAGATACTCCAGGGGAGTGTGGCAAACTTTACCCAGGGATTATTGACGCTTCAGGACAGAGAAATGTCTAAATAGATAACACATACAGTCTCCATCTCAACTGGCAACTCTGGTCACTGCTGTAATACATACTAATAACAGTTTTGTTGAAAGGACTTATTGTAACATTTGATTTGGTTTGACTCATCCGCATGAAAGGACATCCAAGCAAGAACAAGGAGTGTGCACCATGACCAGGGACAGAGTCAGCTAATTAGGAGCATCTGGGGCCAAGAGCTTAGTGCCCCAGTAAACCAGTCTGGCATCTGATCTGCATGGCTCATTTGAAGCAAACTGCTAAAAACTGCAGATAGAGGAGCCAGAAAAATTTTAAAGAACTGTAAGAAAAAAAAAGAAAAATCTGAAATAAGAAATAAGGAAATCAGAAGACTTCTCTTTGTTTAGCACTAAAAAAACAAACAAACACAAACAAACAAACAAACAAAAACCAACCAACCAACAAAAAAACAACATTGAGAGACCAGAGCATTGCACTGCTTAAGTGCCTTGATTGAGAGAAAATGCAAAACTCTTTAGGGGGACAAGGCTCAAGAGAAACAAATGGCTGTAAACTGACTCATTTAAACCAAAAAGTGAAGTTTAAAAATGAGGCAGACATTTACATGAGGGTGTCTTGCTATTGCAAAAGACACAAAGGGAAGATATAGATGTCTCTTCATAAGGATTTTGAAACGAGGTCTAAAGTGTTTGTATTTTATGACATATAAAAGTTTTCCCACTGTGGTAAACTTATATTTTGTGTACTAAATGACACCTTGATGTATCACATTGGATTATACTTAACAGCTTGACTTTTCTAACTTGCTTGATTTAAGATTGATGTTCCTGCTGAGTTTCCAGAGCAGAGCTCAAGCTTTCTGCTTTCCTGCATGCAGAGTTTGAATCAGGAAGAATATGCAGTATTTCAATTATCTTTCTGAAAGACAGTATGGGAGGAGGTTGTTTAGAGGCAGAAAGGTGATGAATTTTGTTGGAAGAGGTTTTGAGCAATGTCTCTACAAGAGAAATATTACTTTTCAGTAGCTGCAATGACAAGGCTACACAAACTGTACTGCTGGGCGATGACTCAAATTGCAGTAATCCATCAGCTTGTTGTGGTTTCACAGATGGGCCATATCCCACAGGATCAAACTGATCAGCCCTGCTGTGTAGCTTGTTTACAGAGATAGAAAAGGATTCCCACCAGCCCCTGACCTCTACAGTCATGAAGGAGCCCAAGCTCCAGCAATCACAGAGCAAGGAGTCCATAACTGAGTGTGCAGCTAAAAACATACAAGGAACCATGGGGACTAAGCAACTGAATTGAGTGTGATGCTGTGAATAAAAAGCCTGATATATGTACATAATACATATGCTTTGGGCACCATTATATAGAAGCAGGGAGGTTGCTTTCATAGAATCATAGAATCACAGAATCAGCCGGGTTGAAAAGGACCTCTGAGATCATCAAGGCCAACCTTTGATCCACTACCAACACAAACCGATCATGCTACGATCATTACTGTGCATTTTGATCCAAGAAAGTTTGGAGCAGGGCAGCCCCAGGTGCACAGTCACAGGTCTGGGGTTATGAAACACAAACCAGCCCAGGCAACATCATGTCATTTAGAAAAACAGTCACAGTGCTCTTAAATGTCATTACTGCTGGGTGTTGATAACCTGTGTTTTCTGTAGGTGTGGCTATAGTGCCTCTTCCTGCACATCAATGGTGTTTCTTTGGGTAAGGGTGGTGCTGCAGCATGACCCTACTCTTTGCAAGCATCTTCCAAAGCCAGGATCCCGCCCTCACCACTGTGGTGGGGCCGTCTAAGACTGTACAGTTAAGAACAGACCAAAGCATGTTGTCATGCGCACGGTACTACAAAGCATAACAAAAGCTTCCAAATTATGAGGGCTACTAAAAAAAAAATATATTTTTAGATCAGACCAGTTCTACTTAATTCAAATAATTTTAGCAAGTGGAGAAACATGAGGATGATGGCAGAGGTATGTTATATTTGCCCTCCCTGGCTGAGGGGAGGTAAACCACATAAAATGTGTATTAGGCAGCTTGAGAAAAATAAATCTTAGATACAAATTATGTTTGTTGAGTTCCTCAGTGCAGAGCAGCCTTTCTGACAGACACATTTATCTATAATCATGAGGATCTCCTCAGGCAACCTCGTATATTTTCTCACTGTATTTTACAATAGCAGCAGCTTCTGGAGCTCCCTCCTGCAGGTTGACTTCAGTGCACAAAATTCAGTTTTATAGTTATGTAATTGCTATATATTCAAATAGTTTTCACTGAAGCTTCTCCAGCACTTTCACTGGACTGAAATATAAAACCGAGTAACATGGCTGATTTTAAAATAATTTCAGTTAGAAGTGTTTATAATTTACAAAAGCTGTTTATCTTTCAACTTGTGTATGTTTTGTGCCAGGGCTATACATATCACTGATTGTACCAGCATAGTCACAAATAAGCAAGACGGTAAGTGTTCTAGGTCACATTACTATCCCCAAGCACAGAAAAGGCTGTGAAAGGTGTCAGCAGTGTCCATATTTATTTAAGATTCTCACAGAAACTGAATTTCCCATGCACTTTAATTCTCATTTTTGCTCAGGTATTTTACTAGTAGCTTGTGATACTAAAGCAGGCATGCCAGCATTAGAAGAATTTACATCTCTGATTTTCATAACATGCTGGTAATGTACAGATCATGCCATACGAGCAAAACTGAGACAAATTATGAGGAAGACCACATCCTGATATAACAGGTTTATAGCAAGAAATATCATGATTATGAATTAAATTAGATGGAGGGCAGTATAGCATGGGTATAGCATCAGTGACATATGGGCTTTTATTAGATTTGGACTGTGAGCATTTAACCTGCCCAAGCTAAAGGGCATTATAAATATAAAGCCAGGCATTAGCCACAAGGTGGAAGGATGCTTTTCTTGTACAACACCAGCATAAACATCAGATTGACAGATCTATTTAACACCATGCCCAAAGGGGAAACTAGTTTCTTCTGCTTTGACTCACTTCAGATGGGCTGATTTCAGCCCTTGGTTTATATATCACAACTCTGCTGAAGGAAATGCAAATGCATAAATGTACCTTGAGGACAGACCACAGATTATCATAAAAATGACCTGGTGAGATCACCTGGTCTACAGAGCCATTCAGGGCAGCCGAAAGCACACACAGATTCCTCTTTCTCACAGCCTCTAAGACAGGACTGTCACTCTAATGAGAGAGTCCCTGCAAAAAGAAATTGCTTTCTATTCTTATTGCCACTTTCCTTTTCTTTCCTATATAATAGCTTTGTGGCTTCTCTCCTATGTTCTGGTTATGTATGATCCAACATTTTCATGCTACTGCTGTTTTGGCTCTGAGCACAGCAGATCCAGCTCAAAGCCAGGGCTGGACCTAGCCCCTTCATGGACTAATTTGTCAGCTGTGGTCTTGGGAAGGCAGTACACTTCTTGGATAGCAAACCTTGCGTGCAAGTCTATGTAACTGATGAACCAAAAATGTCCCTGCTGATTTTTGGGGGCTGGGGAAATCCATGTGGTTGGCAGATAACCAAGTCACACTGGAGCTCTGAGAACACTTTGCTTTAATTTGTCTGTCCTGAGCAGGTGCCTGGTTTTTTTGCGTGCAGAATGTACCCAGTCCTCCTGTCCCTTTTAATTGTACCGCCCGTGATTGTGGAGGGTCTCACATCTCCACCCTGGGAGTCTGCCAACCCCCCTCTCCAGAGACAGCACACATCTGGTTGGAGTTGCATATCTGGGTAGAGCCCACATATCCTGACCAGTGGCATTTCTTTTCATCTGTGTTTGTAGCAATCAGAGCACATCCTGGCACCTCTGAGGGTGGAATAGCTGCAAGCATCCTAGATGAGCATCCATCTAGTAAGAGACCACACCAGATTCCATTCATATGCTTCTCCTGTGAGCACAGTGCACAGGGTTGGGCTTTAAACCATGGCGTCTAGATACGTTTTTCTAACATGGCCTGGAGATGTCAAAGTGGTCTCAGGAGGGGTCCTGGAAATGATCATTCAGCTTCAGCAAGTAGGGAAATTGAGTGTGCTGTGCCAAGGGCTTTGTGATATTAAGGTGGTCAGTGGAAGAAAAGAGCTCCCTGATAATCCTAGCGTGGGAAAGCAAGTGTTCCCTTCTGAGTTTAGGTCAAGGCTGGGTAAGGATTTTACAGGGGAACTGAGATGAAAAAACCCTTCCAAAAAAACTGAAGTGAGGATGCCCATAGTTCCTATTGTTTGCAAAAGGAAAAGCATGGTCGGGATAGATAACCTCCTTAGAAAAATGAACAGAAGAACCCAACATACTCCCTCCTGCAGGATGACTTCTTGATGAGTGACCTTGAGTTATCTCTGCTGGAGGCCACTTTATCTCCCCCAACCTTTTATGTTGTAGCTCTGTGCATTTTTACTCAAACCTATGTTCATGTTTATGCATTACCTGTAAAATCAAAGGGTCCTGTTTCTTTCTAGTCTTCATACAGAAGAAACAATTTTAAACCCTGTGCAAGTGTAAAAAGATCAGTGTAAATGCATTTCAAGCAATGATAGAATCAATCATACAATCATTAAGGTTGGAGCTCTAAGATCAAGTCCAACTGAAGCTTTAGCTTACTTGAAAGAACAGCTAGGATTACTCTTCATACCCTCCCTTTTATTATCTAAAGATAATTTATCCTATGCAGTTATTAGGGGATAAATAGTGAAGTGAATAAGGCATAGTATATGGTATTGCTCCAATATGCATAGTGTATAGAGTGGATCAAGTGTTTTTAGCCATAAGGAAGACTGAAAGGAGAGCTTGATCACAAGAGGAATTATTAATGGACAAAATTCTTGAATTACTGTTTCTTGTTGTAACAGTGAGGTATCTGCTGCTGCTGCTGCTGCTGCTACAGCAGCATTAGCCATAGTTAACCATGAAGATCCCTCTGTAAGGACTGTAAATTAAATAGTATCAGTCCCAAGGTTAGCCAGGAACTTCTATGATACATTTTGGTAGGATGAAAGTTTTCTGTGTTGTCCTCAGATTTGAGCATCTTTTCCAACTGAGAACATGCTTGAGATGTGGTTCAATACAGCTTGCTTTTTTTTTTTTTTTTAATCTATGCTTTCAACTAAAACTGTCAATTATTTTCCGATAGTAATTCATTATTGTACAGATATGAAAGGAGAGTAACCCATCATGGGTTTTTTATTGTTTTCAAGGTGGTGCTAAAACGAAACAAAGAATATCTGCAAATGTGAAAAGTTAACTCAGTTCAAGTGATTTAAACTTTCACAGTGTCATCAATAGCTTCTGATAATGCAGATGTGAACTTTGGAAGATGCCTCTCTAGCAGGAAAATGAAAAAAAAAATGGTATTTTCTTCTAACTGATCAAACCTCTCATATAATAATATATAGCAAATTAATTTGATTTTAAAAGCAGTTTAACAACATTTACATGACATCTTTGTAATTCCAAGAGCTTTAGAATTGCAGGAGAGATTTCATTTTTGCTAACTTTAGACACATGGAAATATCAAGGTATATGTCCACATGATTGTTATCTCGTAGGGTTGCATTAAAAGGAATTGAAAATATCTTTTTTAGCTCTTTAAATAAATAACAAAATTCTTTCTTTATCTCTTTGAATGTTAGATAACGATTTCCCAGTTGCCATTTTAAATTCTTAGTGATCACTTAAATGCAGTTGACAGAGGGTTATTATCAGAAGTTTAACATTTCTTTCACAATGTGTCACGGGTTTTTTTAATATGATAACATTAAAATTGAATGACCTTCAGATGCATGTGCTGAAGTTAATTATATCATGCATTCACTGAGAGGTAAGTCACAAGGCAGAATTGGGAGTTCCTCAGTCATAGCTTTTATCTAAAACACTTTTTAGTGAAGAAGGAGAAAAAGAAGGGCTTTTTTGTCACATACCCAGATACTTCACATTTTAGTTTTAGTCCTTGGTCTGAATAGGAGGATTTCTCTGAAAAAAATTGTGACTTTCAGGACAATGTAAGTTTTCCTGAGTGACTTCAGTCTGATGGAAAGCTGAAGATATGGCATATTTGCATAAGCCTTCTTATATACTGAGAGTCTCAACACAGCTGCTTGAACAAGTTTCAGGAGTCTTTTATTAAGAAATAGGCTAAATCCTGCTCCTTTCATGATCTTAAACCCCTCAGAAGTTATGATGCCATTCCTACTTCAGATGCAGAGAAACACTGAATATTTTTCACAAATGAACCTGTTAAAAACTTTACTAAGGTGAAGTTTCAAACTAAAGTAATTTCAGTTTTTCTGGGAAGAATTGCATTAGCTGACTTCAAGACGTGGATGATACTTTGAAATGTCTCTAAGCACATTGTTGTCAATAACAACAAAGTAAATGGTGCCCTCAAACTTGGTAACTTGATTTGGATACCAGGGGATATTTGAAATTAATGCTTGAAAGACACATCCACGATTCAAAGGAAAATCTCATCTCCTTAAAGTATCCCTTATCAGTCATGGTTCACAAACAAGAGGTCTTTCTGCCGTGAAAGACCTGCACTCATCCACCTTCCCATTGAACCCTTGCCCCACCTTGGCCTGGTTCCCCTCACTTGAGTCCCTCTAAGCCCATCCCGAAACCTCCTAATTCCTGCTCTCTGGTCCCTTTCATGTCAGTTTCTCATCAGAAAACATTAAAGGAGGTTGCAGCAGGGGTTGGGTGAACCTCTCTGGCAGGATGCGGGTGACCCAAAGCCACCGGATACTGATGTGGGACCTTGAAGTGGCTGGCAGGAGTGCCAGCTCACTTCCTGTGCTGTGCTGCTCCCTGAGTTGCAGCAATTCAACCCCTTGTCACTTGTCTGGTCACCCAGACCAGACCCTAAAATAAAAAGAGAAGTGAGGCTTTTTTAATGTGCTTAAGCAGCTTAAAGTAGCACTTGGTATGCAGCCGGGTGCTCCACAGCATGCAGTAAACATCTGTACTGGGCAAGCAGGTTTTTCTTATAGGGAAGGGGAAAAAAAGTTTTCAGTAAAATGCTATTTCTAAACAAAGCTTGGCAGGAGATTCAGGATAAGGTACAGTGCTGCACTTAATCTTTTTTCCAAAAGAACAGATTTGAAGTTAATGACCCCTGAAGCGTATTTATTGGCTCTGTAGTAAAAAAAAAACAAAACACCCTTTTTTTTTTTCACTTTATTTGGGGACAAGAAGGGAGTTTTGCAGCACTGATTACTTCTATTTTGCTACTTGAAAGACAATTCTGTGTTTCATAGGAGAATATTTACAAGATGTTCCTGACTTAGTAAATACACTTGGGGCTGCAGGGGCAGGAAGCAACTACTGCAGATATTTTAGCAGAGTCTGTGAGTTGTTGGCATTGCCACAAGCACAGGTCTGTCTACAGGCAAGGGCTGTGCTTTTTTCAGTATGACTTTGTCTTGATGTGTACATGTGACCTGCCTGACCAAGCCAAAGCATGATAAAACTCTCAACGTGATTTAGCAGTGCAGGAAGAGTGAAAACAATGATTGTTTTTGAGAGTGTCAGGAAAAGAAATCCCATTCCACTCAACTCCTTTTTTTTTTTTTTTTTTAATTGTTTTCCAGAGTAACTCAAGCTTTAAAAAAAAAAAGAAGCTTGTTCTCAGTGTGAATTTTTCCTGTGGGTAATTATCTGGACATACATAAAACTGGGTCAGTGGTCCCCACCCTTTCCAAGCCATGTTTGCAGTTGCTGGACTTCTGCCAAACTTTGCAACCTCATTCATTACCTTTAAGTGGAAGAACTGTGGCAGATCAGACCCCTATAGCCCTGTCACTCCAAGCTTCAGTCATGCTGCAAACACAACTGTCTTGGCAACTACACAACAAGCTTTTACTGATCTACAGTTACTGAGACATGTCTGAAAGCTGGGCCTCCAGTCTTTGCGTGTGTCAGGGTGATTTAAAAATGTATATAGTCAAAATTAGGGATGCTGAATGATGGGTACTTCAGTGAATGGTCAGAACAAAACTTTTATGTCTCTGTATGCTGACAGATCTTGTCACTCACTGATCTGGGAGTGCACTGATGAAGTATTTTGAGGCTTCTGCAGTAATAAACTCTACTACAGTGCAGGGACATTTTGCTAATATATGTCTGAACACAAAGTATAGCTCTTCTACCCAACACTTGTCATACTTGTCAGCTGCGCTGTTAAAACTATGGGTTCATGACACACCAGGAGAGATGAGCAAGATTTGCAAGAAAAAGGACTTGCCAAGCAACTAAGTCAGCTCAGCAACAGTGTCATTGCAATAACAAGTCATAAGAGTGTGTGTCTGTGTGTTTGTATGTCTCTGTCTAATGGGAGATATCTGTAACTACTAACAGCATGGGAGGGTAACAGCAGGTATATCACAGCCTATATAGCTGAACTTCGTAAGTGTTTCCTCTGACAAAAACAGTATCATTTTAGGGCAAAAAGAAATCAGTTTGGAAAAACATATGTTCTGCACCAGCACTTGGATCAGCTCTTCCTTCAGTGATATGTCATTCCCCCATGTGCCTTCTCTTCTGCTCCTTCAATGAGATTACCTAAATAAGATGGTGCATGCATATTATGTCTTCTGAAATGTGAAACAGCCTTGGAAAGACAAAGAGAACTTGCCTTTTTACAACCTTCCCCATGGCCTTTTCTCAGCTCTGGTAGTCCATACAAACTCCTTGCAGAGGACCAGTTCCTTATCTTGTGTGTGCCATTAGCTTCATATACAGGCGAAAGCTGGTTTCCTGTTGCTCTCCAATGCAAAACATTGCTTTTGTCCTAGTATTGGGTTCATAGCTCTTCAAACAGACACAGATAAACCTATAAACCTTTCAAGTCATGATTTGAAACATAATGCTGCCAGCAAAAGCAGGATGTGGGAAGCAGAACCAAGGGACATGGGCACCCTGCTCTTCTTTTCAACCAATAGGTCACTTCCTATTAGCAGTAAAGTTACCTCCTGCAGGCAAAGCCATAAATCATGCTGCCCAGCAGACACCAAACTGAGAAAGCCGTCTCTGAATTTAGAAGTTGCATCTCAAGTTGTGCCACCTATTGCTCCATGACCTATTCATTATGCTTGAATCTGTGGAATTTGTGGGGGTTTAGCCTAGCTTATAAAAGTAATGTCCTGGATGATCAAAGCTCTACTTTGATCTGCAGACCTCTTCCTTTGTCTTGAGGCACCAGTCTCAAACAGCTCAAGGACATCCGCTAAAGAGACTGAAATGAATCTGCCCTTTACTGTGCTGAGCAGAGGTAGATGGACAAGAACAAGCAACCCTCAAGCCAGTTTGTGCAGTAACACGTGGGACAGTTTTTCATTTGTCTTTAACACAGTGAGGCCTCTCAGGTGTTGCAAGACGTCTTGTCTCCACCTGGCCTATGTGAAAGAGAACATTTATCCCAGAATTTCTCATAAGCTGTCTTCTGTTCAGTCCTGACTCAAAACTCCAGTTACTGTGATAGGAAATGACTGTCTGTCCAGCAAATCTTGGAAAAACCATATTTGTTGTGGCCAGACTCATCTCAGACTATTCTCTTTCCCAAGAAAGACCTTGGTAGTACTCAGGCACAGATTTCTGCTAATTTTCAGCTTGGTCTGATGGAGAAAGCCTGAACTTTGACAAACCAATTAACACTGACCACGGTATACCCTTGCATGTACGGATGCTCTGGGAATGCTCTGTCTTGGCTGCTCCTATTGCTGTCCTGGTAGCCTGCCGTATGATGACAGGAAGGACACCGTCTTTCTAGGAAGCATCCCGACATTGCCTGCCAGGGATAACTAGGATTTGTAGATACCTTGATCTGAGCACTCCCTTGCATGTGAGTGCTTGCTGTTAAACCTGATGCACACAGTGCATGGACTAGCTGTGAGGAAGCACACCAGGTTTTTCTGGCTTGGCCAGCTCAGCTAGAGTTTAGGTTTGCCAAAAAACTACTGGGCTTTGCTGAAACCTGTCATAATCCCAGTATCTCCCTCTGATGGCTTCAAGAGTACATGGTTCCCAGGAAGAGCTGAACTAGGGTTTTGTTAAAGACAGGAGGGTTGTTCTGTAGAAATGACTACATGAAGGAAAGAACCCAAACTATGTGAGATTCTCACAGTATTTAATGCTGTAAATATTAGGCAGACTTCTGGTGTAGCTGTGTAGGGCAAGAGCAGAGAGGTGGAGAGTTGCATGATAAGTTCCCAAACTTTTAACATTAATGAGTTTGAGAACCTGAATTAGGAAGTAAAACTGAAGCTTAGAGGAAAACAAGAAGTAGAATTTATTGTCTTTATTTTGTTTAGGGGTTTTGTTTGTTTGGTTGGTTTTTCTTGGTTTTTGGGGGGTTGTTTTTTGCTTTGGTTTTGGTTTTGAATTTTGGTTCTTTTTGTGCATGAACTAAAAATAATTTGCCATCTGGGATCTAAGAGACTCTGAAATATCCTGAACGTTCATAGGGAATGAATGCATGGTGCTATGGAAGAGTGCCCATGCACAAGCGTGTGGCCATCAGTGTGGCAGCAAATCAGTAGGGCACATATGTCACATAAAGAGGTGAATATCAGGGAAATTCCATGATACCTGAAGTTCCCAAACAGATCACAGTCAAGACAATAAATAGAAAAGAAAAGATTGAGGTCTAAGTCTAGGTAAAAGGTCAAAATAAAATAGTACTTCATTGTGATGCAGAGACAGATAGAGGTACTGAAGTGCACAGTAGAGAAACAACTAGAGATTAGTAGTAACCAACTGAGTTAGTACTCAGTCACCCAATCTAATGGGTTTCCAGTTCTTTTTCTCCATGTGTCTAAGATTTGCTCAGTACCAGTGAGTGGTATTTAGGCACAAGGATGTGTAGCATTTAGGAACAAATATTTGTAGCATATTATCAAGTCTCTAAGGTTTACACCACTTTCTGACTTTGTCCCTAAATGTTAGGGGTGACACAGAGGGGAGAGTTTTGCTGCGAAGGAAAACTTGGAGTTAAGCCCAGGCTAAACACATGACTTGGATATGCACAGTATTGTTAGGTTTACAAGCAATTTACTTGACTCTTTCATGTATTAAGTGTGATGGTTTTGACCAGTCTGTGTGGTAATTGATTAATTTAATCCTATTCATTTTGTTATGATTATTTCTTTATGAGTGCATTTACACTGCACTGAGCAGCGCCCTTGTCGTGGTTTAACCCCAGACAGCAGCCAAGCCCCACACAGCCCTTGCTCACTCCCCCACCAGTGGGACAGGGGAGAGAATCAGAAGAGTAAAAGCTAGAAAACCTGTGTGTTGAGATAAAGACAGTTTCATAGGGAAAGCAAAAGCTGCACACAAGCAAAGCAAACCAAGGAATTAATTCACTGCTTCCAGTGGGCACACAGATGTTCAGACATCCCCAGAAAAGCAGAGCCCCATCCCACATAATGGTTATTTGGGAAGACAAGTCCCAGATTGGCTGCTGAAATCCAACAATTTAATGTTTGAGCAGCTAGGTGGTATTAGGAAAGAGGCAAAAGGCCCAATGGATATAGGCAGGTTTCCTCTAATGACATATTTAATTATTAGAGGGGAAACTATCATAAAATTGGAATTACCTGAATCTGATGAATAAAACAATATAGGAGCAGTTTATACACATACATGCATATATACACACATATACGTAGCGGTCCGATATTGTTGGGGGTTTATATAATTGTTCATATGTATATATCTTTATGTGTTTATGTGTATGTGCATGTGCCTGTGCCTGTGCATGTGTATGTGCATGGAAGAGTGCCTATGTATTTGCCCTGCTGAATGTTGTTAGGTAGGGGCTAGTGAGCAAGCGCAACTACTGCACTGTCCCACCCTGCGGGATTGGGAAGGGTTGATGGAGTGCCCCGCTGCAGAAACCAGACCTCTCTGGCATGGTACTCTGATGGCACAATTTCTGATCTATCTTAGAGTGAAATGACTTACTCTCTGAAAACATGCGGTTCTCGGCACTGAATACATAGGAAGTAAGGTTGTCTCACTCAGGCAGTGAGTACTTACATGTACTTTGGATTTGTCTATGTTTAATCAGATGACAGAGAAATCTGTGGTGTTCCCTAAACCACTACTGCCTTTTTGCAATGATGTGTCTTGAGAGAACAGCTGGAGCAGAGCATTATCATTTAGGGGTGCACAACAGATAAAGCCATACTGAGCATTTCATCTCTGCATGTGGAGAATTACATAATTTTAACCAGAAATGCAGTATTTTATGTTAATTTTATTCTTCATTCATATACATAATCCACTGGTAGACAGGCTCTTCTAATCCTCTTGTCAGTGAGGGTTTTGTAGGATTTATGTTCTCTAAGATGATATATCCTAGCAACATCAGAATTAAACTAGCTGCAGTAAAACAGGGAAACTGCAGAAATGTCCAAGATGTTGGACATTCACCATCATTTAATTAATACACCTGCTTGCAGTGATGTTTCAAACAGCTCAGTAGCCCAAAGAGGCTCCCTAGCAGTTGCATGATCAAATGAGGTATAGACCATTCCTTACAGTCACATTTTCAGAGCCATAAAAACCTCTTTGATGCTATACTAATTGTTAGAGACACTGTAACATGGTTACACAGGTAGCTCTCAAAATTGGAGGGAGGGCATGGGAGTAGCTTACAGGGAGAGATGGCACCACTTCCAAAGGTAAGGAGATGCTTCATTCGCTCTCCCATACTGATTGCTGGATGCCTCTTGACATGTGAGCTCAAAGACAAAGATTTTATTTTAATAACAGCACTTGCTCCATTTTTTCTTTTTCTTGACCTGTTTTTTTATTGATGGAGAATTGTCTAAACAGGGAAAATGAAATGCAGTCCTGCTACAAGAGACATATCTGATACAATGCAGCAGGGACATGACTTTGATCTACAATATCCCTGGATTTGATTCTGCATATGTTCCTGTTTGATACTGAAAAATATCAGTGAAGAATAAAGTCCATAAAAATCTCCCTCTTTTTAGAAAAACAAACAAACAACAAGAAAACCCAGCAGAGAAAGGTTCTTCCCACTGCTGTTGAAGACTCTCTGTTGGCCTGTAGCTTGGATGAACAGTGCTTTTCCCACTGTCTCTTAGCACTAGGCCATGTTTTGCCTTTATGTACTGAATTTCTGTGAGGAAAAGCTTTCATCCTACCAAAAGAGATTTAAATCTTCTTTTCCTCTCCAGTGCAAGCTTATTCATCTCACTCATTTTCCAAACAGATCATGTAACTCGGCTGCCTCCTTTAATGCCAGCCCAGTTTTAAAGGAGAGCAGGCAGAATGTCACACTTCCTGATGTGACATTTGGCCCTGTTCACTGCTAACCCCCCAGCATCCCTGTAAAAACATGTGTCATATTCCCAGTCTCCTGGTGCGTCCTTCCTTTTGGGTATTATCAGCCCTCCCTCAACTCCAGGGTGGTGTAGGAGGGAGCTTGCCCTCCTTTAACCAAAGGATTTCAATGTGCTCTGGTTTGCTCTCCCATTCAGGCCATCCTCCTATTAACGCTGGTATCTCCACTGGCCTTTCCCCAACTGTTTTTACTTCCCCACTCCTTGGCATTATTTTTTAATTCACTTGCAGTCTGTAAAAATGATGCTGACATCATCTGGGGCTAAAGCCAGAGCTGAGATAAGGCAGAAGTATCTTCCTGCTGGGAGGCAATAACTCCACTACCCATGAACTGCTTTGAAGTTGATAGTTAGGGTCAGTGAATATCATGTCACACCTGAGTCTCCTACACCTTTCTAGCTCTGTGATTCCTCTCTAAATCAATGAGTTGTGCCCATGATTGCCTTTAAGTCACCACATAATTCTGAAATTGACTGACTTCTTCAGCATCCTCAGGTGGTTGCATTGGGACAGACACTTGTCCTGTAGTTGAACACAGAGGTTTGCTTTGCTTTGGGGAAAAAAGGTTTTAGCTGAAAAAAAAAATAATCAAAAATCAAACCGTTGAAGGATGGTTACTTACTTATTAAATGATATTTCCCAGAGGTCTGTAAGACATGCAGGCTGAGTTTACACAAAATTCCCTACACAAAAGCTCCAATTCCTGCCCAATACCTTCTTATGGGGGTCATCAAGCAGAAGTAAATGAATTTAAAGAAAAAGGCCATATAAGAAATTCACCAAATCAGTGTAACTGTACTTCAGCATATGATTAACTCCCAAATTTCAGAACACTAGGAATCTATGCATACATTATTATGGTCAGACCACACTTAGGGCACATATTATAGTACATACAATAGCATCCTGAACAACAGCATATAAAAATGGCTGCTGTAATCACTCTGTTAATTACTTGCTCTTTATCAGAAAATTTGTATTAAATTTATCTTGCTAATTTATCACTACCATCACAATGGTTGGCATTTTGCCACTACTTGGAATTATTTGATTCTGACAAAATCAGACTTTCATTAAATAATATGATTTTAAAAAGCTTGAACCATTACATAAGATGACATGAAAATACAAATTAAATAGGCCCCAAAGGCTCAAAAACCAGAAGGCAAATTGAAAGAACCTACCATTTATTAAACAAACAAACAAATTAAAAACAAAGAAAGAAAGGATTTTTTCATGATTTTCAAGGCAGTTTTCTATTGCTCAAGGATCTGATATATGTGGTTTAAAATCCTGATCCTGACAATGTTGCTAAACTCAAAAAACTTCTCAGAAGTAGAAACTTCTGATACACTCCTTCACTGAGCCCCTGCCTGCTCCATGCTGGGCAACATTTTTTTTCCAGAAGTGTCCCAACTCCCTGTGACATCATTACGCTTTTCTTGATTCCTCTCCTCTTGCTCCCTTCTCATTTCTGCTAGTGTGAGATGTGCTTGTACTGCTCCTAAGTCCTTGGCAATTTGCTTTGCACTTGCTCTTTTGTTTCTACTGTTGTTCACTTGGACTTCTCCCTAGGATGTAGCGGCAAAGAAGCAGCCAGTTGCAGAATTATGCTAAGGCAGCCTGAAAGGGGAAGGTATGTCACCAGCCCAAAGATCAAAGGGGGCTGCTGTGGCACTGTGGACAATCCCCAGTGGCTTTACCAGCTTCTCATTCCTGGCCACAGCAGATGACTCCTCCTCTTCTTCAGCTCTTTGCACTATTGCCTGTCCCACTGGGCCTCAGGGACAAGCTGGGTAGCACCTTCCTGGCCCCGTCAGGCTGCTGGAGGGGTTTCTGTGTCAGGAGAAGGGATAAGTCATTGAAGACTCCTTGGAAGAAGTATTGGGCAGCTCTCCTTCTCATGTTGCCATTTCTGGCAACATCCACACCTGTTATAGTGTACATCATGTCTCCACCAGGGCAGCCACAGTTGCTTTCCCGTGCCAATCCCCTTGCCCCTCCTGCAGGCAGTGCCATCTCCCTGGCTGCCGAGCTTTCATGTCCTATTTCTGTTTGATGACAATACTAAAAACAAATGCTTAGATGGACAGAAGGACATTTATTGGCAACTAATGCAACATCTTGTAAATATTTGTCTTAACTTTCTAAGGAAGAGGCTTTGGCCACATCAAAGTCTGTTTCTGTAACCAGTCAAACTGCACCAGCAAAAAACTGTTCAGAGAGGTGGGAAGAGGTGCTGGCTCTGTGTGACAAGCTCTCTCACCATCAGTGCTGCTGGAATTAAAATTTGGTATACTCTGTGAATCTAATTTCTGTGGCACTGGTTTCTTAAAGTCTTTGTTGCAAGTTTTATAGCAGTGTTCCTGCCAGCATATGCTTATCACCAAAATGCTGCTTTTCTCTGCTTTTCTGCCTCTCAAAGGAGGTTAAGAATGTCCTGCTGTGAGTTGGAGCAGGCATGAAAAGATCCAGATTACTTCCCAAAATGAGGACAAAATCTAGTTTGACTAGACTACTCAGTTTGGTGGAGAATTTCACAACTGAGCATACAAAATGTGCTTTGTAAGGCCAGGGTGAAGGTAGTCTGAAGGTGATATTGCTTAAAAGCACATCCCCACTGCTCCAGACCAAGTCCAGTTCAAATAGATTGAACCAACGCAGCAGTCAGCAGTAAGGGAGGTTAGAAATGCATGTTATATCTTCAAGTCAAATAGAAGTCATCTGCTGTTTCCATTTCAGCACTGGAAAAACATCTGAATTACCACCTGATATATTCAGTGAAGGACACTGGATATCCAAAAAAAAAAAAAAGATAATTGATAATATTATTACCTATAATGGCAAATAATATTTGATGATCTCTTCAAACCTCCACCTGAGATGGACTGTTGTATTCTGCTCCATCTCCCACAGGTCAGCCCCCCACCTTGTCTTGTTCTTCTTGGGCTGCCAGACCCGAGCAACCCTGCCTATTTATCCCAGACATGGAAGATCTTCTATATTTCTATTCTAGTTCATGTACATTGTGCTAATTTTGCTTTCCCATGTCTTTTTCTGAAAGGCAGGCTGTCATTTAGCCACTGATCCCCCCACCAGGAGGAGCCTCCCTTCAGTGGTGGGAAGTTTTCTGTCTGGGTACTGAGCAAAGTACTTTGAAATCTCTTGGAGTTTAAGGCACCAACCAACTGTGGTGTTATTTTCTAACTGAGATGTATTAAAGGAACTAAAATATCATCTCTCTCTGCACTGCAGATCTATTTAATATTCCTCCCTTATCTGCAAGCAGAACTTCTACTGACATTAACTGGAGCTTTATGTTGAAAATATAGTAAATAGTAGAGTCCTCAATGCAAGCAGAATAGGGAAACAAGAACATATCAAACACGAGAGAAAAAACTTGCATGGTGGTCACCCAGCATCAGGGGTCACCACTGAAAACTTTGGATGTGATCTTTTTATGCATTGTTTTCTTCCTGTGACTAGGGTTTGCAGTATCATATGGACACATTCATTTAAATTCATTTGAATGTCTGGTTGATCCAGACATAATAGAGCATCACATAATGGCTTGTGAATACACACATGAGCTTATCCTAATAGAAGATCCCCACAGATGAGAGTTTTGAATGCATGCCTGACACTCAAAAGAGCAGCACGTGTGATTCTGCTTGCGTTGAGTCAAGGTCTAGTCAAGTATGCACATATATGGGGAAAGATGTCAGGTCATGATAGTGTGCTTCATGCTCCCCAGCACAAAACCAGGATGACTGTTGTGTGTAAAAATAGCAGGAAAACATGATTCTGCTTGTGAGCAAGTGAATAGGGAGCTGTGAGGGGGGGCAGGGAAGCAGCAGTGTCAGTGTGCCGTATAGGCATTGCTTTGAAGACCCCTGAGCTCCTCTGGAGGAGGGTCTTTGAAGCACTGATGGTCCCTGGAAGCTGTTGAACACATCTGATATGTTGAAACAAACTCCTCTGTGCAAAATGAAGATGGGCTCTGTGTCAGTCTTAGCAAAAGATGATAAGAGTCATTCTGGTAGACTCATTAGCAGGAGCACCAATAACCCTCCCTTAAATGGCAATCCTGGCCTCCTCTCTCACCCTGAACTGGAAGGAGCAAGGCTGTTATTCCTGAGCCCTCAGCACCATGTGTGCTGGGTAGCGTGAAGAGGAATTATATTTATTCTGGTAATAGATTGCCACAGGGTCATTTGCTCCCTCTATTCATCACCAGCTCTCAGACTACACCCCAAAATCCAGCAGCCCTTCTTGTAAGGCTACATCATGCAGAACCACCATCTCACGGTACAGATGTAGCCTAGACATACTGGAGCTATTTTTGAGATGTCATGTCCTTCCCTGGGATGGAGAAGTTGTGTAATACAGCATTTCCCTGCATGTTTCACTCTTTTGTATTAGGTAGGCAATTTTTACCTTCATGCCTTTTGGTGGAGGACCTACACCATGGCCCCTGTGGAATGACACCTGCAGGGCTGATATTTTCTGACCTACGAGCAGCGCTGCAGTCATCTTGGATCTGTCTCCGAGAAAATTGTCTGGAGACCTTCCTATATCTCCTAATCTTGCCTTCCATCCTGGCAGCCAGCACAGCCCTAATCTGATCAAGGAAGCAGGTTCTGCAACTATGGGGCAGCAAAGATATCATTGGGGTGCTTGTGTTCTTGTCCGGGAAACCCCATGATTGCTAACAAGTCCATCCTTCTTTATTTGGGGAAAAAAAAAAAAAAAGAGGGAGAGAAAGATAACCTTTTTTTTTCCCCTCCCTGTTAGTTTCATAAGATTGCTTCCATTCCCTCAGGGATGAAGGAAGAACCTTGATTTCTGGATTAAGAAAGTACGCAGAAATATTCTTTAGAGAGACAGGAAGGGTCAGGATTTCCCTAACTAGACCAGTCTGGTTCAGCTTGGCTTCATTTCCTTTGAAATGGGTTGGACAGCAATGGAAAAATCCAACTTTCTACAGGGAAAATTCCCATCAGCTTCAGACAGAGTTTTGCTTCAACGTAGCCACCAGGATATGGTCCAAAGAAGATGAAAGCTGTATGCAAACAAGTTGCATAGCAGTCGTGAGACCAGAGTGGCTTTCTCTACCCTGCAGCAGACACAGTAGCTGCCCAGCAGGATGTGAAGAGCCACAGTTTGCTGACCTATGTGACAGATCATGCTAAAACACCTGCTGCGATTAGTGTGCTTCTGACAGGAATGTAACAAAACTGGAAGAGCCAGATCAAAATCTGCCAGCACCAGGGAGTTATGAGCCTCCAGGAGCATGCAGCACAGGGAGAAGCAACTCAGGAAGGAGTGTACAGTCGATGGCGGATAAGGGCAGGGGGAGAAGGGAAAAGTCATTATTTCAGTGAATACTCTAAGGGCAAACCAAGCCCCTGTGATACCCGATGTGTCAGCTCTAAGCTGTATGAGCTCAGGACAACTGCAGAGAGGTGTTTGCTGTGGCAAAGGACTGATTGGGGTGCTCTAGACCCTGGCGTCACCCCATAAGTTCGTACCCTGCCATTACGGGATGGGGCACGGCTGGAATGTTGGATCTGAAATGTCCCTGGGAAGGGCCTCATCCCCCACCCCTTGCCATGGGAAATCTGTGCTGAGTGTAGATTTTTACAGCCCTCACCACTGTCTCAGTGAAGACCACAGCTCTTCCCATCACTTCACAGTTATTTCTGTAAAATGCACCTTTTCTGTCTGATCCAAGACCACATGGTGCCAGTGCTCGCCAGAGGAGAAGAGAAAATGTTTAAGTAGCTCAAAGTATCACTTAGAGTCAAATAATTCTTTGGCCCTCTCAGAGGAAAGGCCCTTCACAGCTTTCCACTGCCTTGCTCTCCTCCTTGGCTGGCTCCTCCCCTCCTCTGGCGGGGAGAGTGCTGGTCCACAGGTGTTGCTTTGAGGAGTGAGAACAGAGACCCACTGGAAGCCCAAAGCAATCTTCCTCCCCTGTCCTGTCATAAGTGGCCCTAACTACTCCCCTTCCCCTTCATCACCTCATTTCCTAAGAAGGAGAGGAGCTGGAACCACCTCTTAAATGCTTTTCACAGCTTGGAAGGGGGAGCAGCTGTCTGTGACACTGTGGTTGCCCTCTTCTCCCTTCACCAGCCCTGGGGCAGAAAGTGCAGAGTCCCAGGAACTGTGGGTATGAGCTGGGTGATGCAGGCTTAACAAGATGTAGTTATTGTTGAAGTAAAAACATTGTACAGCTGCTGAGCATGTGGGTGCCCCCACCAGGGCTGGGGCCTGGGAGAGAGAGGGTTTGGAGAACAGAGCGGATATCGAGACATGTATTAGGTGACAGGAAAAGCAGGCTCTTTTGTGTCAGTTCCCTAATGGACTCTTAAAACTAACTATCAGGTGGAAGAGCCAGCTTAGGGACATCAGTATGACAAGCCCTTCATATATGTGCTTTCTCCCGGCCATTGTAGGAACAATGGTCTTCGGAGAGCACAAACCCCCTCTCATATCTCATTTCTTATTTTCAAGTGACCCTCAACAGATGTGGTGAATTTAACAGGCAGAAGCAAGAGCTTTCCTTGCAATTTCATCTAATACACTGCTCAAAATAAGCTATATAAAGATAAGGTGGGAAGGACAATCTGAGAGGGGAGTGATAAAAGGCAGCCTTATAGGTTGAAAAACACATTGTGACCAACCGTTCAAAACACAACTGACTCTCACTAGACATCAGTAGGTGCAGAAGGGACAAAACACAGTAACATAAAAAACTGCAAAAGGTGAAGGGATGTAGGACTACAAGAATGGTTGGGTGGGATTGGTGGCACTGGAAGCTATCAATAAATACTTGGACCTTTCTAATGGGCAGCAGCTATAAGAAGATTGTTTCAGGATGTATTTCATGTTCTTACCATTATCAGTATTATGCCCTATATGCAAGCAGGGAAATCTTGAAATTCTGGCTACCATGCTAGGCAGAGCTAAAGAGATGAAGAGAGAACAGAGGGAGAGAGAATTGGGACAAAGCAGATGGCAGCATATAAAATGATAAAATCTGTGTCTTAGAAATGTCTTACTTTGTCCTTTGCTTATAGAGATGCCACTGCAGATATAGGCATCTCTCCATAAAGATGTCAAATCAGATAACATTGATTTGTCCCCAGTCTCTTGCATGCTCTGAGAAACAGAGGTAGATGTGGCACTGGTCTTGCAACAATGACCCATTGAAATTTCTGCCTTGCTTTTGGTGTAGACAGCGACTTCTGTCTGTCTTTGTGTCCCTGACACTTCTCTGCTATCTCTGGACAGATAGTTCGTTTGCTCATACATTCACTCCCAATCAATCCTCTTTCAGATGAAGTGTGTCATGCATGAACAGAAAAAGCCTATTTATTATATTTTTTAAGCCAATGCAGCTAGTTTTGGCTGAATTATGTCAGGGAACAATCTCATGGGCAGTTCATTCACGTGGCATATGCACCAGGCAGAGAAAGTGGGGAACAAGTGCAATGAGGAGAGTGATCACTTAGGGTACAGTTCAATAAAGGACCTGAAGTACTTGGCCAGGTTTTAAAGAAAGTAGCATCTCCATTACATTTAGCATGGAAGGCCACTGTTGCTAATGCCAGCAACAGTGCAAGGAGGACTTTCCAACCCAGCTGCTCACAAGGAGCAGCTGACTTGGAGGAAGTCCCTGCTCTAGGATGGTGGATGTTCTCCAGCACCTGATCAGCACAGCCAGAATGCACTGCTACTGCTGCTCACCTACAAATGCAGCACTTCAGTCAGACAAGGAAGTTTTGACATTGCAGACAGCTTCTCTTATAGGCTGGGATCCTCCCAGGATGAGTTGGAATTCACCAGTTGTTTCCAGTACTGCCACTCTGGGTTTGGGTGTCAAAGGTCAGTTCTAGATATCTGTGACTCCTCTGCATCTGTCACTTGGATACATAATGATGCTATATGAGAGAGCCCAACCTTTGTGTACTTCTCCTATTCTCTGTCAAGGGCCAAATTTTCACTTTCTGTGGGTTTGCTAAGAAAACAAGAACATGTTTCTGCAGTAGTCTGCAAAATTTAGGGATTTTCAACAAGCAAATCTTAATTTGTACTGAGCTAAGATTAGACAATATTAGATCTGTGTTGTTTTGCCACTTAACAAATGTAAATAAAGACCCAAATTCTTGAGCTTTAGCCCATATGCAGCTAACAGTAGGGGAAAAAAAAAGAGCTTTCAAGGAGTGAACTTCAGGAACATTTTGTTAAGCCAGTCACTAACTAAAACAGCCAAAAGCATCAGAATTTAAAAGAAAGAGTTAAACTTTATAATTTATGATCTGACATTTCTTTATATAATTTTTCACTGTATCTCATGGACTGGAATATGTTTTCAGTGGCCTCTAAACTTGCACACTTCAACGGTGGAACTTCTGAGGGTAAAGAAGTAATGATGAGCAATGCAGGCTGTCAGAAAGGCAGCTTTCAGTGGACGAGCTGGGACATGTAGCCAATAGACTCCTCTGCCTACAATGACTATACATTGTATTACATCTATGGTAATGTAGATTTATGGAGATCACTGGAGTTCAGTTAGTGGTAGTGAAGGGAGAACTGAGCCCTCTAAGTATCCTACATGCAGACAGTCCATTTCATAGAGGAATAATAATATCCCAGCACATTTTTACTTTGTGTTTGTTGAGCAGATGACAATACGTTCCCATAGCAGCCTGCAAAATTTAGGTATGAACGCTTGATTCAGCTTCAGCTGTAACTGAAATTGTTTCGACATGGGCATATAATGATTTAATAAGCAGATCAGTACATTTCAGCTTGGCTTTAGAGAGGCAGGGCAAAGGGCAAGGAACAGGCAAAATTCTGTCATACCACATCATTCTTCACTGAACCATGGCTTTCAACCAATATCTGGATACTGGTTTTCAGTTCTGTTTTCAGTTCTGGTTCAAAAAAGACTTAATAATAAATAATCAATCAAAAATTGCAAAAATGCAAAAATTGCAAAAATTGCAAAAATGCAGCATGAGAAAAAAATCGAGTTGGTTTTGGTTTTGGTTTTTGGGTTTGTGTTTTTTTGAGTCACAGAATTGTTTGGGTTGAAAAAGATCCATTGAGTCCAACTGTTTTGATCAAGTTACAGCTCAAGTTTCTCAGTTCTGAGTTTTTATTGCAATATATAAATTATATATATAATAATTATACATATAAATTATTATAATATATAAATTTATATTTATGTATGCAAATGATACAGTGCAAGAATTATCCTCCTTTGGGCAGTGCCAACACATTCCAAGGAACCCCTTTGATTTCCCAGCTAATGCACTGCCTACAAGGGACCACTTGCTGCTGGAAGGGATCTTGGTGCTTGGAGCTGGAAACATGCTGGAGCCTGGCAACAAACCTTCTGGTGGGAGATCCCTGGGGCTGAAGTATAGCTCTGCCTCCATGCACCATTGCTTATCCCCTCCAGACACACTGTGTGCTGCAGGAGCAGTTGCAGGGTTGCTCCTGCTGCAGGCATGAGGCCCTGGGGAAAACGTAAAGTTCCTGGCTGGCAGTAGCTCCTGTGTGTAACTGTAATCCTCTGAGAGCACAGAAATGTTTCAGTAAAACAAAGCAACTCCTTCTCTTTTGTTACTTACTGGATCAAAAAAAAAAAAACCCAAACCACAACAAAACAAAACAAAAAAACAAAAAACCAAGCTAAAACCAAAGGGTGAACAAGACTCAGAAAGCCTTTCACTGTCTGTCTGAGCATCCTCATTGCAGAGGAGGTGATGCTCCCTCCCATCTGCTAGGAAATGTATACGGGACAGCATTCTACCAGAGGCAGTCCTTAGCCAAAATTCAGACAGATGAAGCTATTCTAACCTGGGTCATTTCTGTTTGAAAATAAAAGCTGGAAATTGCTTGGAAGACTGAAGGCAAACAGAAAACTAAGGATACATTTGAGATGATGGTTGGGAATACAAACAGGTTACAAAGGGTTAAAATGAAACACAGAAGTAATTTCCTTACGGCACAAGTGTACACAGCAAACCAAGAAAATTCAGAGTAAAGAATCAACTTATCAGAAAACAACCTAAACAAAACATGGTGCCATATGGAAATTTACAGCAAAGGCACTTAATTAATCTCACCTCTGTCCTCGTAGTGGGATTTGGCACTCCCTGTGCTTATGAATTATAAATGCAGCAACATTTGCTACAGATCAATGCCTTTGGTCCAAGAAATATTAAATTAGTTGTTAATCAAAACAGACTGTTCCTCTCTTTTTTTATGTCCTGTATATATAATGCTAAGCTAAGACAGATTTAAGTACTCATTTGGAGATTTTAATGCACTATAAAAATCCAGATTAAAAAAACCCTGAAACTCTTCTGATAAAAGGAATCTGCTAGGGGGCCTACATGATATTCCAGCCAGCAATGTTGGTGTCCCATGTGTCATTGACACAGATGGAGGTGTTAAGCTGGCAGCAGCCTTCTCACCCAGCCTTCTAGCTCTTTGTTCTTCCTTCAACTATTTTTTCTATCTTCTCCTCCAGTGGAAACACCCAGACTGACTTCCTCACCTCTAAAATGAAAAAGAAAAAAAATAATTACTATCAACTTCAATCCATTTCCTTGTGTGACTCACTGCATGGCTGCACAGATAACTCTGGGGTGAAGGCAGAATAAATAGGACTGAATAAGCTGTCACTGACACTGGAAGGAGCTGCTCTTCAAGTCACTCTGTCACTGTAATGTCTCTTTTCAGCAGTGCAACTAAAAGCAAACATTACAGCCTTTTAAGGCTAGAAAGTTACCAGAATTCCCCTGTGATGCTCACTGTACCTTGTATTAAATATAGGAGAAGGTCACTTTGCTTGGCTGTAGCCTTGCTGTACATCTACCTGGGGGGTTGAACTTTGCTGCTCTTCCTCCTCATAAACTATCAAACGAGCCTTGAGAAGCTGTAGATGAGGAATACCTGGGGGAAAGATTTGGGAAAGCATAAATTAAACTCCAGCCACCCCTAGTATTGCTACAGCCCTACAATAGCTGCTGTAAAGCTGAAGGTGGACAGGACCCTTCCTTCTAAGAATATCTTGTTTGTTTCTCAGTCCTGAGCACCTTAATCCTTGAAGGATAAGATATAAGGCTCAAGCTCAGTGTTTTGCTTTCCTTACAGCTGACCTTACAGCACTGAAAAGGTAATAAAACACCAATCATATTGCAAGGTTGGCATAGGTACTGGTGTGAGAAAGATAAAGGTCTGTATATAACCGCAAGGTGTAGGGAGACAGAATAACTTGAAGCTGCTCTGCTCCTTTCTGGCAGTACTTGACCCATGTGGTGTGTGGCAAATTTTCCATAGATGCATTGTATTGCAGTGGAATCTCACCAAATTTTCTACTTTATGACTAAGTCCTTTAGTTCAATTTAGATTTATAATTTCCTTCCTTAAAGCACTTTACTGATTGCATCTGATCCTAGTGGGGAGGTATTTTATGTGCCTTGAATGTTTGCTACATTTAAGATTTCAATGATCCGTGAACTACAGAGACTATTTCTTCTGGAATGCCTCTAGCTTAAGTTTCAAGCTAGTATTTTTGTGCAATATGGAGATCATCACAAAAAGCAAGTCTATGGCTGTCTCAGACCTTGAAAAATGTGCTGAGCAATAATAAAAATGAAACTTTTATGGCCTTTCCTCATTGTAGAGGCTGCTGTACAATAAATAAAGGAATTACATTCTTTATTAGTGAGGGTTTTTGAACAACATTGTCTTTTTTTATAGACAGGAATACGGAAATGATGTTGTAGGTCTCAGAGCTGTAAGCAGTACTGTTGCTTCTGGCCAACAGCAGCATGGACATTATTTGTTCTGACTATTTCTTGCTTGTGCTAATCCACATTTCCACTGGAGGCAAACAAAAATTCCATGCTTGTCTCAAAGGACTTGACAGCTAGTGCTTTAAGGAAATTTTTATCAGTAGTAATGTATAAAGAACAACCTAATCAGTCACATATCATAGTTTTGCAATAACAGTGCTAATTAAGCATATATACATCCAAGCATGCAAAGGATGATAGAAGTCAACTGCTTTTAAATGGACAAATTTCTGCCATAATTTTCAAATTCTAATGCATTCAGCTATAATGATGCATGCACATAATCCAGTTTTTGCAAGATGCTGAACATTGGAACATCTATTTCTATTACATCTTTTAAGCTGCCTCATTGGAAACAATGTGTTCTGAGTCATTTTCATTGAGGAATTAAATGCTTTGTTGCAGTGTCTATTAAAAACTAACAAGCAATTATCAGTACCCAGGCTCACATTTTTATTGCTCTGAATCTATCTGTATTCATAATCTACATTACTGATAAAAGCCCCAGACAGTGGAATTAAATATTATGGAAATGGAAATGTTAAACATTGTTTCCATGTGTTTTGGCAGTAATGACTCAGAGCTAAACTGGTGTCTCTGGATGTCTCCCTGCTTGTGCCTGCAGTTCTGTTTTGTTAAAAGCCCTGCTCTCTGGCCTCTTTCTTTTGCAGAAGGTGTTCAGCTCACAGATGTCCATGCTGCTGGGACAGGTGGGATGTCACTTGCCTCAGGAGTTCTAAAGGTGGAAATGTAGTGAGAAAGGAGTTGTTATTGCAGGGAGGAATGTTGTGGACTCTCTCATCTTTGTGTCACTGGGGTAGCTAAATAGTAGATGACAGCAGCTGACACCAGGGGCTGTTTTACAATCCTGGTAAGCAGTGGCTCTCCAAGGGGTCTGACTAGACATTTGACCTTTACTAATAGCTGTGGATTGAATGATTTCCAAAAGTTTTACCTAAAAATAATTACACTGGGACTAGGTACAGCACAAATCTCTTTGAACTCGTATTGCACAAAATACCTTCTATTTGTACTTAAAGATTCTTATTTTAAGAGGCAAAGTGCACTGAGAGTCTTAGTGCAATGGATTAGATCCTGAGCACAATTGCTGTATGATTTAGCTTTCATCATCTTGCTATGACCCACTTTTGGAGCATATGCTTATGCTGCATTCAAAGCCATAAGTGCAATGCAGATGAACTGAATTGACCTTGAATAGAAGTGCTGACGTGCTAAGAATAGCATAGGTGCCCGCAATGACCCAGCTACTTCAGCAGCCAGTCCAAGGCAAATGACTTTGATCCTTGATTAGAATTTGCAGACCCTACTGAGTGGCCGTAGCAGTGTCAGGCAAGGAAGAGCTTTCTCCTTCCATGAAGGAGAGAATTCACTTTCCAACACACCTCCATCACTAAAAGATGCTCATCAACCCACAGCATCTTCTCACCTGTGATGTGAGAGATAAGGCTCAATTTCTTGCCTCTGAGAGAGTTCCAACTGTTGTTCCAAGCTGAGTTATTCAACCACTTCAGTGCAGCTGTTCTGAAGCAGTCTGAACAGCAAATTTTCTTACCACTCTCCTTTTTTTCTTTCCCAAGGAAAAGATTTTGGTTTTAACAAATCAACACTGTCACAAGAGATTTTTTCCCAAATATTCCTGAAGCTGAACACTCTCAAACACTGTCATTCTGTGTGGAAATGCAGTATCAGTAAGCCACCAACTGTATATGCTTTAAGGGAAGATGGTCACTACAACATCAGGGTAGGACATCCTAGACTTGGGTTCTGCCACTTATTCTGTGTCTTTGGGCAAGTAATTTTAGGACGGGGGAACAAAATACAGAAATTATTGCCTAATTCCTGCTTAAGGCCTCCTACTACAATATCTTGGTCTTGCTCTTCCAGATTCCTGTCTATAAAATGAGACTTCCCAACCTCACTGCGTTGCTATTAAGAACTCAAATATTATAGTGTGAGGCAAATGGCAAAAGCTAGCTGAATTCCTAAGGTAGATAAATATAGTAAGTAAAACCAGGGCAAGAGTAACCTGTTAAATCTGCACAACATGGGGTGAGGGCTGCACTTGGCCATGACTGGTGCAATTCTCAGCTAGCTGAAGGATCCCAGCTTTGATGAACTTGAGCATGTAAGAAAACTCTATCCGTACACATCTGCTGCATCTTCATGCTCTTATTATTTAGTGATTACTGGAACACAGAAAATGAACTTTCCATCCCTTCTCACTGCTGCCTGTCCACCTGTGTAATTACATTAATATAAATCTTAGGGTACAATGCTTTGTCCCAGGTTGATAATTTCTACATGTTTCTCTTATTTCCTATTCTCTGTTTATCTTTTTTTTCATAGCCTTATTGTAGTCTCTTTGTTATTAATTTTCTTATATGCAACAAAATAAATTTTTGGTTACTCTAGTGGGGAGGGATATATAAACTCAGCTAAAAGGTATTGAGGCTTTACTTCCCTTAGCTTTCTAGTGCATTTTATCTTTTCTTCTTTTCCAGTATTTTTTAACCAGTAAGTATGATTTCATAACATACTATTTATTATTATAAATCAGCCTCCAAAATCTCTTCAGCTTGTATTTGTCTCAGCAGTTGTTTTGCACTTTATTGGTGCTACTAGCTCTCATCCATTCCCCAGAGCTTTCATTCAAATGTCCATGTAATTGCAGTAGAGAATTCTCTGCATACTTAATAAAGATTTTATAGGAAATCTAAAAATAAGAAATATTTGTATTAATAGTGGCAGTCTGTTGTTGTTTGTCCAATGCTTTCCATGGTGAGCTCCTGTTCTCTATGCTTATAACTTTGCCAAATGGCAACAATTGAGAATAAAAGTTTCCCTGCTGGGCATCTGCTCATTTAGCTGAAATTTAAGTGCATAAATAAAACAGTTCAGTCTCTTCCAAGAATGTGGCTAGAAAATATCTATTGTCTTATGATGCTAATTTCTGCCTTTCGTTTGGAAACTCCAGTTGGTCCCCACGTTTATAGGAGGGACATGAAACTAACTGTAGATGAGTGTTGTATACTTTGTATCTCCAGAAAAATGAGCCCAAATATGGCCAAGTCATAGACCTTTTCAGGAAAAAAAATACAGTTAGCACATGCTTCATAGTCTCTGCTGCAGCTGTGTGCTAAATACCTTGAAAATTCTGTCTAAGCTGCACACCATTCCTTCTGGACTGTGTCATTGTAACTCTGGGCTATCGTGGCCTTTGGTTCCATTTTTCCTGCCCTCTTAATGTCCCTCTTTGCCTGGCTGCTGGTAGTGAGGAGGGAGAAGTTTGGTTTAAATATAGGGAAAAAATCAGAATTAAAGCTTGGACATGTGAGAAATTTTGGACAAGGATAAAGGAAGGGGAGAATGCGATAATGAAGGGAGATTTGGGCTGGTGAGAAAATGTAGGAGACTAGGACCGGGAATGAGAAGCCAGGAATGGGAAGAGATGAGGCTGGGAGGGCTAGGAGTAGAAGAGGTTAAATTTGAGAAGGGCTGAAGAGGAAAGGATGTGGCTGCTTATAAATGATCCCTGCAAAGCCTAGGGGAAACCCATGAGAGGAGCCATAGAATTTAATTAGTCCACAGACAGATTTGGCTCTTGCCTGTCCTCTCCAGGACAGGGCCAATGAGAAGACAATTACCTTCCAAACACTGTGCAATGTCCTACAGACGTCTGGCACTTGGTGAGCCAGGTAACTCTGGCCTTGGAACTGACCATTCCGCTGAGGGCAAAATCAGGGGGCAGGGAATCAGTGTTTTCAGGGTTTTAAAAAAGGAAGAATAGGGAAAAAATTTCTCTGCATTCCTGCCTTCTCCCCATTGCATTATTTTAGAGGAATATGGGGGTTTTGTTGTAAAAACCAGATATTCAAAAGGTAGGAACTCCTGGAGTTCATAGAATCTCTGTGACTTTAATTTAATTGTTGGGTCAGGATTTATGTTACAGTCTCTGTTCATAAAAAAGAATTAATGGCTACACTGGAAAGCTTCAGTTGCCTCAGGGCCAGTGGTTGTGATCTGACTATGTTCAATAAGGGCAAGCACTGCACACCGACCATCAGTAGCGTATATGTATCGGTTATCCTGAAAATGAAATTCCTGAAGCAGGGGTAAATTAACAGAAAAGTTAGAAAAGAAAAATGAAAATAAATATGGAAATTTATTTCAGAGAAGTTTTCAGATGGAAAAGTGTCACATTTTCCCATTGGTCAAGGAGGGACTAAACATCACTCATGATTCGGTGGCAGAAGGAAATCAGTTGTTGGAAAAGACATAATTTCTACAGTGAAAAAATGGAACAATCCATATAAGTAAGAAATCATCAATGCTGAAAATAAATAAGTAAATATGTCAGAAAAGCAAATATGCAAATGACAGCCAAGAATAATATAAAAACCTTCAATTACTAGGAATAATGTTGATGGTTTTGGCCCATCACTAGAAACAGCAGACAAAACTGTTGTGGGTAATGCAGAATAGACAGAAAAAATAAAAGTATTTTTTGGTCAGGAAACAGCATGATTTATGATTTTGTCTTAGCAGAGTCATATACAACTTTCAATGCATCAGCAATTAAAGATGTTCAGAAAACACCTTGGAATCAGAAACAAATTCCAGAAGACTGGGAAAATGCTGACTCTGTGCCAGAACTCAGAGGGTGTGACAAGCCACTAATTATAGTCTTGTTAGCTTGACATCGGTTGTAGGCAAAATGATGGAAAAATGACATGGGTCTTCAAAGGAGCAGACATATACAAATATAATTATTTCCATCAATATAGAGTAATGAAAATGAGTTATTGTAAAGCAAGCCTGATTTCATGCTTGAGGAATTTACAGAGTTAGCTGATAAAAGTACTGTAATATGTTTACATTTATTAAAGCTTTTGACTTAATACTGGGTGGTGTTCTGTTAAAAACATGAGCACTAGCCAATTTTCAGAGTTTTTATTGCAGATATGTTGCAAATACGAGGCACACCTGGTAATTAGCCTTTAAATATATGCTTGTCTGAAAGTCGGTATCCTTTACTTCTCTGGTTACATTTCCACGGCCTGACAAAAGTTGGGCAATTTGGAGATGCTGTCTGTGAATGAAAGATCCAGTCTTGCTGTGAATAAGTGCCTAGCATATGTGCCTCCAACACAGCTCAGGAAAGATATTTTATAATTTTTCTGTGAATGTATGTATCCTGAATCCCAGTTTTAACAAACTGCAGTGTGCAAAATCAGGCACACTTGGCATAATCATCCACACAAAGGCAGTCTGAGAAGGTGCTACAGACATCTAGAAGTTTGCCCTGAACAAGTAAAACTCACTCAGTGACTGGACCAAAAGCTCCCCCTGCTCCAGCGCTGGTGGGCAGTGATGCTCCATCTTTCTGAGAGAGATGGGGAGACACATGACCTGTCACATAAGAGATACTGCCGCAAAAGGACTGGCTGGCCTGAAGGGCAAGTAAGTGGCTGTAGATGAAAGATGGGAGGAGCTTGCTTCTGCTTCGTGTGAGCTTGAGCTGTGTTCTATGTGCAAAAAGAAAGGTGATTTATGACTTCAGAACAAAACTTCTGAAACAGTTTATGAAACATGCTTCATTTTTGTGGACTGTAATTACAGAGAATGGTATCTCATCAGAGCACAAGATACTGTAGTAGCATTGTAGAACCTTCTATAATATAGAAGCTTTATAGTAGCACTCATCCTAACAAATTTGCAGCTTAATATCTTGGAAAAATCAATTGTTTCTTTGCAAATGTGGAGAACTCAAAATGTTTTTTGGAAAAAAAAAAAAACCAAACAACAAAACCCAACAAAACAGGAAAGCACTGGTCTCAACCTTTAATTTCTATTTTCATTTTTTCTGTAAAAATAATTTCTATCTCTTCCTCTTATGGAAGGCCTTGAATGCTTTCCCTGACCAGCACTTTCCTTCTTACTTTTCCTTTTCTTCAGAATATTAAGAACATTTGTTTCACTTTGTTTGATAGCTGTTTTCATCCTTTCTAAACAGCTTTCTAGGCTCCCATTGCCATCTATATGCCCAAATGAGTTCAGGGAGAGGTAGCAAGTTCCCTGAAAGGCCTTTTTCAGGAACTTCTTCTGCTGTTTCTCTTTCATTTATTAGAACCACTGAGGACAAGTAATCTGCATTACTGGGTGATTTAGTAGTAGCAGTGTTTTCAGTGTCACAGGCAACACATGGAAAAGAACTTCTCTAACTGCTACATGTAATGTAAGCTGTACAGGCTGCTCTGTGTTTTACATATTAACAGAGATATACGGATCACAGATGGCGAATGGGTGGAGAATTGCTTTTCCTTCCCCTTCTCTCCACATCATTTCACTTGGTTCTGCCATTTCAGTGTTCAGCTCCTATTGTTAAAAATAAAGCATGAGACATTAATTATAAGAAACACTTGAAGGCACAAAGTAAGGGAGATGGCTCAAACAAATCTGGGAGAGAAGAGAAAAACACATTCAGGTAGTCATCCTTAAAAGAGAGCACATTGAGAAGATAAAGATCCTTACAGACAGATTCGGCATAAAGGTGAGCACCCTTCGCTCACATTCTGCAGCATGGGAGGATCTCCTGGTATCTCCCAGGAGCCAAACCGTTGCGAGAAATTGGCCAGACCACCATCACCCATCCCTGGGCACCTTCCTGGCTCCACTACATGCAGGATATGAAAGTCTGCAGTTAACAGGTTCACCTTTCTTTTTCCATGCCCAAGAGCAGGCTACAACTTCACCTGCCAGTGAGAAGGAAATGCATTCTGCTGGGTGTGCATTGCCCAGTCTGACAGCGTATATCTGGAGAAACAGGAGGTACAGGGAAGAGTGTTGTCTTCCCAGAACTGCAAGAACCTGGACTTACCCATATGAACAATTTTTGAGTCGTCTTCTGCAATCAGTCTTACTAGGAATACTTCATACTCTTACTTCCCGAGAGGAATGTATTATTTCCATCATGCTCCTTGATATTATGCCTCTTAATTCACTGTATGCACTCTGTTGCCAAACATGCAGGTCTGTATGTATAAAATATGATTTAATACTTATAATGCAAGAGATTATGGCTATTATCTGTCTTCTTGCACAGTATAGGGCAATGAGGTCTTTTATAGGAATGTCAAGCATTTTTTACTTTAATAAAAATAAGAGGAACTTTTGCCCTAAACAAAAGTCTATTACTTTGGTTCTTACAAGTGTTGTCTTTGGCAAGGCTGAAGTGGTGTCATACAATGACATGATTTGAAAAGGGACAGGGACAAGGGATAAGTTACATAATGGAGTTTGGAGGGAGGCTACCTATCTAGCAGGGTTCGTCTGAGCGCTGGTCCTGCCTGTGGTTCCCATGAAGCTCCTGTTATGTCTGGTCACTCGTACCTTGCACTTGAGATTTTGGAGTGGTGGAAAGTTGACATCCACATATTGTGATTGCAAGATCCAAACTTCACTGTAAAGCAGCAAGAGTCTGCTGTGTGAGAATTCTACTTACCTCCCAGATGCTGCAAGCTTGTGGTGCACTGCTGGAAAGTCCTTTCTGATGGAGGTGAAGTAGCAAAGCCACACCTAGAAGAACAGTTCTCACCTTTTTTTTCTCGGCCGCCCCCCCCCCCCCCCAGCATGTGGGCTGCACCCCAGCCCAACCCATGTTGTGTTCCAATGATTCAGCTCACAAGCTGGGAACTGATGTCTACAGAATGGAGGCATTGTTATGTGCTGGAAGAAGATCAGACTCCTCTAAATAAAGTGTTGTATTCTGTAACTGGGAGTAAAATACCTCTAAAATATTGCTTATAAAGTTACTTAGTATACAGTTATTATTGTAATTTTAGATATGTTAGTGATTTATGATGAAACAAGTTGACTTGTTTTTCTCTCAAATAAACTAGAAAATGCTACATTTCTTGGTAGTTATGTCAAAATTATTGTTTTGAGGAAGTTTAATATGGACTGCTGAATGCCTTGATCTTTATGGAAGGAATGAGGATATAAATTGCAGTTAAATGGTAAACTTTGATCTTGATTCTTTGCCACTGTTTTTCAAGAGCTGTCCTATAGTACTTGCAGCATAGCAGACTAAGTGTAAATGTGGAATTATGTTATTTTTCATCACCTTAGTATCTGTACAACACAATCAGCTGCTCTAACATCATACATGAAATAGAAAAGAATCTATGGCTGCTCTATGATACACATTTTCTCCGCAGTCATACAGCCACAGTTCTTGAAATAGGAACTGTACTGAGTATCCCTTCCCAGTCCAGCATTTCCCTTGGCTCTGTACCAGGGCAACATTTCCATATGGGTCAAAATCTGTCTACCTCTAACACATGCAGCTTCACTTCATGAAAAGTGATTTAAACTAAGTGATTTAACCTGAGAGTCCACATTACTTGCTCTTCATAAAATATTCCATATTGTCATCCTTGCTGATGTCTGGGGGCTGTTGGGACATCCAAGGAGAAGCTTACTCTTTGCTAGGAATAGCCTTATTCTGATGGTGCTGTTATTGCAAATAACTCTTGCTTCAGTGGCCTGGGACAAATATATGGAAAGCAAAAATACCCCTTGGGGGTGAAAGACTTTTTGGGTAGAGAGGTGCTGATTGTTGCATGGATTCATTTGTAAGCATTATCAAAGCACATCTGGCTACTAACATGTTCTTCGGTACAATTCCCCATTCTGGAACTGCATGGATGATGTGGGTTTTTTCCCAGTAGAAGGTATCCAAAGATCCTCCTTGCAATTTTACCTTCACATTTATTGCTGCCAGTCAACTGGTATGAGCAACATGGTTGGACTGAGTGAGGATAAGGCATAAACACAGCACCAGTCCATTAAAATTACTTCTCTGACTCAAGTCAGATGAGTGGTTTGCAACCATGGTGCTGGTTCACAGCTCTTACTGAGTTCCCAGGTGTCTCGAAAACTTGTTTATATCAGGGAGGTTGTGTGATTTGTAGGGAAATGTTTAGGCTTGCATTTAGGTAGAACTAAATGTTCTTTCATTTCCCCTGCTGCTTTTGGCCTTTAGGCCTTCACTTTCTCCTTCTATATCACAGTTGCTTATCAGGCAGTAGTTCTCTTTGGTCCCAATGTTTTTGCTGGTTTTTTAACAAGGATATGAAGCATTTTATTTGCTGTCTTTCCCATAATCATTAACATGGTTAATTACAAAATCTTACAAAATCTTTGCCCTGCGTGTTTCACATAGAAACCCAAATTCAACTGCTTGGCTGATATCTTTCATCTCCTTGCATTTTCTGGATTTTGCAATAGACTGAGGACTCGATTTCTGTTTCCATTTCATGTGTCTGTGCTAATAGTCTGATGAGGGCAGGAAATCAGGTTGGTGTAGTTTTTTTGCAACAGACATATAAACTGTAGTATTTCAACAGCATACACTGGAGGCATTGTGAGGCTGCCAATGTCTCTCTGTAGATGCTGTCTCATTGCTATTGATGATAATGAATCTTCTTCTCTATCTTTATTAGAAGACAGTTTATATCTTACTCTGATGGCTTCTTCCCCTACCAGATGCTGTTTCAAATTTTCACAAAGGCAAACCAGTTTAGGTACATCTTTGTCCCGCTGACCATGGTTCAAACCATCTCTTCCTGTTTCAAGAGCAAGGCTCCCACCATAGTTGCAATCCCCTGAACCTCTGCTCAAGTTGATTCAAGGTAAGTGTGGCTGTAGTTACCTCTATCACATTGTATGTTTCAAGGTCATCTGAGAAACTTAGAAGAAATGTTTCCAATTTACAACTAATAATGTGAACTAAATTAATATTTCAGTTATGGGAGTGTAGCTGCGTTGTCTTTAACTCTTTAGTCAGTTTGGGTGTTTCAGTGATACTAAGTTTCATGTCAGTTTTAGTTTACCCATGGGTCTATTTCCATGACCTGTTAGCTAAGAGCTGAGCTTGTGGTCATGATCTCTTCTGACTTCTGTCTTGTCGCATTCACATCTGTACAGCAGCATTGCTAACATGACAGTGACAATGAACCTTCCCAACATGTCTAGTGTATGTGGTGCCATTTGGGATCAATCCTGCAGCAGTAGACCCCCACCAACTATCACTCAGTAGTGTTTTGAGCCTGCCTACCTGCTAGGTCTCAGGACACAGCAAGGGAGATGCTTTCCCGAGTTACCAATGCTTATCCCAGTCTGGGATGAAGAAGTGCTTCTTTTTCCGTAGCAGTGAAATCATTCTGTCCTGCTATATAGTGAGCTAGCTTGAATATATGTAAAGATGAGCCCTGTGTGTCTTCTGAGCAGTGACTGTGCTGCTTACCTATGTTCTGAGCTCCTGCTCTCTATATAAGCTTCCCTATCTCTCCTGATTCCTATCATTCTCTTCTTCCCTCCTGCTTTTTTCCCCTTTCCTGAGTATTCTGTAAGGCAGGTGCTATATAGATGGATTTTTCTGAGCTGTTTCCTGATATAGCTTCCCCGCCTTTCATTGTCTGCTCTGTGTAGGCTAGTCATTCTCCTGGTGTGTCTTCTATGAAAGGCTCATCCTAGGAATGCTGTGAGCAGGGTCAGGAGTCTGTACTTTAATTGAAAGGAACATCTTTTATTCTGTGCCACCTGAGGCTTCAGTCTGCATATTGAGATTTATCTAATGATTTTCCTTGTCCTGGTGATGTTATGGTCATGGTAACCAAGAGTGTCTGATGTGGCCTGAGCTGTGGCTGTTGTTGTGTGTGGCAGCAAATAGAGGTAGCCTTGCAAGTTGAATGACACTCACTTTCTCTGTGACATTTGACTTAGTGTGTGTGTTGTTTCCGTCTCCACAACAGACAGCTTGTCCACCTAGGATATTCACACGAAGAAAGCCTTGCTGTACTCTGACTGTGTTTGAGCTACTTCATGCTCTTACTTCTCATTATCTTAGAGCACACGGAGCATGAGGTGAACATCTGTATGTTGAAGTAAAGTGAGGTTCTCCTGCTCCATGCTGTGAAAGTCCCATGTCTAGAACAGGACAAGTACCCACACTGAGGTCACATGCTACCTTGTGAGGTGCCAGCTCCCCACACATAAGCCCTCATCACTTCAGAAGCTGTGTGGACCTTGTTATTTGCCTCTCTTCTGCCGATTTCGAGTGACAGAAATTCACTCTGAGACTCTAAGGCTCATGTTTCCCTCAGCTACGGTACTTTCTGTATATTTTTGATAGGATTTTTCTTGTCAGAGATATTATGTGTGACCCAATGACCTCTGAAACTTTTCCTTCTTATACCACCCATAAGCCTTCCTTCTGCACTCCTTCTCTCCTCTATTACATTCATATCTGTTTGCCAAAGACTATCCATGGTTTTCTTTTCCTTCTACACTGCTTTGGGTTTCATCGAAGAATCAGACAAATGCAAATACTGTCACATAGGAACTGGGGAGATTGTGTAGGTGGAGGAAAGGAACCGAAGGGCTGCTTGCAGTTACAGCTTGCCACAAGCTTAGCTTAGATGCTGTGGCAGGATATGCCCACTTAGTGATCCAACCAAAGGCAATATATACAATATAGATCTTCTATATGCATTCACATAGATAGGAAATCGGTGCTGGTGTGATTGATCTTTTCTTTTTCTATAGTGCTTCCAGTTTCTAGTCCTTTGTATCTATAGGAACAGAGTTAGGTCTGGCACAATGCTCAGGCAGAGAAGAGAGAAAGTGAAGGCAATATACAGCTTCAGTGCTATGTAATTTTTTTCTCTACACAATCTTGATAACATATCAGCCTTCATAGTGTTACTTCCAGAAATTTCAACACAGTATCTGATAAGCACAGGACATGCCTGCATTGCACCTCAGCAGCTCAGATAAAAAAAGCAGTTTAAAACAAACTTCATCCTTGTTTATTGTTGCGTGTCCTTGCATTGCTATAAGGAGGAACCCAGATTTCTTTAAATGGCTGAGAAGATTTAGCTATTTATCTGTTTCTTTATGCTTTCCAGCATAACGGTTGCACACAAGCTGGAATTAAGCATTTTAAAAACCAAAACATGCTGTCATAGTAGAAATTTATGGGAAATAGTTTCTTAATAACCCACCGACAATCTTTGTCAAAAGCAATGTGATATCTGGGCACAACTGCTGTGATGGAAACTGTCGATTTCCTCTTAGGCTAGGGGCTGTTCCAAAGAATGATGTCAAGAATTGCTCTCTGGTGTATCCAAAATTTTCTTGAACAGGTAGCACACCGAATTAGTCATGCCAAAACCCAAGGTATCTGCCTCAAAAATGGAAAACTGGCAACTTTAGGTTAAGGGGAATTTGCACTGGAGTTTAGGCTCAGGGCTTGTATTTTAGGTGTAGTAAAAAGGTACTTATAATAAAATGACCCCCTCCTACCCATCTACCTTAACGTAAGGCATCTCTTTAAAAACACTGCTATGTTGCCTGCAACACTTCGGCAGTGATGCTACACATATAAAACTTACATGAAAAATGCTGATACTGAGAGCATATCTTAATTATAAATAACAAGTTTTTAATGGATGTTATGATACCTTTATGTGAAAAGGTTCACCTCTAACATGCTTTCTCCCTTTTTTCTTAACATCTTTGTCTCCCAGTGCTGTTTCTGGTTGTAACTGCTAATCTTACTATGATGTCTCTCATTCTTCAGAAGCTTAGGGTTATTTCCTTATGGCAGTTTGGTCTTACTTGTCCCTGTAACACTCAGAGGTTGAACTTCCTGGAGCTTTGGTTTAACGTCAGCCATTGATCACAACACAGGGTAACTGAGTGAAATGTAATGGTCTGTAAAACACAGGTCATGGGTGATGACGTACTAGTCCTTTTTTAGCTTTGAACTCTGTAAACCCTGTGGGAACAGGCGGCCTCCCTACTCTCCCACTCCAGGGCTCAGCTTTGCAAAGCTGCAGAGAGGGAGTGGGAAATGAACCAAACCCAGCACCTTCGTCCACTGAGAATGTTTATCCCATTGAAAACAACGGATTGCAGTTCCTGGTCTTGGTTTGTCGGTACAACTCACACCTTCGAGGGTCTCTCCTGGGCAGGCTGTGCCCGGGAGCCACACAGAGGTGTGAAACAGCCCCTGCGGGAGAAGCAAGTCACAGAAAACCCTTCTTCAGGGCAGATGTTCCCCAGGGTCTCGCTCGGTCGCAACAAGCAGTATAGCTTTCAACTTCCAAAGGAGGACTGCCGCTCCCCAGCACGCTGCCTGCGGCTTCACACCGCCCAGCCGCGGATCGCCGCCCATCCAGCCCCTGAACCCTGCGGCAGGACAACTCCGGAGGGTGCCGGGAGAAGGAGCCCAAGCAGGCGGCGGGCAGGCCTCCCGGGCCGGCTTTACAAGGGAACGTTGTGCCAAAAAGCCAAGGCAGAGCCCCCCGCGCGCCGCTTTTCCTCCCGCACTTCCAGCGGCACAGGCGCCGCGCCGCCGCTAGGGGGCGCCGCCCCGCCCCGCGCACGGCCCCGGGGCGCGGTGCCGGGAGGGGCGGAGCATGCGCAGTGGGCGCGCCTCGCCCGTGCCGCGCGCCCCCGCCACCGCGAGCGGGAGGAGGAGGAGGAGGAGGAGGGAGACTGGGAGGGAGGGAGGCAGAGAGGGAGGCAGGTCCGGCGGCCCTCTCGGGTACCCCCGGCGGCCAGGGAAAGATGGCGACGCTGGGAGGCGAGTCGCAGCCCTTCCCCGCCTCTGCTCTGGCGGCGGCGGGTGGGGTGGGCGGCGGCGGCGGCGGCAGCGGGGCGCTGGGTCTGCAGGCGCCGCTGAACCGCGGTCTGGAGCGGGCGCTGGAGGAGGCGGCGCACTCCGGGGGGCTCAACCTGAGCGGCAGGAAGCTGAAGGAGTTCCCGCGCAGCGCCGCCGCCCTCAGCCACGACCTCTCCGACACGGTGCGGGCAGGTGAGCCCGGGCGAGGGGCCGGGGGCGCAGGGAGGGGGCAGCCGGCGCCGGGCTCTGCCGGGGCGGGAGGAGAGGGGAGTGGGACCGTGGTTTAATCGCCGGGGACGCCCTTCCCCGCTCCCTCGGGCATTGGTGCCCCCCAGGCTCCCTGAGAGGCGAACACCCACTCCCTACCCTTTCGTTCGCCCTCCCCCGGGCCCATCCCCACGCGGAAACCGAGCCCACCCCCCTCCCTCCGCGGACCCTGTGCTTTCTTTATACTCCCCCCGCCTTGGT
>JAWWES010000001.1:53847669-53860327 GCA_035583135.1 Lophotriccus pileatus | reverse complement strand
AGAGAGAAAAAGGGAGAGGGAAGGCTTTTCTCACAGTCCAGGCACTTGGCTGGGAGCCAAGTTTGACCTGCGACAAAATAATAGTTTCAAATTCATAGTTTAAAATATTAACCGTTGGATTTAAGTTTGGAAAGCTTAGCATCTGTTTGCCTGCAGAAGAAAAAGCCAGTGACATTTTTGCTGCTTACATAGTTACAAGAGCAACCAAGATGGAGCCTGATGTTTTGCATATCAGAATGACCATTCTAGAAGGTTGAGTAACTTCTCCAGGCTATAGGCGGACTGTTCATCGTTCTGCGTGCTGTGTTCTTGCTGTTAGTACTCATCTGCTAGATTTGTGAACATCCCTGAGCTGGCTAGATTGCTAATTCACAGTTAATATGATTTAAATAATTTAAGTGGCACTTCTCAAACCAGAGGTGTCCTTAACTTGTTCTGTTGAGACCAGAATTAGGAAAACAGTGTACCCATTTATTGTTCTCCTGTGTGTAAAACTGAAAGAGCCAGAAATGTAATCCCCGTGTTCAGCATGCAGATTGCTGTCAAAACTGGAAATGGGTGTTACATCTCCTGACTTCTGACTGTTCTCTGCTGACAATATTGTTTAAGATTTAATACACACATCAGAGTAGTTCTTTGGAAGGGTACTGAGGAGTTAAGCTTCTGAAGGAATAATTACTTTCTGCTAAATTTGTGCATAGATGTGTCCTTGTGGGAGGAGTTCATTTATGAAATTCTAATGCTTTCTCCCCAGTGTCTTTTCACTAAGGGTGTCCTGCTGGCTAACTTTTTGTCCGTTTTTTCCTTGTATGGTGCAGAACACTATAACGCCTGTAAACCTCCTAACCATTTAAAAATAGAAATAACAATAACAGTCTTGCGTCTTTTATCCCAGTCTGTAGGAGATTTTATTCCTTGGTGCAAAGTGCAGTAGTTGTAATACTTTTATTTCCTTTCGAGACTGTGATGATTTAAAATGTAAGATTGGTAACAGATTTAATTCTTAGGTTTTGGATTTGTCTATATAGACTAGTTAAGTGTTTTCTACTATCGCAGCCCAATAAATACTTCTTTCTGGTAGAAGGAGACATTGCTGGAGCAGCTGGCATTAATATGTGTGTAGAGGATTTAACGCAAGTAGTTTTTTGAATTAAAGAAACAATTCATCAAAGTACATCTTGGAATTATATTTAAACATAGCATGTGACTTGATTTCTTTATACTGTAAAGAATACTAAAATACTACTATAATACTAGTTTATATTATAAAATAGTGTGTTTCAAAAGTAGCACAGAAACTGCAAATGACACTTTCATTTATCATCTGTATACAGACCTGAGGGTTTTTTAACTTCTGAAGTCTGCATCTTTGGTTATGTTATTTGCAGTGACATCACTGCTTTCTAGCATTATAGTAGACAGGCAAAAGGCAAAAAAATAATTAAATTAGATGAGAAATAAAAAGCAGTACACATTTAACTGTGAAGAGAAAAACATGAATAAGACATTGGATTTGTTGTTTGGTGAACACAAAGAAACATGCATAAAATGTGTGTGCAAAGATAAATCACTGAAACCAATGGAGAAGTTTCATAAAATGGCAAGAAGTAGGGTAGGAAGAGAAGAGAAAATTAAATCAGGGATTAATCCAAGGAAACAAGTGGAGCAGAATATGCCCTTGGATAAGGTTTACAGAAGTAAGGCAAGATACCAAACATGCAATAATTCATTTATAATAAGAACCTCGTGTCATATTTTAAAGATAGTGAAATTGCTAAGCAACATTTTTGTTATTGACTTTTTTTTTTAAACTGAATTTTAAGTGTTTAAAAATCTAATGGTAGGAGAAATAGGGATTATTGAACTATTGACAGGTTGTACCATTGCTGCTGTTATATTACTATATTTGGATAATAGTGAGGCTTGGCTGAATTCAGTCTTGTTAAGGCAGGACAAGTGTACTAACAACAAAGTGGTCTGTATTCGATGGGGAATGAGGAAGAGCATAGTGTCATTCATATGTTATATAATTAAAAATGCAGACAGTTATGAAGATTTCTGGAATGGGATGTCTGGTGAAAGCTGAAAGGAGCCTTCTCAGCAGTTGGGGCAGGGTGAGGTTGCCCTGGTTATTAAACACAGCTGTGATTGATTAAGGGGAGAAACTTAAACCTGGGTTCCCATGCTCCTTTTATGTTGTGTTGCTAAGGTTTTTTGTATGGTTGGTTTGTTGTTGTTTTTTGAGTTCATCCCAGTTCAAGAAAACTGTCCTTTTGCCTTCTGCTTTGTATAGTGTCATTTCCCTGCTCAGTAAGTTCTTCCTGTGATCCATGTTCCAGGATTTGAATTCCAGCCTGGCTGAATGCCTACTCCTTGCTTGTGTTCCTTTTACCAGCCAGTTCAGATTGCTTTGTGTTAGTGACTTTTTTTTTCCTCACTCACACATGTCCTGTCACTTCCAAGTTTTACTAGACATGGTGTTTTCCCCTGCTTGGTAAGATGTATGACCAAGAATATCCTTGTAGCACCCATCTGAAATGTTTTATATTTCCATGCTTTGTCTTATTTTGAGACCTATCAGTACAGTTCCTCCTACCTACAGTTCCTCCTACCATGTACGTTAACATGCTTTGTCATTGCATGTACTTCTTATTTTTTTCATCTCACACGAGCAGATGATGTAGTTTCTTAGTCACAATGTGCAGAAACCAAGACTGCTTTACTGAATTGTAGCTTTATTATAATGGATGTTTCCATTATCTGAACTTTCAAATTTGATGAAAAATTATTATGTTAATTTGGCAATGTTTGGTTTTATATGTTATTTTTATGAGGTTTTATTTGGGGGATGATGAAAGAGGCTGCTGAATCTAAAATTGCTTGTTTTTCTTTAAAAAAATTAGCAAATTTCTTCCCCAACTTTGGAACTGCGCTTTTTTTTTTTCCCCCCATATGCTTACTGAAATTCAGCATTAAAAATGAATATGATCTGCCAGACTGTTAAAAGAAAATCTTTCTTGAATGTGGTATAGATCTTATAATTTGAATGAAAATATGAATTAATTTAAAATAACTAGTAACTTCCATTAGCTAAAATTTTTGTAAGGTAATTTAGAGATAAGACGGACACTATCATGGTATCGACGATGAGACACTCTTTTGTGTGATGGTACTGCTATGCTGAAACGTGCTGTTTGTAGCTTTGGCACTCAGCCAAGCAGTCAGGAACTGCTGCGGGTAGAGAAAGTAGTCTTTTGAATTTCTTGTGTTTTGAAAGCTGTTTTATGTAATTATATTGATTGTTAATGTAATGACTTAAAGAGCTTAAGTCTTTAAGTCATTAATATAATGGCTTCAAGATTTCTACTTTGAGTTGTTCCTAGCATAGATGTTTCTGTTAAAAATTACCTTGCAAATGTTGCTCAGTGGGTTACTTCATTGTTCTATAATGATGCAGCTTATCCCTGGTTGTACAGATTGAAAAAACTGAGAATCAGGTATTTTGAATGGCTTAATCCAGATCTTGGAACAACAGATCAAAGACAAAGCTGTGCTTTGGTTCTCTGGCTTCTTTTTTTTTAATTTATTTTATTTTATTTATTTTATTATGTCTCATTCAAGACAGTGTATGTTATCTTCAAGAACAGATGTTGAGGTGTTTGAATTAAAGTCTTGTTCTGGAAGATATTGGGATAGTAGTAATGACTTAAACCTTGAAGCTTCCGTTACAGTCTTAAGTCCCGCGAGTGGTTTTAAACGTGTTAACACAGTGGAGAAACTCACTTTACAGGAGCATCTGGCACAAGACACGCGGATACAACTCAGAAACAGTCATTCTCTGAGAGAATACCACTATGGATTTGCAAGCAGTATTAAAGTGTTAAAATATTAACTTTACACAAAACCCCCCAAACAAACAACAAAAACCACAAAACAAACAAACGACAAAAAAAAAAACCCAACCCCCCAAAAAGATCACACCCCCTCAACCCCTCCCCCCAAAACCACAAATCCCTCCCCAAATAAACAAAAAATAACACCGCAGAAAACCCCCCCAACAAGTAAAATAACCACAAAGCAAATAAAAAAAAATCCAGAAACCGTATTTTGGCAAGAAGTGCTGTACTCCTTCTGCCAGTTTTCATATCTTCATACGTTTGGCTTCCTAGAGAACTGAAAAGGTTATTTTTGGCCTAGTGCCCTAGGCTAAAAATGGCTTCTGGAATCTCATAGCTCAGTTTGGTGCTGAGCAGTTTTGTGCAGTAGTAACATAACTGCAGTAATTGGTAGTCTCACTGAAGCATTTTAGTTATGCACTTAAATGTTAAGCTGTGGGAGATGTGGCTGTGTGATCCCTTCAACATCCCGTTTATCAGAAAAATTTAAGCCATGTTTTTCTATGAAGCGATGGTAGCCTGAAGAAAAAGAGGCTTTTCTACAAGTACTTGTTAAAGGGAAGTAAGAGTCAGTGTGAGGTTTAGCCTCTACAGGGAATGGCTCTAAAATGAAGAAATAAATCATGGCATTGCTGTGGGAACAGTGAAGCACGAGCATTGCAGCTGAGACTGTACTTGTGGGCAACAGAATGAGTCTGAAGTTTTCTTGTGTTTCTATCTAGTGTTTCAGGGTTTACCTTTAAAAGTGAAAAAAACCCACCCCAACTCTGACACTGCCCTTCCCCAAGAAACAAGTACACCAGTTACGAGGTGTAAATGTGCGCTTATAATAAATGTAGGTTTCTGAATTGTTTGGATGGAGTTTCAGATCAGGAGTTTGAAATAGTCAGGAGAATAATGAGAGGCTAACTATTTAAATATGAAAAATCTTAGACCAGTAAAAGATCTGAAAACGTGAAAAGGCTGGATATTGCTTCCTTCTATGTGCCTCACAAATCTGTTAACTTTTTCCCCAGTTGATATAAGTAGGAATAACGCATGGTGCTGCAGGAAAGGAAAGTTTTTCTGACAAGAATTCATATAAAAATGCAGCTATATTAATTTTTTTTGTGGGTGGAGTCAGCATGGGCAAATTCTGCATGAGAATCAGTGTTGCTCTAGATATAGCTCATACACATCCATAGCACACTCATTTTAAAATCATCTAAGAAATCACTATTGGTTTTTTGTGTTCTAAACTTGTATTGTAAGGCTTTGTTAACACAGTTTGGAAATATGGCCAAAATAAAATGAGTTCTGGTCAAATTTGTGATCACACAAATTTGAGATGACCAGACGAGTGAATGGCTCTTCAAGGACTGTTGTCAGACTTCTTTATCAGAGCTAAGGATCTAAAATGAAGAAATAAAGCATGTTATTGCTATGGGAGTAATGGACCACAGTCATTACAGAGACCTATCCACCCCCAAAATTACTGTTGTTAAAGTACAAATGCTGTTGTTCTAAACAATTTATTAAAAAGAATCATTCCAGATCAGCTTCTGTAGAATACCTGTACTCAACCCTCAGAAAGCTTGAATTTTGCTTACTTGGACTACGGAGAAACCTTGCCAGTTGTCCTAAATACAGCTGTCCCTGTAAAACAGAATCTTTCGTGTTTTGATTGCTAAGTAATATAAGCTGTTTACATTTCTTGCTTGCAGCCTCTAGCCAAATGGTTTTATAGAATGTTTGCTGTTTTAAAAAAATATTTTTTGATATGGTATTTAATGAAGATAAATCACATTCTTGGTTAAGAGTATTTGAACCCACTCAATATGTATGAAAAGACAGGACATAGGGAGAAATATATTACTTTATTGATAGTTATTGTGATTAAGTTATAACATATCTAAGGTTTTGTTAGCATAACCACTTTTGTCTTTCCTGTGGAATAGTAGAAATAAATCCATTGAAAGCAGTGTTACACAAAAGGAAATGGTAGAGTGCAGCAAACTGTTAGGGTTTTTTGCTTTATTAACAGAAGCTCTAATACTTCAAGAATATTTCATCAGTTCTGTTCTTTACCGGATGTGTCTCACTTTATTTTGTGCTGCTGTTTTCATTCTGGTGCTCGTGGACTATACTTGTTGAAGCATATTGAAGCAGTTGATTAGTCTTAATAATAGAAGAAACTTCTATATTGATGCAATTTGTCCCTCTGCCTAATACTGGCCATCAATTTCACTGACTTACACTGTATCTAGATCACAAATTTATGGCTTATATGTACTGTCCCAGTTTTGAAGTGTGCCAGTGATAATAGTATAATTTATTACATATTTCATTTGGAAATAAAAAAAGATTACATACTCTGTTTTTTATTTTAGCTTCAACTTTTGGCCTTTTTTTTTTTCCTTGCTAGATCAGCTATTCCATTATAACAGATATTTACTCTTCTGCAGTTGTTTATACATTATTTTTTACCTTTGTATTTAGCAAACTAAGATATTTGATTAATGAGGATTAGTTCCTATTACTGTAATTTAGGATGCCACTGCAGTTGTTCATCTAGCTTCCTGCTGAAAGGTGCTGCCCATATAACTAGGGTGACAAGTGGTGATGGTGGTGGATTTAAACTAATAGGATAGGCTTAGAATTGTAAGGTTGAGGAGCTGGCACGTGATTTCACCTGCTGCACTTGTTCCCGGAAAGGTACCTACCAACAGGAGTGGAGGGCAGAGTTGAGGCTGCTAATATCTTACCTTGCTGTTCTGAATGTTGCAAGGGCTTGTGAGTCAGTCCTAAACAGATGAGCCTCTGGTGTTCTACTGTGAAATAGAATTGCAGATCCCAAATCTTGCAGTTTTACGAAACCTTACATGTTTTTATGTGCTTTTTAATTTTTGTCTTTTACTTAGTTATTAACAACTAGATATAGCAGTTTGTGACGTGCTTTGCAAATACTTTCTTCAGTGGTATAATGTGTGTTCAGCTTATATATCAATAGTTGCTGGTAATGGACCCAACTTTGTTTAGTCAGTTGCACCTTAGAGTTGGTGGTAGCTCATGATTGTCATCACTCCAGGCTTATCCTATCACTTCCCAAGGCTATGATTCTATGATTGCATTCTCTCGCGTTGTATTTTAAGTTTTCATATGACTGGGTTAAATATGACCCTAATTGTCTTACCTTCCAGGTTCTCCAGGTCCCCATGTGTCTGTAACTTGGCCTTGCTGTTACTTATAGCACCATTAACAGATTTATCATCAGTGGCTTTGTATTCTAGGAGGGAAAGCCTTGAAAATCTTGACTGATGCTGTGTTGTGAAGAAATAAATCTAGTTTCTCATATGAGACACTTAATGACTTCCTTGAGGGTATTGTTCAGTTTCTCCAAGTAAATGTCGGATTAACACTCTACAACCAAATCAAAATGACTGATGTTCGGGAGTAAGCAAGCAAAAAACGCTCTTCCAGGAGTTAGTATGTTCGTACGAGATTGGAGGATGTGATCTGTTTCAGTAGTGTACAAGTTCTGGCTTATGACCATGTTTTTTAAAGATATTTGGGTTTTCTTCCTTGTGATAATTATTCCCTTGTGTCTCCTTTGGTATTTTGGTTTATGAATTAGGAATATAAAAATGAAGATTATGTGTAATGTTGAAGAAGGTTTTAAATCAAATACAGGTAAATTTGTTTTTTAATTAACAATTCCTCTCCGAGTATCTGTTTCAAAATGGATTGCTGGACAATTCCTTTTATAGAAACAGGATGTTTTGGTTTTATTGAAATGTGGATTTCTTGGGAACTCATTTAGAGAAAGTGTTTGTCTGCCTCCACCCTTGGTGGAATGCAGATGACATCAGATTTTTTTATGTACTAGTGCTACAGGCAATACATAAAGACCAACTTTAGAAGTGTCAGTGACATAGAAGGAATTGCATTCTAAGTGATCTTGTTATTTTGGGTGAATTGGTAGTATTGATGGCCAGGTGATCATATCCAAGGGAATAAAAGATTTGGATTTTTACCTATACCATTTAAAATATTATAAATAATTGCAGTGTAGGTTCCACTTAAGGTAATTTTGTGATCTAAAACATAAACCTTGAACTGCCTTTCCTGGATGGCAAAAGCTGTGTTGTTCACTTGTTTTGGATCTCTTTTACATGTTTTCTCTCCCTTGTGCTAATTTTGGTACAACTGGCATTTGAGTTTAATTTGTCCCTTTGGAAACTTTTGATTAAGATCTAATTACAACTTCACAAAACCAGATTCTTTAAGAGAATATTTATAAATGAAAAGAACTATAATTTAAAATATGCAGTTAATTGAATAAAAGCTTTATTCTAATTTTGTATCTAAATTTTATGGAATCATAGGATAACTATGAAGAGACCTAACATGCTAATGAAGGGACTCCTGTAGGTCATCGAGTCCAACCCCCTGTGCAAAGCTAGGTCAAATTAAACCTGTTTAATCTGTGCTTGTCAGTTGAAACGTACTTCATTTCGCTGAGGCATTTCCAAGTATCTTGAAGTCCCAGGTGCTACTTCTGCTGTGAATTCCCAGCATTTTTGTGGTGAAGGAATATCCAATGTGATTAGATTTGGTTTGCAACCTTGCTTTGCATCTATGCAAGGTATACTACCCAGTCACCTTTTGTCTGCTCACATATTTACCCATGGACCTACTTGTAGAGTTTTACTCTAGTGTGTATTGACATAATTTGTGACATATTTTGCTTCTATTACCAAATGCAGACTCTCATTGTTAGTCTGTTTAGGAAATACTGAAGAAAGGGCCTAGCTTAACACATTTTGGAAGTGCTTTTACAATGCTTTAAAGGAGAGTATGATGCAGTCTTAGTTTTAAATCCTATTGTGTGTACATTGGTGTTTCTCCATTAGAATGATGTTCATGAGGAGCTTATAGCATTCAAGACAAGAGTGCTCAGTAAGAGTGCTCAGATTTGAGATAGTTGAGATAGTATGGGGTGTTTTTTTTTCTTTAAGTTCTGTGACATGCCTGTGTTTAAAATTACTAAAATGTTTAAAGTTGTATGGCAATGAATGTTACTTACCTATACTGCCTAGGGCAGCAGGCAGCTAAACCCCACACAGCTGCTCACTCACTCCCCCCCAGTGGGGTAAAGAAAAGAATCAGAAGGGTTAAAAGTGTGAAAACTTGTGGGTTGACATAAAGTCAATTTAATAGGTAAAGAAAAAGCTGCATATGCAAGCAAAGCAAAATAAGTTGTGGGTGGGTTTGTTTGTTTGTTTTGACAATTTGGTATGCAAATGCAAGTAGAGTGAAAGGTAGGCATAAGAGAAGTTAGTGGCAAAATCCCTGCTGAGTGATGTATGTGGGATTTTCCCTGTTCAAATTTTCTAAAACAAATTATATTTAGGACTAGGTTATAGCATTGTGAGGTAGCTTGCCAGTCTTCTATCTTTGTAAACCTCAGCACAGGTTTATTCAATCTCATTTCTTGGCAAGGTCTCCTGTCCTGCTGCTGTACTTTGCTTTCTGTCAGCATCTGAGTTCAGTTCAGAAGACGTTTCGGTGTGTCTGTGTCGCTGTGACTGTAGTAGCATAGATAATGTATCTGTAAACAATGTGACAATAATGCAGTTTTAGCTGTTGAAAGATAGTTATTCTTGCTCCCTAGCTAGTGTGTATGGTCTTGGGTGTTGTGCCTTGTTTTTAATTCTTTTGGACCGTCTTGGGAAATCTGTAGTCCTGTATCAGCAGTAATGTAAACAACAAAATATTAGGAGAATTTGTTCTTATATTCCAGTATCTGAATGTTAGAAAATTATCTCTGATATTTGTATTTTAGGATACCAGATAACTTTCATGATTCAGCCATATATTAGTGTAAAATTGCTTAGGTAATGAAATAACCTGAGGGCTGGGCTGTTCAACATCACTGTTGTTATGCAGGATTTTGTTGGGTTTTTTGTACTGTATTTTCTTGAAGAGCAGGAACATATCAAATCATGTCTTAGGATGTAATTCTCACAAAAACTCCTTTCCATTAATTATATTTTCTGGTTTCTATTTTGATGTGTGGTTATCAATATGTTTTCTTCCTCATAAAATATTTATGTTGCATTTAACAGTACTTATGATTTTTTATTTATTCTCATAATAATATGATTTATTCTCATAATAACCATCAAGGGCTATAAACTTTCAGAATGGTAGATTTCAACTACTGAGAATTTTCATGGTATAATTGGAGAAGTTGATGAGGAATAGAGCAGGCAGCAGGTGTATTGGGAGGTGAGAGATTTCTAAATAATGTTTAAATAATATTAGTCCTCTGAATGCCTTATTTATTTTTTTTTGTCACTGATCTCTTCTCTGTGGTAACCAGTGACAGGGCCCAAGGGAATGGCCTGAAGTTGTGTCAGAGGAGGTTTTGGCTGGATATTAGAAAAAGATTCTTCACCCAAGAGGTGGCTGAGCACTGGAACAGCCTCCTCAGGGAAGTGGTCACAGCACCAGGCCTGACAGAGCTAAAGATACTCCCAGGCACATGGTGTGACTCCTGGAGATGATCCTGTGCAGGGCTAAGGGTTGGACTTGATGATCCTTGTGGGTCCCTTCTGACTCAGCATATTCTGTGATATTGGGCCACTGGCAAAATAGTAGCAAATTGTTATGGTTTTATTGTCTTAGGTGCATTGAATGGTTTTGAACTTGAATATGATTAAATCTCTTTTAACTGTCTCTTGTGTTGTCCTCATAAATGTAGTAAGCTTTAAGTTTTAAAGAAAAAGGAAGTAAAGGGAGTATAGTAATTGAGCTTATATCCTACTACACTGCATTTATGCAATACAGTAGCAGGTGAGTATTTTCTTTGGGGGATTGCTCTGTGTTCCTCAGATTTCATTTAAGGTGTTTGTCAGTCCGTGTACCTAGTAGCAAAGTAACTGGAGGAAGTCAGTGTTTAAATATAATAACATTTGACTGTTTAATCTCAAGTTTTTTTAGGTACTTTCCACTGGATTTCCACAGTAGTGAAAGGTAATTTTTTTAGACAGGTTTGTTTTGGTTTTTTTTTCCTAATTGTTAAAGAAGCTTTGAGTCTTGGTTTCATGAAGCTACTATGTAAACAGTGAACTACCAATACACCTTTAGCCATTTTCATGCAGTCTACTAATTTGGAGCAAAATTTGTAAGATATGTAGCATGAATCTGTTGTTTTGCCCAGTTCTGTAGTAGCTAACTTGGAATGACAGAATGAATAGAGCAGTAATGTATAGGAGAGTAAGATGGTAATACTGAATCTTAGGATACCTGTTGAAAATTTTTTTTCCTCCCCTCTTTGGCTTTAACCTTATTTTACAGTAATGAAACTAGTTAGTTCACATAGGAGTTGAGTTCCGGTGCAACTACCAACTGGCCTCCTGATGTGGAGGAAAAGTGAGAGGAACAGAAGATTGAGCCTAGCTTCTCTTGTTGTAGAAAAAACAAATTCTGAGGTATAACCATTTGAAAAGGGCATTCTCTAAGAACTTGGCTTTCTTTTTCAATAGTGCAAGAAAGCGGATCGGTAATTCAGAACGTTTTTTTAATAAAGGGAAGTTTATGAAAATGAATGCATGATTAATTTCCTTATTTTTATCAGTTTTGTTTTCAATGGCCTATGTTACTTGGAAGGGAAGCTTGGAGAAAAAGCAGTTTTAAATATCAGCTCCTAACAGAAGGACATTGCATTGCACACAAACTTTTTAATTGTGATTGAATCTATTAATTTATGAATATTGTATGGCTGATGATCTGTCATTTCCTACCTGATACCTTGTTTCAAATGAGTGAGATAAACATGAAAATCCAATGTGAACTAACTCAAGTTAGAGATAATGTAAATAGGCTTATGTGGGATAGCATAGCCCCAGTATCTCTCTGACCAAAGATTTGTAATATTACATACTTCTAGCACATGGCAAGAGTCATTGTGTAATTGTAATTACCAGAATACTATTTTTAATTTCAGAATAAATTAATTGATTTGTTTGTGCTTGTTGTTTTATTATAATGAAACCTTACTTTGCAAAGGCTAGTTGAGTCAAATTTTCTGAACATTGCCAAATCAGTATTCCTTGTTTCGGTGAGACTATCTGACCAATGTATTGTCTTTCTATTTGCTTGTAAGACTTCGAGGAAAATTTAATTTATGGACCACTGATACTTTTTATCCTTCTTTGATATGTGAGCGTGAATATATATCTTAGTCAATTATAGGCCTCTCTAAGCCTTGGTAGGGTAGGTAAGGTGCTTATTTGCCAGATAAAGCCACAGTTAAGGCAGGAGAATGTATTTCCTTAACAGACTATTCCCTGAGGTAACTATTCACATAAAAACACATCTCTTTATAGTTTCATAATTATATGCAGGCAAAATATTTCAAATCATACTGGCTATTAAAATTACTGCTAACCAGAGTTTTATATAATGGAGTTTGTCAAACAGCAATGTATTTGAATAAAGAACTGCCTCAGACATTGTGCATTTATATTCTCTCATTTACAGGGGTGTGCAAGCACATGTCAGATGTGTTGTACATGCATATACACACTTCAGGCATGTGGACTTAAAATTTAGATTTTAATTTTTTTGTTTCTGGGAGAAATGAATGCACGTTTTCATGTCCACAATTTGAAAAGTAGAAGTAATTAGTGTAATCATGGGAGCTTTTCAGTATCTGTTTTAATAACAAAATTTGTGATTTATACAGAATTTATTCAGAGAAGTTGTGTTGTGTATAT
>JAWWES010000001.1:53794492-53847569 GCA_035583135.1 Lophotriccus pileatus | reverse complement strand
AGCTTTTCAGTATCTGTTTTAATAACAAAATTTGTGATTTATACAGAATTTATTCAGAGAAGTTGTGTTGTGTATATATTTCATTCTGAACTTGGTTGCTACTCAGAACACACACTGTATATATATTTACAGTAATTTCTGCATATCTAAACACTTTTATGTGTTTAAATAATGTAGTATTGGCTCTTTTGTTATGTATATATCGTAGATAGTAACTTTCTGTAGAGAATGTAGCTGATTACTGCTATAAAATCCCTCTTCTCTGTTTTTATAGAAAAAGTGAGTACTAGAAGAGTATGAGCACCTCAAAATTCTAGTCTAGTCTTCTTTATTTTGTTTGTGTCCTTGTGCAATTGTTTTTTCAAGTATGCCTGGCTACAGTTTAGCAAGAACAAAAATATTACACCTTTCTCTTCTCTCATTTTATGATTTCTGCAGATACATCCACATAAAGTTTAATCATTATTTCCAAGATTGCTTAGGTCTGAGGGTAGTTACCTATCTTAAACATTTGTACTGAGATATTTTTGACTGTCTTGTTGCCTGTTTTCTGACTCCTTTTTGATATTCTCGTAATGTTTTGCCCTTATCAGGCAAAGGGAGGATCTTCGTATATCAAATACTTGATTGCATTCTGTTCCTCTCTGTGATGAGGAATACTAAAAGGCTATTTTCAGTGCATTTAAATGGATAAAGTTGAGTGTTTTTAATGCATATAAGCAGTAATGAAAAGATCTTGTGCCTTTTCTAGGCTGTTTTTATATCATAATTACATTCTTTAGAAATTAGTCTCCAGCCATGAATGCTTATTCTTGGATGTCAGTGGATTAGTGTCACAATGTTACTTGAAGTAAGATGTATTAATATCTTATTCAAGGTTTAAATCTATGAATCTGAAAGAAAAATTTCTTAGAAGCTGAAGTAGTTTTGTCATGTCATAAATTTCAGGTCTAACAGAAACAGGTTTTACATATTTTCTGGTGTTATTTTTGTTTGGGGTTGGGTTTTATTTAAGCATTGAAGCCTGAGGCAGGTATAATGGATATAACTTTCAGTATCTGTTTTTTAAATATCATTTAACATAGCATTACTGAAAATTGCATAGAATTACTGAAAATTGGGAGAATATAATGCTGATACAGGTGTGTCCCTAACTATAATGTGAGTATATGTTAAATATATACATATATGTATGTATATAATTATGTATATATAAATATAAACCCCGTCATAGCCAGGTTATTCCTGTGGCTTTGTAAAATTTAGAGGTATATAAACTACACAACTTGAAAGAGTAGATTAAGGTAGGCAAAGCATTTAACAATCCTATCAGATATGTAGCATTCAAGTGTGTGTAAAAGTTCACTCAGGTATTACTTATAAATTCTTACTGAGAAAAAGGTGTGGAAAAATCTTTCCCTCTGAACTTGTGTTGCTGAACATTCCATGCCAGAGACACCTGTTATAAGTCTTTGGGATCTGTTGGAATTGGAGGTGGAAGACATCCTGTACTGATTTTTCAGTTTGGACGATTTCTCTAGAACAGTAGTTTCCAAAGTGAAAAATATTAATTACATAAAAGCTTGAAAGTGATATTTCACTGAAGCCGTTTACAGTTCCTTGACATGAAACCCAAGGATTTTCTGAAAGAATGTCCTCTTCCCCTTATAACTACTAAAAATACAAACAATAACCAGAAACTAAACCAACCTCTGTATTTTGAGCAGTTTACCAAAGAAGAGCTAGACAACCTAATCCAGAGGTTCTATAAAGAAATTTTTATTGATGTAACAGCTTTATCTGTCTGGGTAATTCTTTCGCTCTTTTTATGAATACTCTAGACTCACAGAAAAAATCCTTCATTTAAATATCTGGTTTATATTCAAGTTCAGAATTACTCTGTGTTAATTTAGCAGTACAGTGTATTTTTAGAAATATTTCAGAGTAACATTTTATTTGAGAACTCGAAAAAAGTTTAAAATCCTTTTCTTGCTTGCTTTTTTTTCTTGATGGTACCTTCTGAGCCTTGGTGGTTGAGGTGCTTAATTTGCAAGGCTTTGAACAAAAGGAAGATAGGAAGGAAGGTAAGTTCTTAAGGGTTGTACTGTGGTCCCTGACACTGGCAGTGCTTGTAGGTTCCTTGCAGAATGGTTTGAAATGAATGTGAATGAAGATGGGACTGCTGGGCAAAGGGGGAAAAGCAAATAAAGGCATACAATAAAAAAAGACAACAAAACCTACGAATAACTTAGCAAATTAGTAGCCTGTGGTTGGCCATAATGAATAGACTAACCACAGTATAGAAACAGTTTCTGGAGGATGTTCATTGCCAAAGCCAACATAAACCCCTATTTTGGCATGCAATTATTGTGTGATATCTAAATTCTCAGTAGAACTGAGCCTTTTTTATTATTGAATATAGTTGCTGTTTAAGAGCACACCAGAAAAGCAGAGAATAAAGCATTTTGAGTAATTAAGTGAGTGCCTAGCCTTTCTTTGTATGTAAAGCACTGAAATTTTCATTCTGAAAGAAATAGTGAATAAAATATAATTACCTTAAAACTTTTTAGCCTTATTTAAAAATGGTGTGAAAATTCTCTGTTGGAGCTGATCTTAAAATCATAGCATTGTTTAGGTTGGAAAAGCCCTGTAAGGTCATACATCATTGAACATAGCAGAAGTATCTGTATTGGCACTAGTATATGGTCTACACTCTCACTATTGTTAATGCACTGGCACCAGTACAAACCAGGAATCTGAACTTTGCCAATGTAGGCATATTTTCTGAATCTTAACATTTACATTTAGTAAATGCTGGGCAATGGAACTCTTCAGTCTTCAGCAAAAACAAAAATAAACTGAAAGTGTCTTGGATTCTTCAGGCAAAAGCTGGCTTCCTTTCCTGGTTTTTAGAACTGTGTTTGTGTATGGTAAAAGATGGAGAGTCTCTTCACTCCTTCCCTGCCACTCTCTGCAGTATTACTGTGCAGGTTTTTTTCTCCTCTGAATCCTTTTACAGCCTCTGCCTGATTATTTTCCTGTAGGAAAATAAGATGTCATCGCAGAACATACATCTAGAGTACGACAGATGAATCTGGCTTTCCTTATTAGTCTGGCTTTGCTGAGTTGTGTTACTTATTAAATATGGATAATACAACTCCCACTGCACTTGAAGTAAATGATGTGTGGTGTCTTGGAAAAACTAATTTCAAGTCAGTCACTGTGTCTCCAATCCCTTGTAAAATAAATGTAACAGTAATTTTTACATACTAGAAGCATGATGAGAGCAAGTGTAATAAAGAGGGCTACACAGATATCTCAGGACACGTTAAAATGTGTCAGCAAGATACAAGAGCAAGTGCTGGAATGAATCAGGAAAGATGGATTAAAACTTCAGAACTAGGAGTGGGGAAGGATGGGTTCTATTATAGTAGGAAAAAGTAGCTTTGCCCCTCACCACCAGCTGTTTTAAGTTTAGTATAATTTGCAATTACATTAAGCTGCCATGATGTTTTCCTTCTCACCTCTTATTTTTTAATGACTACAATATACTGAAAATGTAATTGTTTAATCATATTTAAATGCTTTTAAATAAAAAATAGAACTTTATAAAACAATAAAAATGGCTAAAATGTTGGTGAAATAATAACTAAGTTGTCATAAAAACTTCTTGCTTTTTGAGATGATATGTGTAACAATATCTGATTACATAAGCACCGTGGCTGAAGTAGAGAGCTTCTGTTATGTGATTTTTGTCTCTCAAGCCTGGACAGTTTGTTTTATGTCAACTTTATGCAAACCAGTATTCATAGAAAGCTGGTTCTGAATTCTTAGTCATTTGCTCCTTCTGTAGCTTCAAATGTAAGGCTCTTGTGCTCCATTTTACTGTTCACCTTCCCTTTGTTGACTGAGTGTTGGGTTCTGATGCCGTAGTGAAGAGATTAACTCACTTGTTGTCTCCAGATACATACAACATTTTTGTTGTGTGCTGTGACAGGATCATATGCGTGGCACTGGGTTGCTTCCCCTACTTTTAGACACTTTGTAATAAACTAAGTGATATAACTTTGCCAAGTACTATTGCAATACACGTAAGTTTTACCAGCTCTAGTTAAGACATAAAACATGGTTTGTTAAGGATTTGACAGAGAGTAACCATGATCTGTAAACATTGTAGAAGTATCTGACTGCCAAGATAAGTAACCTCTTCCTTGCACCTCACTAATTTAAGGCAACTCCTAGCAGCGATGGCATATTTTACCATTATTTGCCACTTGCAGTTTAAAGCAAAGAAATTGAAATGATCAGTGTTCCTACAGTTCAGTATGGGGTGTAACTTTGTTTGGGTACATTTTACCAGCTATAAGCATGAGCGTTTACCTGGGCTTATATTGCATACTGTCCTGATTCATGTGAAAAGCATATACTGCCCTGTGCTATAATGACTTTGAAAGACTCTGTATGTCACTACAGGTAAGAAAAAGAAAAAAGCTGGAGGGTTTATGTCACCTGTCACTTCTGCAGTTGTTAAAATGTTTGTGACACATGGACTGTTTGAAGGTGTTGGACTTGATGATCTTCGAGATCTTTTCCAACCAGTTGATTGAGAAGTTCAATTGCTTTCTCTTAACTTGCTTTATAAAGAGTGTGAAAATTTACTAGTTGTAAAGATACAAAATTCTTAGGACTTAAAGACCAGTGTATAAGCCATAGGATCAGCAATAAGGCAGTAGCTGCAGTGATTGTTGTAGGCACTCAAGGCATAATCCTTATGTTAGGAAACGGATGATGGAAGATAAACTGTGGTGTTACCCTAAAAGTGACTGCTATCCAGCCAAGCTGTTTGAAAAAAAGGGGGCCCCAAAAGACAATGAGGAAATCAAAATTAAAGACAAGCTGGCACTTGTAGCCATATTTAGGAAGAAACATCTTTAGAAAAAATGCACTTGATTTTTGACCAGGTTCTTACACAGCTGTGTTAGTTGTTGGCACTGACAACGATGGACAACCAGAGCACTTTCACCTGAGATTGCAGTTTAGCCTTCCTGTAGTTCATGCAGTTAAACAGCACTTCCTGAACTCTGCTTCATGAGCCTGTAGCTCATGAGCGTCAGCCTCACCATAGGTTTTTCCCTCTGGAAGTTCTCATCTTTTAGTAGGTATGTAAGCCCAAAATTTGATCTCATTTCTGACTAGTACTGGCACCCCCTTTTCTTTAAGAAGAGTAGATATTGAAGACTAAGGTGTTATAACTGGTCATAAATTTCTAGATATTAGGTTATCTCCCAGTAATGTGATATGAGTTTTTATTTGTGTTTTTTTCTGGAAGTCCACAGCATTGCCTTAAAGCCCTGTCAGATCATCCAAAGTTTTTGATAACTGTGACACAGAAAAAGAAGTTTAAGGGAAGTGTAAAGTGTGATATTTTATTAAACAGAAGAAAATTTAGGGGTTCACGGAAAGTGAACATAAGGTACAAAATTTGTGTATCTTCTGAGTTAAGTATGTTGATTGTGAATAGCATAATTCAACTAAATCTGGAGAAAGTATGAACTAGTATAGAGAGGCACCCTTTGGTGTAACAAGGGGAGTGTGATTGATGGTGTTTTGCTTATCAAGTCTGTCTTAGCAACTTAATATTATGTTTGCAGAGATAGTTGCAAAATTCCAAGAATTAGGTAGTTTGTTTCCCATTGGCATTTCCTGTGGGTATGTTGCATATATTGCATTTTATTGTGTACTTTGTATGTTTAATCTCTTCAACATGTTTTCTTTATTGAGTACTTAGCGAAGACAATCAATAATAGAACGAACCACCGTATTGACCTCTTAGAAATAAATTATGTGGGTGTGCTGTAGCTTGTTCAGTTGTACTCTGAAAATACTTCAAATTCTGATGAGTGGGTGACTCCAGTTTTCCTGTCACAGTAATCCTTTGTGTAACATTCCGCATGTTTTTGGAATAGTGATATTATTATTATGTTATCTCTTTTTACTCAGCAAAATAGAAGCCTGTTGGCTCAATTGGAATTTCAGAGCCAGAGTTCACTGGCACAAAAATCTAAGTCTTATTTTGCCAGAGTTTAGTTTGGTTTGCTATTGTATGCCAGAGAATTTTGAAAGTATAATTAAATTTGAGCAAAATCCACATTTTCATTAGAAATGAAGAAAAAAAATAATCATCCACATCCTACAGGGCACCCTAGGAACGAATGGCTTGATCATTTTTGGCTATGTAAACAGTACATATCTGTGGCATACCACAGATTCTTTGTCACTTGTCTCTCTAATGGGGCAATAAAATGGAATTTTTAAGGAATTGTGAAAAAAAAAATCAGAATAGCTCTGGATCATTTCAGATTTTTAAGAAATTAATTTTAAAGAAGTTTGTTCACAACAGTAATAGAAGTCTCAGTTTTGCAATGTATAATGATTGTTAAAGCTCCCTGTACAGTACATCTTGGGGTTTTTGTTTCTGCTTTTCAGTGTTTTATGGAAACTACAGGGCATTATATCATCTGCAACTGGCAAGAGCTATAACTTCCAAGGCTGAAAATGGAAATCACTACTGAATTTCATTCTTAATATTTAATATGCTTCTATTTTAATATGCTTCTATTTTTAACAGAGTTTCTAAAATGCCAGTGAATCTTTATGGTGCTATATTTACTTTACAAAAATCATTTATTCAGTTTTGTTTACAAGGCTCTTAACTGAAGCCATTCTGCTGCGGTACAAGAATTCCACAACTTAATTGCATTCCTCAGGAAATTAGAATCTTATACTTGGAATAATGTCAAATACGAAAGTCAAATAATGACTTTCATCAACTTCTTTTACCTCACACAAATCCTAGCATTCTAAAGCTTTAAGTATTTTCTATTTTGTTGTACAACTATATTTGAGCACGCAGAAATGGGGTTTGTTTGGCTGTTTTTCTTGACTATCACTGCTTTGTTTGGTTTAAGTTCATACAAAGTTTGCCAGGAGCTAGTTGCACTAGCTGGAAGGAGTTGAAGGAAAATGATTTGTAGGTGTGTAAGTCATACCCCAACTGAACATCATAAAACATTACATATATGTTTTAATGGATTATATACCTACATTTTATGTACTTCTTATGGATTTGCAAAGTGATTATATGTTGTCAAATCAAATACTGCATTTTCTGTGCAGTATAAATGATTTCCTTTGTGTTTCTTTCCAACTGATTGTTTACTCCAGTAATGTGTATGCGTGACAAATGTGTGAACTGTTAATAGCTTACAGTGGCTGCTCACTTAATTTTTCATTCTTTAATTTAACCAACCTAATGTCAATTTTGGAAATAGTTTCTTATATGTGCCTTCAATGATTTAGTCTCCCAGCCCTTCGGTCTTCAGTGTTAGAAATTCAGGTGTAGCCTTTCCTGGAAGGATTTTGAAATGGCTGAGTTTGTACGATTGCAATGTTAAAAGTGCAAAGAGGGAATTCAGGAGGGAGTTGGGTTGTTTTTCAAGACTCATCCATTTAAAATTTTTGCATCAGAGAAGTTATTGTGGAGCTGCTTCTTAAAAATTGTGTGTATCAAAGAAACTGCCTTAATGGAATGTGAGGTGGGGTTGAGCGCTGTGCTTAAGCAAGAAGATATAAAGCCAGTTGTAAATCTGTAAGTAAAATCATTTATTCTTCTGCTGCTTTAGTTTTGTTTGTAAGATGGACCACACAGTACAAAGTGCTGAGAATATTGATGAGTTTTGTAGCTACATGGTAACCTACTGTATCTTTCTGTAGATCAGGATTTGTTCCTGTGAGTCACAATTTTTTTTTGCCTATAGTTTTAAACTCACTCTGTTCCTGCCAGACACTTCTGAGGTAGATGACTGTGAGAAACAAAGCCTTGTGTGACCTGGGAGGTGTGGATTGTGCAACAGTCTGCCTTGCTTACGTTGCCTAGCTTCCATTTATGAAGGTAATTTTAAATATCATACGTTCTTCTACAGAACAGATTTTTTTTCATGCCTATTTCTCTTCTCATGTTGTGTGTAAAATGAAGTAGTTCTTCAGGGGAGAGACATTTTGATTCAGGAGACCTGAAGCCAGCTGGCTAGACTCAGCCTTTGTTTTCACAATTAAAAGAGAAAAATAGAAGTGGGAGTGGCATGGGCTTGAATTTTTTTTAACCATGGTAATTGCGTGTGGGCAGTGCTGGCAAAACAGTGAGGACAAGGTATTTCTGTTTTGCTGAGGTAAACTTGCTGAGGCAAGACCTGCATCTCCGAGACTGACCTTGTGTTTAGTTCCCTCGAGGTGAAAATTTTTTTACCTTATTCAGCAATGCTGAACAAACCTGAAAACTTGAGGCTGCAAAACCAGCTTGGAATTGACTTGTTAAAATGCAAGGGTTAGAACTGTGCCTGTTTGTTTGTTTCTATGTGAGCTGTTATTCTGCAGTGTGAAGCGAAGTTACATGGCTGTTGTCTAGTAATTTTCAACATATTTTTTCCTTTCTTTTAGATCTGTTTTTAATTAACATGCATATATGTGAGATTTATGATTGTGCTGGATACAATGTCATACTGTGAAAGCAGGCTAGCATAAGATTTTAAAACACCTAACTGATGGAAAGGTCCACTTTGAATTTCATCAGAGTTGAAGGAACTTGGATAGTTCATAAAGGTACTGAGTGCCTCTCTTGGGTTGTATTCCTCGGTTGTAGTCTAGATGAAAAATGTATCTTTTAACTTGAATTGATGCAGCTGAATAATGAATAATCTCCAAGGAAATGTTTGGGGTTTTTTTTTTCCTATGAGAAAGCATGTTTGTTCTGCAATATCTATGCCCAGCTGCTAAGGAACATTAGAAATGAATGTAAAGATTGATATATTCAAAGATGCATATTACTGACTGACGCATATAGGGAAAAAGTGCTCAGATCACATAGCTTAAACCACAAAAAGCAGTATATTGGTTTATTGTGATTTAAAAAAGAATCAGGGAACTGTATACTTGGGGTTGATATCAGGAATAGAACAGCTAAACCGGAGTGTCAGACCATTAGAAAAATTAAAAAACATCTGCAAATATCTAAACACTTTTCATAACTAATCATGAAAAGTTCTAATCCCCTCCTTTCCCCACATGGTTATTGGCACACAAGCTCCACAAGCAGTGTGGAGTGGAGCAACACTTGTTCCAAGCAACACTTGCTCTTTCAGGAATGTGAGTTCACCTAAATGCACACACCTCTTCCCGGTGATATGGGTGTTCCAGCTTTATACCAGGGTCACGCTCTACAATCTGCTAATCTGCAAGCTAGCTGTGAAGTGAGTTCTCCATCCCAAGTCACATAGCCCACCTGAGCCATGGATCCTCTCCACTTCCAGGACTCTGAACTGCAGCTGTGCCGATTGAAGTGTGGCTGCCCACGTCACCCAGTGGGGCAGCTGCTCCCCAAGGCATTCAGGAGGTTGTGATGCCAGTGGGGTGAGTTTTCCATTGTCTGATTGGGCTTTGGTGATTCTCTGTTGCCATGATGAGGTTCCTCTTCCATTATAAGCAAAGCACGAATGTTGGTCCTTCTTTTCAAGCTGACTCTTCCTTAGTTTCAAGGTCTCTTTGTAATTCTCCAGTTTCTGTTCAGTCCTTTTCAGGGTTGTCTTTTTAGTATTACCATTTTTTTGACAAGAAATGCTCTCAGATAGTTTTGGGTGTTACAGTTGCACAGTGTTTGCACTTACGTTCCTAGCTTTCCAGGTGTTGTCACCCAGGCCATGTGAGTCCCCTCTTGGTGATACTAATCTTAGCATAATTTTGAATTGTTATATTACCAACATATATTATTTCCTATCAGAAAAGTGTCTTATTTAGCACTTTTTGTTGCTTGCCTTTTGTTATCTGGTGGAAAAATTATTCTAATGGGGATCTGCCAGTTTTATGAAGAAAGGCAGGTGGGTTACGTTTCCTTTCTTTGGTGTGGTTCTAGTTGCTCATAAATCCAGTATTGTGTAATTTAGTTTCTGCATGGAATACTGGATGATGAAGATGATTATTATTGGAAAGCACAGTTCATGTAGAATTTAGTAAGGTCTACCGAGAACTGTGCCTCTGAACTTCTGCATGTTACACATCTGCTATGTGTAGTTGTCTACCTCTAGATTTAATAATTTTTTTCAGAAAAATTGGTAAAGGGACTGCTAGAACCATGTGCAGTCTTCAAAATAGATCCATAGGTCTATGGATTTACGCTGTGACACAGTTGTTTACATTTAGTCTGTTCATAGAATCAACTGGGTTGGAAAAGGACTTCTGAGATCATCAACCCTTGATCCAACACCTCTGTGGTTATTAGACCATAGCACTCAGTACGACATCCAGTCTCATCTTAAAACTCTCCAGAGATGGTGAATCCACCACCTCCTTGGGCAGCCCATTCCAGTGCCTGATTATCCTCTCTATAAAGAATTTCTTCCTAACATCCAACCTAAACCTCCCCTGGCAGAGCTTGAGACCATGCCCTCTTGTCTTACCGATAGCTGCCTGCAAGAAGAGACCAACCCCCACCTGGCTACAAACTCCTTTCAGGTGGTTGTAGAGAGTGATGAGGTCTCCCCTGAGCCTTCTCTTCTCCAAGCTAAACAACCCCAGCTCTCTCAGCTCTCCTCACAGGACTTGTGTTCAAGTCCCTTCACCAGCCTGGTTGCTCTTCTCTGGACCTGCTCCAGCACCTCAATATCCTTCCTGAACTGCTTGATTTTCTGAATGCTTCAATTACTTTTACAATTGAAATTGAGCATTGTGCTGTTCCTTGATAAACCTATTTTAAATCAAAATATCTATCCTCTGAAGTAACACACAGTGAAGAAAAAGGTGGAAAAAGTGTGATCCAACTTTGCTTACTGAATGCCTCTTTTGAGGATATGGAAAAGTATTAAGCATACTCTCAAACATTGTGAATGTTCTATCACTATGTTCTATTTTTTTGGCAAATCTATATTTCACTCTTATATCCTGCAGTGCTGCATGAAGGTTTTATATTCCTGTGCCTTAAAACCCATTATTTGATATGTTAAGTCAGTTTTCCATCCACCATATACATTATTTTTATGCTTCATTCATCTTCCTATGTAACACTGGTTGCGCGGTGTCCCAGTGTCATTTGACAACACTTAATTTGACCCTTGTCTTTACAGATGCAAGGAATGTACTATTATCAACTGTGCAGCTGTGGTGCTTAACCAGGTCATGGTCTAGAAAACCGCTGTTTGAGTAAAAGAATGCAAACAGCATTATTGACTTACCAAGAACATAGGGACGTGGATTTATGCACAGTTGAACAGCTGCTCAAGTTCTTCCTTTAATTGGTGTAAAACTGCTTCACAGCTTGCAGAATAAGTGTTCGAAGCTGAGCTCATTTAGATTAAACCTCTTCAATCTGACCCTGATAACTTGATCATCCCTCCTTCACATTCAACTAATGTCCTTTTTTCATCTTGTACTTCTAGAGGGATAAAACCAAAGGCCTAGTGGTCTGTTCTTTTACAGGCTTCCATTCATGCACACATAAAATCCAATTTGGATGGTTTCAAATAAGGGGAATTTTGAGGCAGTCCTAACTTTTTGAAGTTCTGGAACTAAATGCATGGTGGATAAACAAACTCTTTTTAATATAGTGGTAAAAGATGTTGCTGAAGATGATTTAGGTGGGAATTTTTTAAATGTAAGATCCGACTGAGCTGGAATGATGAGAAAAAGCAATATTATGTGCAGTTTCTTCTCATAACATTTTAAAAGTTTATTTCCTAATTTAGATTCTTAAATCTCTGCAGAGCAGTTTGTATTATGTTTCTGTGATGTTAATTTAAATTGCAGTACTTTGTGTAAACTTCAGTTTTGCCTAGACAGTATAGTAACTCAAGCATTCTTTTTGTGTCTCACAGTTAAAGCAGTTTAGATGGTTGGGCACATTTGATGTTAGTGTAGTTTGAATTCATTCAGCTGGGTTCAGCTGTAGTAATTACCATGTCTAAACTACTTCACACTTTACAGCTGGGGTAGGGACACTGAAGTTTGTTTTCTGTAGGAAATAAGTAGTACATTAGAGTTTTTATTTAAGAAGATTTTCATCCAGTCAAGAGTAAAATGCAGGATATTTTGGATGTAGACAGTGCACTTTACTGAATGAATTGTAGTACTGTGAAAACAAGAATATAAAAATAAAGCTGAACTTCTGTTGCACATTATTAAGTCCAAGATGTGAGTTTTTTTTGTTATTACTTTGTCTCTACTGAATTTAAGCAGTGTCAGGAAATTGTCTTCTTTACTTGTCTCGAGTTGTTGATTTGCCATAAGTGTTTGCTATAGATATATATGCTTAAGTGTTCAAAGCAACGTGAGACAGTTCAATTGTCTGTGAATAAATGTACTTACAGTATTACTAATAATAGCTCAGTTAACATTTGTCCCTCATAAAGTAACCACATTTAATAGGGTTGGACAATAACTTGAGAGGTCTGAATTGAAAACTGTGTGTCATAACAGTCTTGTTTTCAGTCCTGTATGTCAGCTACTGGTTGTGATCTACAGTGAAGGCATTTAAACTCCTTCCAAACTTTGTACATCATGTTCATATGGACAGTCGCTTTCATCTGCATATCGTTTAGCTGTTCCTGGAGCCATAAAATAACACATTTGTGAAGTTTTATTTTTACTGGTAAAAGCTAGAAGAAAAGAGGCTAGTTTGATTTGGTTTCGTGGTATTTATTTATATTTCAAATTTTTTTTCTATTTTTAATTTTAAGCAGCTTTTCTGGTCTTCACACTTGTAGCAGTTTGCGGTTCTAGGAAAATATTAATGGACTGTGTTGATCTATTGAGAACATTAGAGTAATCACAGATGATTTAGGAAACTGTCCTGGAAAGGAATCAGTCAGAGCAGTGCTGGTATGAAATAGAAAACAGACTGCTGTAATTTGGTGTCACATATATATATATATCAAAATGCAGAATTTGCTTAGACCAAGAGTGCAGTGAAGTCCTCTGACCTCATGCCCTGGCATGTTTGTCCTCTCAGAGTTCCAGACCAAATTACAAAGTAAGTGTGAAAAATAAATCCTGTGAAAAATAATTCCTGTGTGAAAAATAAATCCTATACATTGGGTTTGAAGAGGATACGTTAATCTTTACAATTCCTTGGCCTTTCCAAACTACTTCAGTCATATTGTTTTTTTAGATAGTGCACATGTCTAAAACTTTTTAGGGAAATTAAAAAATTAATAATTGTTCTATTAATGTAATAAAGTAAAACTTTAAAACACTATTTTTCTTACTGATAGGATGGGTAGTTCTCTCTCCAATTAGGCCAAAAGTTGTGTGAGAATTAAAATAGAATTAATTCATTGTATCAATAATGATTTAGGAAAATCTTTGGGAACAAAAGGCTCTGGCTTGTAGTTGCAAAGTAGCTATAGCAGGGATAGTACTAGGGGTTACGTGATCTTGGTCAAGAGGGTTCAGCCAAGGAATCAAGCCAAAGCAAACTGGAGAGGATTTGTGTAGAAATAGGAATGAGAAATACTGTGGACAGTATAACTGATTTTATAAACTTCCTTAATTCTAAAAGACAATGTAAAGTCACAGCACTTGCTTTCTGACTTGTGGTAAGTGTTCTAGACTGCTAATCAGAATGTTTTTTTACCTCATCCATTTCCCACAAAGAGAGTAACCACCAAGTTATCCATATCATACAAAAAGGATAATTATTTAGAACAAAGTCTAAAATCAGGATTATTTTCCCCCCTTGTTTCATGGGTTTTGGTTGAATTCTGAATCTGAGTGCTGTACCTGTCAATCTGTGTGGTCCTTCTCATGTTTACGGTACCCAGACAGTGATTTTGTTAGCTTCTTAGTGAACTTTATAGTTCAGTCAACTTTGGACACTGAAAAATTGGGATTTATAATCAGTATACAAGTTATTTGAACGCTATTTTCATAATTCAATGCAATATTAGTCATGTTTCTAAGTCAATGTTGGAAACCCATGTGAAGGCAAAGAGTATGGTTCCTTGATCAGCTGGAGTTTCTTGGAGTTACTTAAGAGAGGAAAGCTTCTAGGAACACTTAAAAAGTTTGTATTAAAGCCTGGAAGTAAATATGAAGAGCTCTGATAAACTTTCACCAGCTGCTCTTGTAGTGCAGAGTCATTAAGTGTAGAAACTGGAGTTCGTTTATTAGTTACAAGGTTTTGGTTATAATAGTTATTAAAATAAGTATGTGACTTGCTGAAAATATGTGAAGGACTCATGGAAGTCTTAAGAGGCACTTCACAGTACCACTTAATTAGTTTGCAGCAAATTTTGAGGCCTGAAAGATAATTTTAGCCTGTCAGAATTGGGCAGTGAAAGCTGCTAAAGCACACTGAATAAATGCTACTGAATTGTTTGCTTTGGCTGTCAAAGGAAGGCTGTTTTTCTTGTTTGTTGTACCTTTAATGACTAGGAGAGAGGTTTTGAATGTTTGGTTGTGGGTTTTGGAAGATAGTGTTGCTCAGTGGCCAAGTTTCAATAAGCTCTACTGAAAGTTTTATGTTAGTGCAAAACAATAAGGACCAAGGAGCAGCTGGAAATGACATGAGTCTGCCACATGCAAATAATTTGGCAATCTGTATACAGAGAATGCAGAAACAATTTAAAAAATGTAGACTGCTCCTGCTGGCAATAAATTCCCTTGTCTACAGCTATAGCAGCTCGAGGCAACTCAGTGATACGCTTTTTATCAGTTGCTTTATGTTCATATGCCAAAAGAAAAGGAGAGAAATATATATTAGAGACTATTAAGTAATTACCTCTGTGCAAAAGGAGATTTTTTGATGAGAAAACTTAAATACATATAATATTACATGTGTAATAATAGTACTTAGACTAAGGTATTATAGTCTAAAGTGTTAGTAGGTGTGTTTGAGAGGGGTTTTTTACTCATGTTTCTTTGTAAGTGTAGCATATGTAAGGACGGAAATCCCTCCTCCACCCCATTTTCTTGTTCCAGTTATTGAAGAACTCTTCTTCTAACAGTCATGTAGTATCTTAATTGAAATTTACTTTATTTTAAAGAAAAGCAAAGCCAGACTATGGTAATGCCTACTGTAGAACAAATCTGATAATTTATTTAAAAAGCCTTTCACCTTAGATCAGCCTTTTCATAACTATTTAAAATAATGTGGTCTTATTGGTAGAAGTTCTGTTTTCTCTAAAACATATCTGTATGCTGTAATCTTAATTTGTTCAGGTTTTGCCTAAACCAAGTGAAGTTTACACTGTGATTCTAGACTATCCTATTACTAATTATCCTATTACTAATTAATTAATTATCCTATTACTATCCATGGAAAAAAAGTACTGCTTTCAGGTTTAAGACATTGTCTTCCAGCATTCAAAAGCTGAAAAATGGATGTTTGTGGGTTTTTTTTTTCTTCACTAGCAGTAGCACAAAATAATATAGGAGGGTAAACTCTTAAAAAAATCTACTGAAATTGAAGAAAGTAGTCTGTATACATCATTCATCCGAAGTAGAATTGAATTAAGTGGAGAAAATGTTCCTTCTCTGTTATTATCTCTGATTTTTTCAATTTTTTTCCAATGTAGAAGTTAAACTGTGTTTTTATGTCCTTGGAAAAACAAAGACAAGTGAGTTGTTGAGCACAGTCTGCATTGACCATTGACCTGTTGAAAGAAAAACAGCAGAATCCTGACCTTGCTTCCACTTCCCTTCGGTCAAAGGCAATGATGTCATGGGTCTAATAGTAACTCTGCTTGAGTCATTCTTTGATCCATGGCCCTAAAATGCTTTTAAGTGTTGTGTCCTACATGCTGCTGAAGGTCACTTGTTCACTGAAGCTGAGCAAACAGAGGTTTTACACCTTGGGTGCTGTTGTTCTCTCTTCCTACTTGGTCTGTACTGTATGCAAACATGGACTACAGCAGGACTAGGCTGTATTTTTAGTTACAGTGTTGCCTGATGAAGGGGATGCTGGTCCAGATCTGTGTCAGCCTCTTTCTTCTCCTACCAATGTCCTATTCAATAAATCAATATATTCAGTGAATTGCTAGTGTGCACTCACTGCCTAGTTTCTGTGACACATCTCTGAAGAGGCTACGCTCATCCATGCCTGAAGGAAAGGCTAAGTTCCCTCCTTTCTCTGTGCACAGTAGTTGTTTCCCTCTTGGAAAAATATTTTCATTTAAATCCAGTCTGTATATAGTTAATCAATAATGTTCTTGGAATTTGGCTACAATGTCCAGTTACCTTGCCTCCTTGCAGCAGTTTTTCTTGTTTCTCAATAAAAAATGAATGGTGGGATAACAAATGAGTCTACTCTGATGGAAGTTGTTGAGATTGTTTGCAGGGATTCTATTGCGTTGGAAAAGAAGCACCATGAACTGGGAATGCTAGTGCATACCTCTGAGTTGTTGGTGTTGATGGGGAACTGTTGACAAATGACTGATGTCATTTCACAATGGGCAAACTGACCTGTGAGTGTAGTACCAACATACTTTATCAAAGTAAGTTTAATCTGTTCATACTTGGTTTAAGAGTTTATGTTTTGAGAGAGATTTGTTTAAATAAACATCTTTTTAGAGCTTTATTAACCTGTAAAATAAACCTTAAAGTAAGCCTAAATAAACTCTCCTTCTTTTCTAGAGGTTTATTTAACCTCTAAAAATGGGCTTTGCTCGTGGAAAATGCCAAGAACTGTTTTCTGTGTTCATGATTAAGATATGGCTGATGTATTTGTGGGAAGGAAGGGTGTGAGCAAGAGTCTCTTCTGATGTTTGACAGAAATGGACCTAGGAAAACTTGGTAACAAATGATTAAAAGTGTATGTTTTCAAATAATCCACTGATAAAGATTATTTGCTTATTGGCTTAATTCACTAAAGCATCATAAATTTTATCTTTGGAATTACAGTTGAGAGTTGTAATGCAAGATATGCTTGCAGATACTTGCCTAACACTGTATTGTTATGAACTTGTAGTAGAAATTGCTGTTGTTTACAGTTTTCTTGTGAGCAAAAAAAGTTGATGGTATTTTTCCCTTTTTTTTTTTATGATGGTGGTTGTTTTTGTCTTTAATTTTTCTTTAATTTCAACTGTAGTACGTAACAGTTCTGAGACAGGAAACCTCATTATAGAAACTAAGTATTTTGTAGTGTCAGAGGTTCTTTTTATCTGGTGTTGTGTTCTTAAGCACTTTTTTACTTCTTTATGATGAGAACACAGATTTATGACAACTCTCAGGGTGTACTTGGTTGGAAACATCTATTGCTCTCTATGAAGAATGATCTAGAAGAAAGGCAGCTGAAAATGTGAAGTGTCAGTAAGTGGCTGCTCTAAGTCACGAGTTCATCACTGGTAACTAGTAAAGAAAGAAAACTTGGATATGAGACTTTTAAAGATGATCACAAGCCACCAGTTTGACAAATCTTAGCCTTGTGATTTTTGTCCTGAGGATTTCTCAGAAGGTGTATTTCAGTATAGACTAGAAATTCTTAATGATGCTATGCATGACAGTGGTGTAATGTAATCCTCCTCTGGCAAATTATGTCCCATTCATGTTCAAGGAAGATGACTTGAGAGTGTAGCAAATGCAGAAAAAGGACTTGGATGGTAAGGAAAACTGTAACGAGGAAATGAGAAGACTCCAGCTTGTTCGTTAGTCTTGCAGAAAAATGACTGGGAAAAAATTCTTTTCTCATGAATATCACAGGAAAAAATATGTTGGGGGGAATTACTAAAAGGACAGTTTTTATCCTTAGCATTACATATTCATGTGGACAGTTGTATAACAATTGAGCTGCAGAATCAACATAAAAGCCTTTTTGCACATAAAGCATTGGACAGAGCTGTAGGAGAATTTGTTATCCACAAATGCTTCTGGTACAAGATTTCAGGTGACACAGCAGATCTTGATAGAATGTATCTTAAACTTCATGGCATTCTGGCATTTTAAAATCTTGAGATACTTGATTAAAGTGCATAAACCAGCCTTTTCAACAAGTTTTACCAACCTTATAACCTTTTCCTCTTGTTACAAGAGCATGGCATATGATAGATATTTCTGTTCTCAGTCAGTGGTTAAAATTTGTTTTCTGTGAAATCAAATACTGTTGTATGCAGAAAACAGATCAACTGACAATTTATAGCATAACAGTTGTCTAGTGTCTTGCACAGAGTATGTAACTTTGTAATAATAGTCTTTTGAATAACACTTTCAATATTTCTGCAGGTGTGCTGGCAGAGGGCTCAGCACGAGCCACATTAGAAGCTTTTTGTGTTATAGTTGCTTTTCTGCTATCTGTGTCAATCTGGAATAAACAAACTTCAGAGATGATTCTTTCATTAAGTAAGCATAGGAAACGCATGGGGTTATGTGGTGATTTCATTTCTTCAGAGAAAGAACTGCTGGTTGAAATGATTCATAATTTCTGCATAATCAGAGCCTTTTTTTTTTTCTGAAGTAAAATTCATTTATAATGGTGTATTTGCTAGAGCATCTCTTTAGAGTTCTTCCCCAAAGAATGAATTTCCTAGCTAACTTGAGGCAAGGGGAGAAGTGATGAGAGCTGAGGAGTATATGTATTAGTCACAAAGATTACCAAGTTTTGGAATAAGTCCAAATGAAAATTTCAGAGCTTCTTGTTAACTCTTGGGGCTTTTTTTTTTTTCCTTTCCTTCCTGAGTGAAAAGAGGCTGAACTAGGAGTGATTAGATAAGAATGTGAGACTTGTTGAATGTGAAACTGTGTTGTTTTTCTAATGCAGAAAAGAAATTGTAATCTGAGAACGCCAAACAATTAGGTGTAACCTCTTCTTTATGGACATAATTGAAGTACTTGACACTGAAGTATTGAGTCATGAGAATGGATTTGGTAAGAGTCAAAGTTAAGGTAGGATTACTTTCACTATTGTCTGAAAGGTGACAAAATCATCTAAATCATCAGTGGATCACTTTACCTGTATATTAATGAACTTGTTGGGGGTACAGTTAAAATATCAGTTATTGTGTCAGAATGTTTAGTGTGTACTGTTAAAAGTATCTGTTATTAAAAGAGTGAGTTTTGCAGTGTGTTAATGACTTAAACATTGAATTAACTCAAAATTGCAGACTTGGAGTTCATATCATCAGTGGAAGTTTAGCCACTGAGTAGTAGCAGGGGTAGTATAAGGTTACGAGGTTCAGCACCTCCACTGCTGGAAAATTTGAAAATTAGCAGTGCCTCTCATAGTAAAGATTTTAAAATGTATATGCTGGATAAATTAACTAAGCCAAAAAGTTAAGTACTTCATAAAATCTTTTGCACTTTCTGCTCACAAGTTCTAGTCCTGAAGCTTTTAGCTTGATTCCTTTTTTTTGTAAAACTTGACTTGCATTGCAGCAGCATGTGTATGAAACTGTTATTTGTCATGGATTTGAGCAGGTTCACAGCTTGTACAGCAAAAACTTTTGTGTTCCAACAAGGGTAATTTAACCTCCACTGTTTCATTAAAGCATTATTTTATTTTATTAGGAGGAAGAAAGCAGATTGAATAAGAGGGGATTATTTATTTATATTTTTAAAAATAGCAGTGTACACTGCAGTTATTGGACTTCGTAAATCTGAGATCTAATAGATATTGCTTACACTTTTCCTTTTAACCATCAAGCTAAATAAAGGTACCGATAACTAAAGGGAAATAATGCTGTCTGCCCACACTTCACAGGACTCCTCATTATCTACCTGTGGGGGTCTCATTTGGGCATAAATAAACTAGCTGTTGTAGCATCTTCAGGATCAGACGTTACAGTCTGTAGTTTATCACACTGTGTTTTAATTACAGATAGGGATGGCAGAATGAATTAACGCTTTCCTGTCCCTTTCCTGCTTTATATGCAACTTGTTCTGTGTCTGCGATAACCTTATTACCACACTGAGAGCCCACTTGCCATCACACAAAGGGGAAGGTGCAAGGTGAAGTACTCATAAAAGCTGAACAGAATTCCTTCAGAAAGAACTTAGCTCCAAATCATTCTTACAGAAAAGTATCATGGTAATACTTGACCTGTTAGATGGAAATTAGACCTCCTCTAAGGTAGTTAGAAAGGAAAATGAATAAGGGAGTAGAAATTAATCTGCACCAGAAGCAGGAATTGCAGGCCAGGCTCAGTAGGCTATATAGATGAACATTAGTAATTTTGTGCATTTCAGAAGACTGACTGTGAAGTGTTCCCCAAAAACATAACACAATGTGGAGGAAATTAGACCAGAAAGAAACTTTCTGTTTTCCCTTCAAAACCTGCATTGCCATGCAGTTGTTACATACCAACAGATAGTTCCTGTGGTTGCAGACTGCCCTGCAAGTGCCATTGTTGCCTGCTGGCTTATTGCCACTTGTGTCCCCCAGCAAGAATTATGGCAAGCATGAAGTTATTCTGCCTGCCCAGTCGCAGGCACCAGGTTGTTTATAAGGGGGGGTGTGGGGTATGTGTTTTACTTTTCCTCCCAAGCCTTTTTGCAGTCTGTGTATCTGGTGTCTCTCATCTTGTAAAGATGTAAGATTAAAATCCTGTTGTAAACTATGACTTGTTGAAACAAGTTACAAAAAGAGGTTGTGTGTGTTATCCATCCAACCCAGCCCCTCCCTGACCGACAGGCAACACACTGAATATCTGCTTTGGTTTTGTTTTCCCCAGAGTAGGCAAGGTTCTTTGATTGTGAAGGGAAGAAAAATTAGAAGGTTGAGAAACACTGTCCTAAATTTAAGAAAGATCCATGGGAACAGTTCATAGGATAGAGGTCTTGGTACAGAAATTACAGGTCTATAGTTCTAGTGGTTCCAGCTACATGGCTTTTAGTTTAGTTGGTTTTTTTAAGGATAGATAAAGTATGTACTGTGCTTATTTTGCTTCCAGTTCAAGGAAATATTTTCATTTTTTCCCCTTTTTTTTTCTCCTTCTGTATCTAGGAATAATCATCCAATTTTCAGTTATTTATTGCAATTTAATTTGCTTTTTCTGGGATTTTTCTATCTTGCTACCTCTCTTTCTCATAATGGTTTCATGGATTCCTGTTTTGTTTGGAAGTCTGAAATATCCCTTAGCCGTTCTTGCAAATGTTGTACCTCCTGCATAACAGCCATATAATTAGTTTGTTGTTTATGGATGTGTTCGGTAGTGTTAGTCAGCTTTTATGGTACAAAACAGAATTGTGTCGATAAACTATTACAGTTACGCTGTGCTGCCTTCAAGAACTATTGTGGGACAAGGGTATGAGTAATGTAGATAAGGTAGATTAACCCTGGCATCTGTGGGAGATGCGCAGACAGAAAGGGAAGTGATTAGATGAGTAATACTCTGCTTTCCTTGTCACTGTAAATTATCATCAGGTAGCTTTCTCATGCCTTTGCCCACATGCCTTTGATATACCTAAAGATCAAATTACTTTTGTCCGTTTCCCTGCTCATAGCAAATTTTCTTACAGAATGTGAGACAGTTCGTGTATGAAAAGGAATTTAAAATAAGCAAATGTAGCGTTTTAGTCTGTCAGGTGTGAAAAATAATTGTCTTCAAAGTGCAGGAAAATGAGCTACCTCACAGAAATTGGTTTATGTGCTACTTCTACCCCAATGGTAAATGTGAGGTAACTTCTTTGAGCGGGTCACCGAGGCAGATAATGCATAGCATAAACAGTGTCCTGTCTTCACAGCCTGAGGGTAAGAAAAAAAAAAGAGGCAGCTATTGAAAGAGAGAATGGAGTGAAAAACAAACCGTGACACTGCATTCTGTTTATTTCTTCTTAATGTGCTCTCTGTGGGCTGGAAAAGGTTCTAGACCTTAGGTGACATCCTGCTCTTTTTGAGAGCATCATGTGGAATTCCCCCATTTCCCAAGTAAACAACGTTAAGAAAGAAGATCTCTGTGGCTGAAACAAAAAATTTGTAATAGAAGACATTAGAAGAGTATGGCCATGCAGGGATCTGCTACCATCGTTGGGATAGAATGTAATTCTCGTTTTTGTTTTGCATTTTTCCCAGTTCTCCAACAGGTAGAAGTTGCTTGAAGGAAATAAGGTTGTGTGCCTGCGTGCTTATATACACACACAGGCAACTGACAGATTTTTTAACTTTTCTTTTGCATTTGGTATAAGTAATGGTCACTGTTCTTGTTTCAGAAAAGAATTTCTTAATCCAAGTCCATGAGACATCTCCAACATACCTGGAAGTCCCCTTATAGCCCACAGTTTACCTGATTCCATGCTAATAATTAAAGTGTATGTGTGGTGGCTGCAGATAATCTTGAGAACTTTTTTCGGCATCAAGGTATACTTTTAATGTTTGTTTCCACAGAGGAGGCAGGGAAGGTCACATGTGTGGGTGTTCACTCTGAAATTTCTTTTCACATGCCAGTGTGAACAGTTGAGGCAGATGACTGAAATATAGTTTGATACAGTAAAGGTATTTGGGTAGATAGTATATGATATAAACACTTGATTTTTTTTTTCTGCAGTGCTGAGTCAACCTACTATAAAGACTCAGATTGGTAAAGAAGAGTTTTTAACGTTTTTAGAGTTGGATGACGATTTCTTCGTAGTGCAACTGTGTCTGACAAAACACCTGAAATATTTGTCCTGCTCAGGCTGGCATGATACAATCCTTCTTAGGGCTGCTTGTTTATTAAGGAGTGACAATTAATGACTAGTATCTTCCCTCTTGTGTGGAAGGCGAGGGAGAAGGAGGGGCCATGAACTGGGTTTCATACCACATGTTATTAAAGGTCATTTTGTTGTTGTTTCCATCACTTTGATGGAAAGTGTTTGCTGCCTGATACATTTCCCATCTCATGATACAAGTGTTTGGGTGGTTGTATTGGGTTTACATGGCAAGATTTTGGTAAGAGGGAGGCTGCAGGCCTGAGGAGGCACCAGAAGCTGCCCCCATATCACATAGAGCCAGCTGGCTCCAAGATGGACCTGCCTCTGGCCAAAGCTGAGCCCATTGGCAGTGCTGATCGTGCCTCTGTGATAGCATGTTTAAGAAGAAGTAAAAAATGCATTCTAACATGGCAGCTGTGTGAGAAAGGAGTGTGAAAAACGTGAGGGAACTGGTCTTGCCAACACTGGGATCAGTGAAGGAGGAAAGGGAGGAGGTCCTTCAGGTGTTGGAGCACAGATTCCCTTGCCAGCCCATGGAGAAGACCATGGGGCACCCATGGTTTTACAGTATGTTTTTAGTGACTTCTGTGCATTTTCACAGCAGATTCACCCTCCAGTGCATGAACATTTTTTATTGCCACCAAACTGTTTCTGTCCAAAAGAGAAAGAAGTAGAAGATAAAGGAGAAATTTAAATGCCATGCTGTGGCACCTAAAAGCAGGTGCAATAACAAGGCAGACTACTGTATTAATTTTTTTTTTTGTAATTCCTCCAGGCTTGAGCATCTTTCTTGCAGAGAAATTTCCTTTCGTCTCCTTGGAATTGGAGCTAATAATGAGAGTAGGCCAGCCTTTAGCTCCCTTGTCCCACTGTTTATTTCACACAGAGGAAACAAAAGACCCTGAAGTGATATTTGCTCAAAATTTTGGGTGCCTGGGAGAGCAGATTTATGCTGTTGGATTGTTTCAGGCTAGTTAGTGCACTGCCTGAGAAGAAATGTAGGATGCATGTTTCTTACCTTTGGCTGTGCTTTATTAGGCACTGTGGTAAAGTAAGCTATTTATTCCATAGTAGAGTGCTGGATGAAATAGAGTAGATCAGGGTTGTTGGGGTGGAATGCAAGCAGAGTCTTTTCAAATACTCACTTTTGTCCTAATGTTATTATTGCTGTACTACAGAGAGCTCAACAATACCTTGTATTCTTTCTTTATCTGAATGAAGGATGGGGAAAAGTAATTTCAATGTACTGTTTTAGAGTAGACTTTTCTTTTTAAGGACTTGAGGCCATTAGAAATCAGTGTATATATTTGCTTGCTGCAGTAATGATTGCAGGTGAGCAGACTCATTTGTCATATTTTGAAAACTGTGGTGGGTGATAGGTTCACAGGAGTGCCCGGGGTGGTTTTAACCTGTACCTTCCTGTTTCTGTCCTTTTCATCCACCGTGGATGTTCTCTGAAAGAAAAAACGGTGAAACAGCCTTTCAGGATGTTGGCCGAGTCTGTGAGATCGGCACCCCCTCTAGTGGTGACACCTCTGTCAGGCTCTGTGAGTTGCTGCTCTCAGACTGTTTTCTCCAGTCCTATTTTTTTTCACTTTCCCCTAAACCCAACATTTAGTTCCTCTCTGTATACCTCTTTAACTCACCTACGAGTGGTAAAGGAGAAACTTTTGATATGTTAATGATCAAAAGAGAAGTGGATACAAAAGTATGTGTATGATCACTTTGAAATTTCCTACTGTAACCTTAAATTTCCTGTACTGTACCTTAATTTAACTGTGGCTTTGAGGTGGAGATTTTTAATGTTAAATCTTAAATTAATCAATGGGAGACAGCTAGAAAAGGAAAACACACTGACTGCTCAAAAGTTGTGCTTACCAGATGTGTATGAAGCACCAGTCGCTTCATAACCTGTTAAAAATATTTGTCTCGCAAGGTCTGTACATTTTTATGTCTGCCTGCCTGAGACAGATGCACTTTCTACACGTTTTCAGTCTGCAGTCATACAGCTCGACTCAGTAGTGTTGATCTAAATATTATATATTATTGCATCAGTAATGACAACTTCATTAGGAATCAGCATTAGAGCTACCTTTTCTTTCGATGTGATACAAGTTGTACTTTTCAGAAAGAAAAATTTTGAGTCTATGCATGACTCGCATGTTTTCCTTCTGTGGAAGTGTTATTATTTTTGGTGGTTTTTATTCTTTGTCTTGTGTTACTTGTTATTCTGCCTGCTAAATAACTGAAATAGAAACGTCTCTTAGTGAAGAAATGTCATGCGTTCTTTGTGGAATAATTTTCATGAACAAAGCAGAATGCATTTGATGCCAGAGTCAGTGGAGGCCTTTGTTGCCTTTTTCCACTTGTGTAGCATCACTGTCAGTAGAAGTTGCTGACTGCAGTAAAAGCTGAATGTACATCCAGGACATTATTCATTAATTCTGGCAGGTGGAGAGGACAAGTAGTTGAGACAAGGTACACTGCCATGGATTTAGAGACAATGACAAGTTGTAGGGCATGTCTTAAAAGTATGTAACACTTCATAGTTGCATTAGTGTTTTCATGACTAATAGATAGCATTTGTCTGTAGAATGGTGCATTTTCCTACCATTTAGGGGGGAAAGTTGGTTGAGGGCTAGAACAAAGTAATTGCTTCATTAGAGAACATCTACTATTTGATTGATTCTGATAGGCACAATTACACTGATAATAGATGACTTGCCTTCTTTGCCAAGGTGGGGTACTGTGTTGCCAAAGATCTGAAGTGCACTTAAGTAGATATTCCAAAAGGTCTCTGAGATATGGTGCCATCAATTTGTAGCTTCAGTTATCAATGAAGATATAGCTTGCTAAGAATGAAATACAGACTTCTTAAAAGCCTGATGTAACTATGGATAACTTACAGTATAAAAGGTAAAACCCCATATAGTTATGTCTTATATAGACTTCTTAATGCATTTTCTAACATTCTTACTTACATAATGAAATTAGAGTTGAACTTAATAATTTTTTTTAGCCTTTTACAGTGAATTGCTTGAATTCTTTGCCAAATCCGTTTTAGACATCTCATTTGAATACTTTGGTATCTTAGCACAAATGCAAATAGGTTCTTCAAAATGTTCCCATCTTATTCAGTAAGTGCTGAATCCTACATAAAAAAGAACTTGGTGGGCTGGAGTTAAGGTTGTTTGGGTGACTTTTTTCCTTTGCAATTTCTTGGTATCAGAGCCTCATAGCAAATACAGATATTTCTTTTGTGTGTGTATGTATGTATGTGTGTGTGTATATATATATATATATATATAAAATTTCCTGCTCAATGGTGGATAGATGCTTACTTTTCTTGCTTGCCTTATTCCAGCTTTTGTCTATTGTAGGTTTATGTGTTAGGAATATAAACTTACAGTGAATTTGTCTATAATCTGAAATTTGTAAATCACTGCTTTTTAATAAACTGCTTTCTTTCAAGTTCTTGGCTAAGATTTGTGGCGGAGTAGTGCATAAGCATATTTACATAATGAATTACTGTTACAATTTAAAGCCTTAAATTGTTTAGCTCTCCAGTGAGTAGTCTGCAATTTTAATTTAATAATGTACTAAGAACTGATATTTAATAATATATTAATCACTGGAAAGTAGTAAAATTGGAGTGCTTTGGTAGGTTTAGTGAAAGAAATGTAACTGTCTGTCTTCTTATATTATTCTGGTTATTTTGACAAAACCATTTTGACTTCTGCAGCAGCAGCATTTTATACCACGTATAAATGTACAGTGGCACTTGGTTATCTGGCTGTAAAGCATGAAGTCAGAAAGGTTCTAGACAGTGGTGGTACTTCATTGTGGTGGATGAACTCAGAGCTACAGGAATGGAAAGATTTCCCCAGGGATGGTGGCCAGTTATTGCTGGTGTGATGGCAGTGTGGTCTCTGTCTGTGGGGTGTACCAGTCACCAAAATTTGGCTTGGAGTTTTCTGTTAAATGCTTATTTACCAGCCTGAACTTTTTGCTTTTTATTATTGACTTCCAGATGAGGAAGTGCTTATTTTGTGTAGCTCCTGTCTTCCTTCCAATGTAGTAACATTTCTCGTACAAAAGCCATGTCACTGCGCCAGAATTCTGTCGTTCTCTTTCAAAGATCAAGATTCCACCTCATATTTTTCCTAAACTGGCTTGCCTATTTTTTTGTGTTGTGTTACTTTATTTTGGGGCTTTAAAAAGCTTGTTCTTGTCAAGGAAAGATAAAGTAAAGCCAGATGTAGTGTGAAAATGTCTTTGTGTCACAAATAATGAATGGATAGTGTATTTCATTTAAAGCAGAAAGCTTATTCCAGTTCATGGCCTCCCCTGCCCTGTTGTTTGATGTTTGTGTCACCTATTTTGTAATGGAAATTACGGGAAACAGTCACCTCAGGTGAAACCTACCTGTACTGTCTTGACCACCATGAAATGTCCTTCTACTGTCATAGATTCATTAATTTGTAAGATTTCCTTTGTGTTAGGTAGCATAAGCAAATTATTCAAATTTTTTTTAAACAAAAGCTAGTCTGTACAGTAACTTCATTATTGTTAGTTACTATTAAGTGTTATTCATCAAATTAATGAAATAAAGGGGATGTGCAGCTTAGCAATTTGGGAAGTGTAGAGTTAAAAATTTACAGGAAGATAGTAAAGCTTTGCCAACTAGTTGTTTCTGTATTTTAAAAATATTTTCAAAAGTTGTTCGAAAGTTTAGTTTCCGCATTCTTTCTTTGCCGTAAATAACCCAAGAATGACTTTGCAAAATATTTTTCAGAAAGTTTATGAATGGTGACAAAATCCAGATACATGCACACTGTTTTTCTCAGTATGTTCAAAAGTTTCTGCAGTTTCCTTAAGGCTTAACCCATGTATTTTATTTTAGAACTTTTATTTCAGGTTAACTCCATTTTTTTGTACAGAATAATTGTAAGATGGAGGAATTTAAGGCAAAAGTACCTTTGTATCAAGTAGTGTCAAAATAATTATGTAAACTTCAGAGATGTCTGTACCTGTTTATCTATGCTTTTAAGGTATAGTATAAAATTGTTATGCAGACTATTTTCCTTTTTGTTTCTGAAGACCTGTACTTTCCCTATATAACACTCAGGCTTTCAGACTGAGTGTTAATGATACCTTTTCTCATTAAGTTATGGTAGCAAACTTCTGCTTTTCTATGAAGTTATGTTACCAGGAGTGTTAAATAGGATGTGTAGTTTTTATTCTTCTGCCTTACACTGTGAATAGATTAGATTTTTAAAATTATTATCATTGTTTAGGAAGCAACATCAGATACAAGTGTTGAAATTGTCTTAGACTGTGGTAACTAGACAGTACCAAATAATTCATTTCCTTTATTGTGTACGAAGTGCGTCCTATAACCCTTGGTGCTGAGGATGACAGGAAGAAATTTGTAATCATCTGCCTATTTTTTATTTGTCTTTCTTCAGTTGAAGAAGGAAGGTTTTTGTGTTCATGGGTTTTGATCTATGTATCACTGGAGAAGGATCAGCTGCAGGATGGGCTGTCATTGTCCATCTGCCATTCAGTGCCGTGCAGGTTGTCTTCAGCCTAGACCTGAAGTTCAGTTCACTCTTCTGGATTTTGCTGCTCCTTCTCCTTTAAAGGAAATGAGCAGTGTGTTCATGGCAATGCCTCCACAGAAAAGCGTGGTTTAAAAAAAAAGGAAGGTTTTCTTTGCAACTGAATTGTAAAATACGAAGGGCCCCTGAATGATTCAAAAAGTTATAGCATGGTAGTCTTACTGTTAATGTCTGATAATAAACATAGCTAGAAAGGCAGCAGGAGAGGGAACCAGTGGTGATTTTTTTGGAATGCCATGCTGGTAAACAAGTGCTCTCAGGATAAATAGAAACAGTAGAGGATTAAAGCACTAAAACAGGGGAACACTGAAGAGCTTTCTCCTGCTTGGAAACAGTAATAACATTCACCCAAATAGGGAATGCTTTAGTTTGATGACAGAAATGAAGGGAAGGAGAAGCTGTGGTAGTGCTGCCTCTAATTGCCATTAAAGCCTGGTAAGAGGAAGCAGAACAATTCAAGTGTTGCTGTCGTATAGTAGCTTAGAAGTGAATAATTTTGGTTGAGATGCTCAATTTGGTCGTGCTGCCATTTGGGTCAGCAGGGCTGGTCTCAGTTACTGCGCTTGTAGGCCATCACTGTTGTCTTGGTAGAGGATGGAATAATGAAACCAGCTTCTTGATGGAAGCAATGAGGTGAAGCAGAGTGGAAGCTGGCAAGAACAGAGTTCCTGAATTTCAGCTCACATTGCAGGAGACAAGAGCAAAACTAATAAATCCTTCCTACTGGTAGTATTTTTGAATTCAAGCCGTGCTTGTGCACAGCAAACTGACAAGTCTGGAACTGCAAGGGAAGTTAAAAATTTCTTCAGATTTCTACCTGTTTGTTCCCAAAAAGAAATGAATTGCTTTATGACCCTAAAACGAAGAATCAGATCATTAGGGATGTGAAAATATTTATGCTGTACTTGGGCTGCTTTTCCCTTTATGTAGTTTAAGTAAGCAATCTTTGAATTAAGTGCTGAAGGATCAGGGAGGAGTCTTAAAATAGCAGCAGTGAAGAAGTGAGAAGATCATTAAGTTCTATTTTTTTCCTTCCCGTCAGACATTTCACTTTTTGCCTATGCACATTCCTTTCCTTCCATTTAAGGCAGGTGACCATTCTTCAGGTCAGCTTATCTGTCTGGTGACATGGGTAGGCAGCATTTGTGCAGTTTCTGATGATAAGAGATGTTTGTTCTGCAACACTATTTAAGCAACTATTTGAACCCAATTGATTAGTTCAAATGCTGGCATGCACTATTATTTTATGACCTGAGCTCACATCAGTATTAGGATACCTCATTTTTTATACGGTGGTAGGTAAGAAACAAACCTCAGTAACATTTCTTCCTACTGATTTTCCTTTGTGTCTCTGTGCTTAGAATGAGAAATAAGGAATGAACAACCAATCAAAAGTCAAAAGCTTTTGTTCTGTGGGTACAAGCACTCACATGGGGGATTGGAGTCCACTGTTGTCTTGTGTGTGCTTATATCAAATCCATTCCTGAAGGGTTTCACTATTTATAGGTAACATTCATTTATAAATGGTTTAGACCTAGGAAATAGGTTACCCAAAGAGAAAGAGTTACCCAAAGAACAAACTTATTTATTTAAAGAAATTAAAGATGTAACTCTTGTTGTTTGTTTTCCCTCAATGCTATCATTATTTGCAGATGTCTAACTGTGTATTGGCTAAATCTTTGGGTATATTATATGAGCTTTGGAATCTACACATGGTTCTGTCTGCAAGTATTTCCTTAGCATATTGAGTACTGCAAATAATTACTTTTTATTAGACCAAATAAATCATAATTGAATGTTTGCTCTTTTATACACAGTCTCTTCCATTTCAAGATGGTAAATGTTCATGCTAGATTTGTTTTGTGTGATAAAAATAATGGTTTAATTTGCCATCTCCCCGTAGATTGCATTTATTCACTTATTTTAATAAAGCATAGCTTTTCAAAGTACATCATTCTGATGGTTCAAAAAATGTACCATCTTTTTTTCTCTTTTCAGATTTATCCAAGAACAGATTAACTGAGGTTCCTGTGGAGTTGTGCCATTTTGTGTCACTGGAAACACTAAATCTATACCACAACTGTATTAAAAATATACCAGATGCCATAGTAAACTTGCAAATGCTAACTTATTTAAATTTGAGGTAAGCTTAACTTTGCCATTTTTTTGGTTTGTTTGCAAATGTGTAAAGGTTTTGTTGTCTGCGCTTTATATGTTTCTGGAACAACTGACTACCTTTTTCATTTTACTGGAAACAGTAATGCAAAAGGTCACTGGCTGTAGATACAGCTCTGTGTGAAGGCATTTTAAAGGCAAAAATGTAAAACTAATTATTGAGAGAAAGACCAAGAAATACTAATCCATTTCTTTCCCATATTCCTCTAACAAATTCAGAATGCTAATCACATCAGCACAGTTGGATTCTTATAATTCACTTCTCAAGACGAATTTTGTAAAGCTTGTCATACATTTTGTAATTAAAAAGATGAAGAGATAGACACAGGAGATTTATATTTTTATCCACGGGGAATAGAGTGGAAAAGCATGATACTTTATCACTAAGATTTGGTCTTCTGCAATAAATATACTTACTACCTATTTTAGGAGGAAATGGCCAAGAATTAGGTGCCTTTGTCTCCTTTCAATGAAAAGGTCTGTGTGAACACTAATCAGTATAGAGAATTGCTACTGGTGAAAGTGCAGGTGAACACATATGTGCTTTTAATCGAGGGCACGTGAGCCCTTTTTTCAGCTGGAGCAAGGTGTGGAGTTTTCTTTGCAATTAATAATGTAAAAACTGTAATAGTAAAATATAATAATCTGATCTTTGTGAGAATGAGGTTTGAGTGGACGGTGAAGTGGCTCTTGGTCCTTTAAATTCAAGGTATGAAGGTTTGATCATCAGTTTTATCAACACTGAAGATCTTTCCCAAGCCTTCCTATATTATTACCATACTGCAGTTTCAGCCACTGTGGAACACAGTTTTGGCTGTAAAAATTGAAAATGGAATAGTGTGTACTAAATACCTGTACACGTACAAGGAATAGGACTTGAAATTTTGCATTACTGTTTGTTAGATTTACATTAAAAAATTAAGACTGGATTGTTAAATTTACATAAAGTATTTTGGTAAATTTAAGAATTAGAATTAACTCAGAACTCAATATCATGAGCCAGTGACTCAGTGTAGTGATGGAATTTGTGTGAATCATCACAAAACCATAATAGTTGGATTTTATATCACATCTGACAGTAAATTGGATAAAATAAAAGGAAGTTTTTCAAGTTCTATTAAGTAAGGTCATTTCCCTCAGTTTAAAATCCCTTCTTCACTTGGATGTGCCCTTCCTCCTTATTAGCTGCACATAGTAAACAGGTTCAAGAAGGAAATATAGCCTTGACTTTCTAACTATGTTATGTTGCTTCTTGGCAAGAAATTCATTATAGATTTAGAATGCATATTTTTCTGCCTGTCACCAGCAGAGCCCATATGTTAAATAGTATTAGAAAGTGATGCCAAGAGATATATGGTGTCTTTGGGCCTTGGTGGATACTGTTCATGTTTTATTTAAAGAAATTCCTTTTGAACTAATGATGATTTATTACTCACTTGCCCTGGTGATGTACTGTTCCTTCTCTCTGAGTGGGTTGCTTCTGAGTTCTGTAGAGCTTAAAAATTGTTTTGACTTTCTTTTTGTGTGTGTCTGATCTGCTGATCTGTGGCGTAGTGTAACTATTTAGAGTCCAGACTTCCTCAGTTTGAGTTCTTTAGAACTTAAAAAACTATTTCTACTTAATTTTTAGAAGAAGTTTTGTCTTAGGCATCTGTAAAGACACTAGAATTAAGAAACCTGGCTCCACAATAAGCATTGATTCTTTTTTCAACTACTGTTGGTTAATAGTTGGATTTCTCGTTTTTAATGTCTTTGTGTTTGTTATTTGATATCTGTCTGTTTCCTGGCTTGTGCAACAGAGATATGATGATAGTTTGCTTTGTAAAATGTTTTGAGACTGTTACGTGGAGCACGAATATACATCTTTATATGCGACTTTGTGGTATACTGCTGGGTTGGCACTTGAAGAAATGCTGTGAAACTTGTGGAATTCTGATTTTTGTTTGCTTCTGTTTCACTTCAATGTTTCTTACTGAAATTACACAGGACAATTTTTGCCATGTGTTTTCAGAGTTCAGATGTACACCTTTGCTCTCTGAAGCCTTAACAGTCAAGGAGAAGCTAATTAAAATGGTTTATAATGGGGTGCCAATTTTAAGTTACTGTTCATTGTTTTATTACGGGTTAATACTCATAAGAGAGAACAAGTATTTTACAAACCTTTAAATATTCTATGATGAAGTAGTTAATATGTTATTCTGATGAGCATGAAGTTTCATCTGGAAACTGAGCCACAAATCACTATTTTTAATCATGTGGTGATCACAAAGGGTCATAACATTTTGCCATCTTTTACATTTGTCATGTGTTAGCTTATGAATCTTGGAAAGAAATGAACCATTGGTAGTCTCAGTTTTTTTTTGCTGTATTTAACTGGGTTAATATCATAGAACCATAGAAGAAGAAGGATCAAGTAATCTTCAGCTATAAATGTACTTAAAAGGAATTGAGAAAATAACTGTTTTATCTGTAATTTATATATCTGTCTTTTAGTTGGAACAAAAGACATCCATTTTAATGGCACATAAAACCACAGGAATGTTTAAATGCTTGCAAAATACTGTCTCAGTTGACTTTCCAGTATTCATTAGGAGGGGAAACAGCTGTTCTTGGTGAAAAACAGATTTGTTACAATATTGTTAAACTGATACAGTGCATTTTTTCTGGAGTGGTAAAGTCCACAATGTCATTTAGTCAATAATGCAGGCCTTTCTTATGTGCAAGTGTTTTCTTCAGGATTGGCACTTGAAAATTTAAATTTTATCTGCATAAAATCTGACCCATGAAAATTAAGAAATTTTGCAAGTCTCAGACTTTATATGAGCATACAGTAGAACATCACTGATGGTTTTAACGTTTTGTTTTGTTTTGTTGCAGTCGAAATCAGCTTTCTTCTTTGCCAGCTTGCCTGTGTGGTCTTCCTCTAAAAGTCTTAATTGCAAGTAACAATAAGCTAGGTTCCCTTCCAGAAGAGATAGGTCAGCTAAAACAGTTAATGGAATTGGTATGTTACTGATCTTTTTTTTACTTTTTATTTTGACTTCTTTTGTGCTTAAATAGAAACAAAAAAAATCACTTTGCACATATATGTGAACAAGTGTTTAATACTATAATGCAGGTTGAAAGACTGAGGGTTTTTTCAGGTGTTGGGTAGTAACACAATAATAGTTTCCTTTATATTCTTTTGAGATTCTTAAACAACATCAATGCCCTTGGTTCATTCAAAACTCAACTTCAGAGTTCATGGTCTTTACCAGTTTTGCTCACCCCTGCACTGGCTCCCTGTTTCACTGTATCAAGGTCAAAAGTTCTGGCATCAGGCTCTGCAAGGCTGTACCCCCTCCTTAGCACCCTCTCCTCCTGCTTCCTTTTTGTCTGTTATTACTCTCTGCTTACCACATTGCATTCCACTCCTGATAATGGTCTTATCAGTCTATTTTCGTTTTATTTCACTATGCTTGTCATGAAGTGTTTCTTTCCCGGAACACCTATCTAAACAGATCTCCAAAGTTAAATTCCTCTTGTTTTCAAAACTGTCCACATGAATACTGTTTCTGAAAGCAGTAGATCATCTCTAATAGATCACCCACTCAATGACAATATCTGAAAAAGTAGAAAAATTATTTGGTACTATAGATAAAAAATAAATTTAATTGCACATGCTTTTTTAAATTTATGTGTGGAAAAATATATGTAAGATAATGCTTGCCTTTTTTTCTCTTTATCTTCCTCTTCTATAGGAAGGCTGAGACTGAATTCTTTATGTCATATGCTTTATGTCATCTGGTTATTTCTATTCATCTTGACCTTTTGAGATATAAATTGACAAATAAAGTACATTTTGACACTGCTAATTTATGCATAGTAAAACAATGACTTTTGAACTTTCTTCCAGCTGCTGCTATCTCCTTTGACACCACTTATCATGCACGTCTTTTCTGTACCTGAAAGTGCCTGTTTATCATATTATTCTTTTTATAATACTAGTTATTCCATTAAATTGTGTTGCAGAAATTGAGCTAATCTTGCTCTAGGCCCCAGTCCTGCTATTGATTCTTCGTATGTGAAGTGGGCAATGGAGGGGCTTTTTTCTTCTACTATTCTTGGACGGCATCCTGTGGTATCAGTCTTCTGCTATAGATTACAATTGATTGGGCTGTTGAGGAGGATGGATGGGTGGTTACCTTTTCCTTTCTGGTTTATGCCTGAGCTAAAGACTAGCATGTTTGTTTTGTTTGGTGAGCATTTTTAATCTATCTTATCAAACAGTTTGAATTTTTCTCTGTGTGTGATGGGTTTAGTAAGACTGCAAGAATGGTTCTGAATTAATCTTAAAAGGAAAAGCATGTTAGGCTATAGCATTGTTTTTCTTGTGCTTAAAATACATACAATAAAAGATTATGTTTCCAGATTTATAAATAAAGTTAAATTTAGTAAAAAATCAGTTTTAAATTAATAACAAAATTTAGTAAAAAATTAAAAGCTGGAAAATCAATGTAGATTATACTCAAAGCAGATGGGGTTTGTTTAGTTCAAACATATGTTTAAATTCTGGAATACTGGATTTTCATATTGCTTTCCACTTACAGTATCGTTTCAGTGTTACTCTTTCTCAAGAAGAACACAACAATTCCTGCTCTAGCAATATTTCAAATGAGAGGGTCTAGCAACATGTCACTTGGTAGCCTAGAAGATTTATAAAAACTGAAAAAGGTCTGATGCTTGTTCTTTGTGATTAGAAAGTGGCAGGGGGGGTAGTTGAATAACAAGTTTTTGTTAAATTGAGCATGATTCCACTCAGTTGAGGTGACCTTATTAGTTTGATGCCACCATGTGTGTTTGGTACATTTCTAGTGAAGTGAGTTGGATTATTTCACTGGAAATGACATAACTCTGATGTATTGGGAGAAGCAAATAGTGGTAGGATTGAGAGTGGGGATCTGTATTGGCATGTATAATATGATGCAGTTTAGATAATAAGGTGATCATTGTTCTGGAATGAGTAAAAAAACATAAATAAACAAACAAAAAAGATTAAGTCATACTGCAGTTGTTGCACAAAAAATTCAGCTGTGTGAGAGCGATGCCAGCCTGAATAGCAGAGGATTCAAGCAGAACCATTGCCCAGCCCTCTGGCAGGGAATACTGCTGTTTTAATACATACACTGTGCTGGTGTTGAGCTGGGCCAGGAGATTGATCCTGAAATGCCACCTGGCTGCAGTGCTTGTATTAATAGGACTTTTCCAAGCAACCTCAGGTTCCCCAAATGTTTCACAAGCTGCATGCAGTAAGCACTGTGTGTACATAGCAAATGGATTTTTGTAATCTAAATTTTTTGTAATCTTTTTTAGCAAAATTTACCTCTATAGCCACTGTAAAGTGATATAAACATAATTTGCTGCAAATTAGATCAGGTCTTTCCAACAGGTCTTTGCATTTTTCCCACTCTCCTCCAAAATGGAGCAGGTAATTATTTTCTATTACATGTATGTATTTATATAAATTTTGTGGCATAGAGTAACTTAGATATTACATGCAGAAAATTTTCAGGTCTTCTTTTAATTTCTAGGGTTCTGACAGCTAACTTACAAGCACCAGAGTAACATAAATTATTCTCCCAGCAGAACACATTGCAATTAATTGCAAAATTTCGTTGGAATATTTACTTTTATTTCTGGCTCATTATCTCAATCGTACATCTACTGTCATCCAGGAGGACAAGTGCAAAATTAGTGTGAAAGTAATCTGAAACCTACTTTCTGTCAAGGAAAAGTAATTAGGCAGAGATGGCTCAGTAATCATACCCAGAACTGTGAGCTGTATAGTAAAATTCTGGTCTCCATCCTATCGGGCAGTACTGCACTGCTGCCTTCCTCAGATAATGGCCCTATCCATCTCTGGGATGCTCCTGTCTCATGCTGGAAGCCTTTAAATCTCTCAGCTAGAATTTATGTTTACCTCATTCATTTAATCAGCCTGACATGCAGGACCTGCTGTTGCCTAAGGAGGTCCATGTACACATGTACTGTGTAGCTCCTTTTTACCGCTCAGTATGGCTTGTATGTCACAAGATCTCTGAATCCACATACTTTTCAGGGACAGCTGAGTCAGGAGGCCCAAGTTTAAAATGAATTTAAGGAGGAAGTTTGCCTTAATTTGGTTTGGATAAACCCCCTCTGTGTGTGAATAAATATGTTAATATAGACTCAGAGTCCCATATTGTTTTTTCTGTTTGTATTGCTGAATACGTATGCTGAATTTGATTGGTTTAAGACCATTTAAACTTTAGTGTAAACGAAGGAAAAAAGCTGATAATTTTAATTTGCTTTCATGCCACTGAGCTTCATGCTACAGAAGGTAATGTTGAATTTAAATATGCTTTATATTTCTCTGATTTTGAGAAATTGTCTTGTCATGGCAGGACATGGCCTAACTGGTAAGAATAAAACAGAATTAATGCAAGTCTGACCTTAGCAAATACTAGCCCCTCAGAACGTGAGTAGGTGTTTGAATTTCAGTTGCCTGCAGATGTCCATGAAGCAAACTGCTGGTTGTATAGTTCCTTAAAAAATTACTAGCTTGAAAACGATAAGTATTTGACTCTTACAGTATTGTGTCCATTATTGGCAAAGGAAATGGGAGAGGTAAACACTGTCTCTGTCACATACACACTCATGAAGTCTAATAATAGTCAAGAGCATAACTAGGAATAATGTTGTAGGTCTTTGTTTTCTGTGGCTGTTCAAACAAAGTAATAAAAAAAGCAAGTTGGGCTGCAGTGTTTAGTAGGATAAAGGCTACTACTGTCTCTAGAGATCTGTTGAATGCTGACATGCTGTCACAACAGATCAGTCTTATTGAGGATGTTTTGAAAGCCTGTAAGTGGAAGTGGACTTTGTTTTTGAGGCTACACTCTGCCAGGCGCCTTTTTTTTTTTTTTTTTTGTTTGGTTTGGTTTTTTAATTTTTTTTGGTACTTCCTTTACAACACTCTGTCTCTTTCCCTGACTTGTGTGCCCAAGTGCACTTGGTCTAGAATTTCTTTGCCACAAGGTGACTTTAAATTTAAATTCTGTGCTCTAAAAATCAGTTATCTAATTATGAAGTCATTTAAAGTGTGTAAATTAAAAATAGGACAGTGGAGCTTCAAAAATAAATTATCTGGGAACAGTGCAATTAAGCAAACTTTGTGGGAAAAAATGCACTCATTAGCTGGGATTTTTAATTTCCTTGCCTGAAAGCTACAATAATTTCCTGACTGTGTTTTGAGAAGGGAAGGAAGCCTTGGCAACAGTGAGATTCTGTTACAAGAAGAAACATGTCTGATACAGAAAGCAGCATTGCCAAATCACATTTTGCTTTTACTATCATTTTTTAGGCTGGAAGATAGAGAGTTAATGCAATACTGTTGACTCGTATTAAAGCAAGTGTCTTCGAAGAGATTACTTAGAAATCTGACTCACTTTTAGAACTTTTGTAGTCCAAGAGCTCCGAGATACTTTATAAATCAGTTTGAAACAGTTAAGAGAGTAGGAGTATTCTGTTGGCTATTCAGGAAAATTTTGGCATGACCCCACTTAGCTTTCATACTATGAAGTACTGTTTCCTTCTTTTAATACAGAAATGAAAGCATAATTGGGACATTACTCAAATTTACAGGTTGCCTTAGATGTAAGAAGAGGTTTCAATGTCCATTTGGCAGCAAAAATGATAGCTAGTATCTGACAACTGTCTCATTTTAGACTGATTTAATCCAAGAAGTTGATCTTTTGTACACATTCGTAGCAGTTTCTTGTTAGAAATAGAGCTAAAATATTGTATTTATTACAATAATACCACTGTATATAAACTTCTTGTTTGAAGTTGTGCTTGGTATTGCCAGATCCTACACTTTCAACTCAACGTTACAAAAGTTGCTCCTTTAGGAATGCTGAAATGAGGATGGATACCAATTTCATCCAGATTATTAAACCACTTATATTTAGTGATCAAAAGCAGACCTGCTTAGAACCTGTCTTGGCATTTAAGAAGTACATTTTACAGTGAATAATATGTTGAATATCTGTATAATGCTAAAAAAGATCTGTCCTATTTTATTATGGCCTACTGCATGCTGTGAGGATCAAATATATGCCTTTACTTAGCATCATTACAGAATGCTATTGTTGATTATTATTATTATCATAATAATTGTTATTATTATATTTTCCTTAAGTATTCCCTCTGGAAGAACAAGAATCTTTTTAAAAATTCAGATTCGCATACTAGCAGTTTTGCATTTCATCCTAATGTATTCGGTTATATAACCATGATACTGAATTCTTCATGTGAAGAAAAGAATAAAAAAGTAGAACATCTTAAGCAAATGGTTTTGAATGTTTCTACACAAATTAAATTAACTTTCAGAATTAACCTGTTCTTCAAATAAGAATTTACCCTGGTTTTAGGTAATGTGTAAACATTTTCCCATATGTCTTGTTTTACATTGTGACAACAGGACATAGATTGTTGCATGTTTTAAGGTTAATAAGATGTTATAATGGTAATGGCAACTTGGCTACATTTGTATTATTAAATATCTAGGAGCTGAAAGTTCATTTGTTATTACTATTTTGCTCTAGGATGTCAGCTGTAATGAAATCACAGCTTTGCCACAACAGATAGGCCAGCTGAAATCTTTAAAAGAACTGAATGTCAGAAGAAATTACCTCGAAGTTTTACCCCAAGGTAAAAGCAAATGAACAAAAAATACCTTTACAGTAGCTCTTTTTAGTAGGATTTTGGAAGTATTTTTTACTCATATTAATAAATAGGATTAAAAAGTAGTAATTACTTTGTGTTTGAAATTACTCCATTTGAGTTTGCAAAATACAACATTGTGGTATTCACTGAAGAACAGTGTGTAAGGTTTTTTTAATATTTTATCTTTATGATTCTAGGCATCTTTTGAGTTACACAGGCATCTGAATGCCTGTGTAACTCAAAACAGAGTTTCAGGAAAAAAGATATTTCAAAGTATTGGTTTTAATATTTATTAACACTTGCATAATAATAATAACACTCTTCATTTCCTACTATTGAGTGAAGTAAATGTTGACCTTATTCCTCCCTGAGTTTTTATTTTTCCTTCATGCAAAAGAAACTTTATTCAGAAATATTATTTTATGGCAAAAATAAAAACAGATATAACACCTTCTTTCCTTTTTGTTACTTTTAGAACTAGTGCATCTTCCCTTGGTAAAGTTTGACTTTTCCTGCAATAAAGTGCTTGTGATTCCAATTTGTTTTAGAAAGATGGTGCAGTTACAAGTATTACTGCTTGAAAATAATCCTTTGCAATCTCCACCAGCACAAGTAAGTAACAGCTATGATTTAAGTTGTGCCTTGACATTGGGTGGATGATAGCAAATTACAGACTATAAAATGCCACCTTCTGCAATTGCTGGCTTCTGAATTTCAGTCATCACAGACATTAGTTGTTGATACCTAAATAGAAAATGTTGATATCTAGGTAAGACTTGGAAAGTGTCCTATGTTCTATGTATGAATCTGTGCACCCCCTTGAACCAACACACATCTGGAAGATGTACATTCTGTTAGCTGATTGTTTATTTTTGTCATTCCTCTCTGCATGTGCAACCTAATGTCAGAATATGTATATAATTTTGAAAAAGAGAAGTGAGAAATTTCCTGGATAATTTTTCTCTCTGTTAATAATAATCCAGTTCTAGGAGGTTCTACAGTGATTTACTACTAACTTATAAATCTGCAGATGGTCTAGAACATAAACCACATGAAATTTATTTAACTTTATAGTGTAAGTTTATAGATTGTTATACACAAAGAAATCAAACTCCTGTTCTGAACTGAAGTCCACGCGGAGTAATAGAATAAATGAGTGGAACCTGTGCTCTACATCTCTGAAAGCTACAATTGTTCTAAATTAACAGCTGTTGAAATACTTTATTTTTTATTACATTGGAGAAATGGTTTTCATAATCAATAGTGATGCTGCTTTTAAACTAAAAAAAAACCAGAGCAAGTTGAAGTGCGCACTTAAAGAAAACAATTCTAAAATGCAGGTGAAATCCATGAGTGTGGATTGTATGCTTGGACACTAGCAAAAACGATGTGACCAAGAATACAAAGGACACACTAATTAATTAAATGTCAATATTAACTGATTTTGGAAAATAATTATTCAATTTATAGTTATATATTACTATTACTATAGGCCGCACCATGTATTTTACTGTAACTTTTTTAAATTCAAAGCTCATTTGGATTTTTTTTAATTAGACTATATTATTTGCTTGTTTTCTGTCTTCATCTCTGAGGGTATTTTTACTGTTACACACAAATAATTGATTAGGTAATTGAAGTATTTAGTAATTTAAAAAAAGAATAAAATCCATTTTTCTTTATGTGATATTTATTGTAATAATAGTATTTGGTTTTCAGGGAGGTTTAGGCTAAGTGACATTTTAAATATTTTTTTCATTCTATTATAAACGTAACTTTTTTTCTTATCTAACAGATTTGTACAAAGGGTAAGGTGCATATATTCAAATATCTGACTGTACAAGCCTGTCAGATTAAAACAGCAGACTCGCTGTATCTTAATGCCATAGAACCACAGCATTTGCCACAACCTGTGGAAGAGAGGTATGTATGAAAGTCTCACCTAGTTTTACCATGTAACACTTGTAAAAAAAAAAAGTGAAATAATATTTATGTTTACATTCACAAGCTTTGTTTGTTTCGATGCTATTTAGAGAGTGCTCTTCTTAACAGAGATCTGTTTTACTTTAAATTAGGTTGCTTTTATTCTAATGAAGTCCCTCTAAGTGCTTAGGAAAAAAAATATTAATTCTAATTGAAGTTAGCAGCAGGTTAGTTAGGAGTTTAAAAGTGAACCTTAGTTTAAATCTAACCTCTTACTAGTGGCCTCCTGTAAAATATTAAAAATAATTCAGATGGTAGTAACATTATGTGTTCAAACTTTCTTAAAGTAAACTAAAGTAAACCTATTAACACACTGAATAAATTTTAATTTCTTGTGGTGTTTTGTGATTTATATGTTGTTTTAAATTTGTGACATAATTTTTAATTCATCCGAAGTCTTACCCAACAAGCAAAGAGAACTGCATGAATGTTGAGATGCTTTTAAAGCAAAATGTGCTAATCTGTTAGCAAAAAGACAAAATCTTTCATGTCTTGCATCAAGCATCTAGGAAATACCATCTGGTACCATGGTTTAGGGACAGGAACTGGATATGAAGCAGCTCTTTTCTATGAAATGCTCCATAGGTAGTTGGAAATGATCTTTCATCTAGCTCTTTCTTTGCTATGGGCAGTATAATATAACCAATCAGAAAAAGTATGATATTTTTGGAGAGAAGTACTCAATAAAAACAAAGAGTTGATGTGAATAATAATAGAGATGTGGCTTCTAAAACCCTTGGGGGAAAAACAAGAGCTGTTGTGGAATCTCCCTTTCAGTCATCTGAAATTCAAACAAATTGTTTGAAAAAACAAGTTGTTTTTCTCCATGTACATTTCTAGACATCTTTGTGAATTTCTATCAGATAAATGTCAAGGGTGAGAAGAGTCCAGGATGAAGAGTACGTTTTCCATTTGTAAAACACCTCTTGGTTTTCTGTTTTGTTCTTTTAGTATATGAGAGAATATCCTGTGTGATATTTTGATCATAGTAGAGATCACAGGTTAGGGTAAGGGGATAGTACAGAGTAGATATCAGTTGGTAACTAACAGTCTGTTGCTCTATCACATAATAATTACCAAATTTTTGTTTTAGAGAATAACTTTATACTTCTAATGAAAAAACATAACCCAGTTAGGATTTCCATAGGCAGTTGCTATGAAAAAGTCCTTAGTGTTTACTGGTAAGAGTAATTTAAGATTAGGATGAATTAATCAGACCTTATTCATGTGAAGACTGATAAAGCTCCTTTTTTAAATTGCTGTATCATTCTGAATTCAATATTAGAGCTATCAGGATAGGAAATGGGAGATAATAAAGTATATTTTAAAATAAGTTAGATGATGAGAGTATTGCATCTAATAGTGTACTTCAAAATGAGTAGAGGGTACATGAGGTAATGAAACCAGAAGAGATAGCAGTTGCCATTATTATAGTAATTGTCTTAAAAAACTAAATTTCAAAGTCTATTTTAAAGAACCAAAAGGAGGTTTCTGTGTTAATAATTACTCTGAGCCGCAGGGAGATATTTTTAATGGATCAATGGTTACAATTAAATCAGTTGACTCCAGTTTGAGTTCAGCTATTTTGGTTGCTTCTCCCACAGTAAATTGCTTCAGTTGGGCTCCTGTGCTACTTAGCTAGTAACTAAGCATTTTAGCCTAGTGTACAGACAAAAGTAAGCTTATAGCAGATGATTTCTGTTGTTTTCATTAATCCTTAGGTTAACCAGCCATTCCATCTGATCTATTTTACTACCACAGACTGTAAATTTTTAGTTTTTAACTGTACCAGGCTATTTCACCCTCAGCCATTAAGACTGGTTAGAAATTTGCTCTGATTTAAGTGAAACGAGGACAGAATTTGAACGTAAATGCTATGGTAGCTTTTTACCAATTTTTATTTTTTTTTAATTCACATCTAGCATTGATGACATCTACCCAAGTAAAAAGGACTCAGATTCAGGTGTTGGTAGTGATAATGGTGATAAACGTTTGTCAGCAACAGAGGTAAGTTACTTGTTCTTTGCATCCAGCTCCCCTACCAGCACTCATATTTTGACTGTGTTTTAAGTTGGGTAAAAATTTGAATAGATTTTTAGCCATAAAAACTGCAACCATATCCCTGACATAAATTTGTCACTAAGAAATGGCTGAAACAAAGATAAAAGGAGACTGAGATGTTTTAAATTCTTTTTGTCTGTATGCTGTCCGGAGAGGGCAGTGAGATACTTGCTTCCGAGTGGTCAACAACCTACCAATAGTGAAAATTCACTAAAGTTCTCAGGCAATTTACATAATCTAGAGAATGAGAACCAAACTAGAATCCACATTTGCTGTTTTCAATGCAGTAAATATGCCAACAGGTTACACACTTAGGACTTCTCACTTGATTTCTCTCTGACTGATAGCTCTTTCCTGTTGGGAATTAACAGTGCCCAGTCCCAGTATGTTCTGTGATGGTATTATGGCAGATTGTTGTAGTGCAGGAACTTTAGAAACTTTGTACATCTTAATGCATTTACATGCTCTGATGGTTAGGCAGTGTGGAAATAAACCTTCAGACTCTTTTATGAACTATGTTGTCCGACTGAGAAAAGGGAAAGAATAGCTTTGTGGAACTAGTGTTGTCCAAAGCAGTTAGAACTGACTTTCCTAGACCCTTTTTTCTGAGGCACTGCTCAGCTGAACAGGGCACTAAATCTAGTTGGAGTTGAACTGAATAAATAATGATAAGTAAATAATTAGCAATATAATTCAGTAATGAACTTTCTGAAATGTACAGTAACAGAATTTGTGGTCTGACCTTATGGGAAATATCTAGGTCACAATAGAAGAACCTTCTCACTACTTAAAATAACTTTGGAATTATTTGAGGAAATAATTTAAAGAAAAGGATTCTGTTGCTTTTTAAACAAATGTGTAGACAATCAAGCTTATATACTGAATTTTTAGTTACTAAAAAGCAAATGGAATGTGAATCCAGTTACATACTTATTGGCCTGTTAAATACAATAGCATTTAAAAAAATAAACATGGAGATTTCCAAGTATTTGGGCAAGTTTCTTACTAGATGGAAGTGAAGCAGAGTTTTAATGATCTAAATGATTTAACCTCTAACGGTTTCCCTCTAGCTGTAAGAGCATGCAGTCCATTCAGAGACACTTAGAAACCATTTTGCTGTTCTTACACTTCCTGAAGCTCACTTATCTTGTTAACAGAAACTATTATTACAGAATTTCCTCTGTAGTTATAAGTATCACCATTAGAAAATAGATCATATTATGTGTAATCATAATGTAGCAATTTAAGTGCTGCAAAAAATATTTTAAAGACAACTAACAGTGAGTCAATACATTTTTAATAGCACAAAGCGGTTTTTTTAATATGAGAACTGTTTACTTATTCCTTCCCTGCCTGACTACTGCTCTGCTATCAAGGAGAAATAGATGCTGAGATCAGTAATCCCAAATGCATTTGGTAATAAATTTACCACTTGCTTTCATTCCGATGAGAGCTTTAATACCTGTTTGTAGCACGTGAGAATTGTGCAAGAAATATTAGCATGTTGCAAATACAGATTCAAATACATTGCCAATTACAGTCAGAAAGCTACATACCAAACGTTTGATAAACATTAAATGATTGGTCATAAAATGATCATTATAACACATCTGGAGTTTTTATGAATTCAGACTACCATTTAGTCTGAAGGACAGTGGCTATTGAGTTTCCAGTCTTTTACAGGAAATACTACCATGTCATTTTGCATGTGTGTAACTTAAAAACAGTAACTTAAATTAAGCACTTGTTTGAATGCTAATGTATTTTTTAGGAATCATATGAATGGGCTTTGGTTGAATACACCTAGGAGGGAATACTAGTTATGTATCTCTGTCTGACTTGGTAGGGTCATTACAGTATCCATTTTCAAAGCTATAATCATCTTGGGCATTCCCAGTGAAAGATGTCTTGTAGTATTGCTGTCAAATTGATCCCAGAAAGTTGAAGGCATTTTCTGCTTTAAGGTAGCGTACTCCTATACTTCATCTTTTAGGAAAAATGTAGCATTTTGATTCCTTTTCAACCTCACTTTGGTCTTATTGTTTTCTTTTGTTAAAATTCATTAGAAGGAGAGGGTCCTGGCTAAGATCCGGATGGTGTCCGTGCTTTATTTTCCGTATAAGCGATGCATTAGTACCAGCAGGAATGTGTATGAACATTCTGTCAAAGTGCATCATCTGAATTCTGTGTTAAGAATAATGTTAGGTATTTTTGATTCTCATATGTCTATTGTCTTCTGTTGCTAGCTGAATAAAAAATCAGACTGTGAACGAAGGAAGTGAGGCACAATTTTTCACGTGTGAAGGAGCAATACTTTTGTATTATTACAGGCTGCTTTGGATAGTTTCTGTTTCAGAGTATACTGGCAGGAAACACCTGGAAAATCAGTTGCAGAATTCTGTAGGTCATGAAAGTGAGACATAGCCTGCTAAAGGAATAGTTTTTTTTCAATCTGAATGTCCCATGGCCTTTTTTATACCAACATTCCAAAATATTTTTCTTGAAGTGTGTGCTACTCTGCTGAGAAAAAAAAAATTACCTGTTTTAGTATTCAGAACGTGTAATAGTGTGTATAGGAACATTTTACTGTACTATTTTTGAATGATAGTTGAAAAATTAACAAAACATGAACTTTCATCTAGAATAACTAAATTTAGTGCTTAAATGTCACAGGAGATGCAACCTGAAAGACAGAGAAGGAACTTTACTGTAACATTAGTTGTCTGAATGAATTTATACTGTGCATGTCTTTTTTTTTTTTTTAAGCTGTTGGATTGTCATTGCTTCAGATCTAAAAGAACAGTGACTTCAGTGCTTAGAATACTTGGAGCACGGTTTGCTTCTTTTCTGTTTAAGATACTAATTTGTTTCATTTTAAAATATAATTAAATTTAAAATTTAAAATTTGTTTTGAAAATGCCTTATGAAGTCCGTGAACATACTTTTGAAAATTTTTTCCCTTTAAGCAGAGGAATACAGCCAGTGAATTCATAGATTTAGTAACGTGCAGCTTATAAGGAAGAACATTTATAGTTGTCCCTGTTTACAAAACGTTTTAAGTCCAAGGTATTCTGGGAAAATAGGAATAACCACATGTTTCCAGTTTTTAGGAACAAGGTAGATTTGCTCCATCCTTTATCACAAACCTTAGATTCAGTATTTAAACAAATATTTTCTACCTGGAATATGAACATATGTGAACATAGCAAGAATGGCGTAGTTTTACTAGAAGCTAGCAGCTATGGAATTAAATAACTCACTGTATGTAACACTCTCTCATTCCATTGGAGATCTTTTGTTAAAATGGTCTGAGCTGCTAACATCGGGAATATTATTTCCTCAAAATATATATTCTTAAGGGATACGAAGCAAACTTCTATATATGTATTATAACAGTTATAATTACAGAATGTATGTATGGAATACGTATGTGCAGAGTAGCAAGTTACAGAAACAGAGCATTTAAAGAACGAGTAACACCCATGGGTTTGTTGGGAAATACATTTGCAAAGCTCTGAGACAGTTATTAGTAGTAAGTTCTCTCTCTCAGGAGAATGAATAATAAAAATTTGTCCTCTTCTGCAAACTGTGGTTTTGCTCTAGTTCACCTCAGGAGAGAATATGAGCAGGTCCCACTCAAGCCAGGTCACTGCTGGCCCTGCAGACCAGCAGAGCCTTGGTGGCCTGGGACAGAAGTAAAGCCTGGTATATCAGTGCTTCTTTGTGCAACCACTGTCTGTAATGTTATGGACAGGATAGCCTTGTAGATATTAGTAATGTATTTTAATGTATCAAGTAATACAGCTGAAAAAAAATGGATGGGCTTTTAAGACAAGGCAGGCTATTGTACTTGAGAATCTATGCTTTTTTTTTCCATCTCTATCAGTTAATATAATTAAAGATATTGCCTCGGTCTACAAAGTTCATTTTGCTCATTTTAAGGCATTCGGTTAAAAAGCTGCATGGTTAAGCAGGGAAGAAGGGTCTTGGAGGGAAAGAAAACAAGGACTTTATTAAGAGACTCAATGTTTCTACAGACTTTGGTGGCTACAAGGAGCTCCCTATTTTCAGCTGGCCCAGGAAAGCACAGAGAGCAACACAGTGCAGCAGTGTCACTGCAAGGAGAGGACTAGTGCAGTGAGGGAGATAGGAAAAAAGGACAGATGAATTGTTCTGCTTGGCAAACCTGTGAGGATATATTCAGCATGACTACAACTTCCTACAACAGGATTTGGTCATGTGCTCTGTTATCCTCTCCCATGTTAACTGGCAACTCTTAGTGAGCACTCTTCTCAGTATGTACATTTTTATCAGTCTAGGTTTGGTTTGGAACTAGTGTTTCTCTTATTTTTTCCTAGCCATCTGATGAAGATAATGTCAGCTTTAATGTTCCAATGTCAGACATCATGGAAGAAGATCATATTATAAAGGAAGATTCAGGTCACCATGCTAACTCAAGAAAAGGTTGGAATGTAAAAACCATGGAAGTTAAATACAAGGGTTGTTGATCCCATGCCTGCTTGCCTATCCAGAAGGCTTTTAGCTTGCATATGCAGTTGTGTAAAAAACAAAAAGTATGCTACTCCAAAAATTTTAAAAATCTGACCCGAGTCCTTATAATAATTTTCCATAACAATTCCAATGAACTTGTTACAGTATCTCTCAAGAGTTAATAAGATCTGGTTTTGACTTAGGGGAAAAAAGTGAAAGTTGATTTGAACCATGCTTCCCAACCAGTAATATCAATGTGCAGTAATTTAGCAAATGTACAATATCAGAGTCTATTTCTGTAGTTGGACTTAGTGCATTGTAAAGCTTTATTAGTCAGTCAGCTTTGCCTCTGGAAACTAGTAAAGTTCTTCAGATTTTGTGAGAAGGTGTAATTTTATCTAAATTTTTTTAAGTAGCTTATATTTTTTCAAATTATACTACGTATCAAAAAACAATGTTTCTCCAAGTTCTGCACATAAAATGATAAATGCAGGAGGAAGCCAGTGAGTTGCATATGCAAACCACATAAGGAGGAGGTCAGCCTTTCCACCGTGTTACACACTAGGTTAAATGAACTTCAGTTGTGATATTCATTGGAATTTAAAAGAATACAAAAAGAGATAATAAAAATGTTGTATCCTACAGTGTTTCTTAGCAAACTAGAGAGGGTAAGTTATAGGATCATATCCCTGGAAATAATATATGTAGGCAAGAGGTTGGTATAGACTCTGAATAATTTTGGTAAGCATTTGACTCTTTGTTACAGCATGATAACTCTGAAATTATATTCAACTGCAAGTCCCTGGCTGAGACATCTGAATGTTTTAAAAGACTTGGCAGCTGTCCAGCTGTATTCTTGTACGAGTACTGGCAAGACAGACTTGGTGTAGTTAAAAACTGACTCCATCAATGCCTGCTGTGGTGCTTCTGATAGACAACTGTATATGCCCAGGATATTAATTTATTACAACTTTGAAATGAATTGGCATCGCTCTTTACAATGCAAAGGCCTTACTTAACCTGACTGAAGTTTTTAATATGCTTTGAATTTAAACTTCGGTTTTGAGCTCTATAATTTAGTACAATTAAATTATGTTGAGTAACAAATATTGAGCTGAACCAGAAATCATTCTTCTGTCTTTTTTTATTGCTGTTACTAGTGGAATTCCATCAAGGATCTTCTCACTTGATTGTCAATGATAAGTCAAGAGAAACAGTAAACCAGTTCAATGAATCGGATACTCTTACTTCTGAATTTATGAGTTACATGAAGGCAAGTTGGCGACAATTTTAAGTGTGGGAGAAATATTTTCACTACTTTCATAACTGCAGAGCAAACAGGGGTGATAAACTGCATATATTTTAATGAGTAAGAGATTGCAATTGATATTTATTGTTGTAAAAAGATACAGAAAGCAAAAATAAGCGGGTAGGTTTAAAATTATTACAATTAATTTAGGAGATCAGTTTGCCCATAACTCTTTCTAGTGTATGTGAGAGTTATTCTCTAACTATGTTTAAGGCTTTAGGAAAAAAAGGCAAGTATGTTTTGTGTTACCTGCTTTTTATTTTGAATTGAGCAATTTTTGGTATTTGTTACATTGCTAAAATGCGAGACAACTTTGTGCTAAATGTGATGGCTAAGTTTTCAAGTAGTGTTATGGTAGTAAAATACATTTTCTTAAATTTTTTAAACATTATAATTATAGTAAAATAGAGAGGTCCATCAAGACAAATTGTATCAAATCACCTTCTAGAATAAGTGCTGCATTTTTGTTATCTTATGATGTGTACCCTTCTTATGGGAAAAATCATGTTCTTCATTCCTGGAAGGTGAAGAAAAATGAAGAAGAATGGCTTTATTCATTCTAGTAGGGATTGGCACTGGGAAATGAGCCATCATTGGAGAATGTTAGAGAAGCTGGTACACTCCTCAGTGTCCCATATGGCAGAGTTGGATAGCATTTATTGGTACAGGGTGATGCAACTGATGTGCCAAACATGACACAAGAGAAGATAAGCCTCTTTTTTCTGCTGTTGATGCTCTACAAGTACAAATGCACATTCATTCAGAGAGCTTCTGTCTTTAGTGGCATCTGAATGAGTTCAGTATTCTTGCCTGTCTGAGATGAAAGGGGCAGTTGCAAAGCACCAATTGGAAGCTTAAAAGAGTGTCAGGTTTTCAAATAAGTAAAGCTTCATAGTTATAGGTGTAGGAGCTCTAATTTATGCCTACATTGAACCCAAAATAACTGGCTGACTGATAAGAAGTCTTGCATGCAATTTTTGTTCTGATTTGTTCCTTTTTAAAAAAATGTTTCATGACTGTCAAAATTGTCAATTATGAATTCTGTTAATAAATATGGGTGAAGTACGTACTTGCCACTGTTTACATATTTGGAATTTCCTTACCCTGTAAAGAAATCTGGCTGCAGTAGGAGGGAAAGTAGGAGGAGACTTAGGGTCCTGCTTAATTGAAGCATTGTTTCTATGTGCCAGAAAGTCACAAACAGAGTCTGGGACATAGAATGAAGAATTCTTATGAAGCTTGACTTTCTTTCTACTGTTAAAGGAGGGTAAGGGCTGTTTGGCCTCAATAAAATCTGAAGCGTGAATAGAAGATCTGGTAATAAGTATCTTAAAAGGAGGTGAAGTAAGGAGTGGAGCAGAAGTGTTGAATTGCTTCAGCTAACCAACCTAAACTGTTACATAAATTAGGTCAGTGCAGAGTCTGAAAGCAAAATTTATCTGCCTACTTAATTGCAAAGTTCGGTTCTCATTATTGCTTTTGTCTGCTTACAGAGCAGAGCAGCAGAGTGTGATGAATTATTGAGAATAGAAGAGGACACACAATGGCAAACAGACGAAATGTGAGTATTTTTTATGTATCTATAAATAATTAGCTGTGTCATTTAATTAATTTGACCAGAACTGGTATTTCCCTGTCAGTTAATAATTTTGTAGGCTTGGAGGCATGACAAATGCATAGCCTTTCACTTTGTGTGCTGAATGTTTTACATATTATTGCTGAATAGAGTGGATGTTGTATTACAACTAATTAATTTGTATGCACCAATAATGCCGTAATGTTTTTTACCCATGTGGAATACAAGCTTTTTATTAAGTATTTTGATATTTAGCTTATTAAAGCATTGCTAACAGAAGATTTTATCAGAACTTGTAAGATGTAAATTTAATGTACATTTAAAAAATGGATTTAATTGGAAAACATCCCTCAATTTTTTTCTTCTTTTGTCATAATTTTAGCTGTGGAGCAGTCATTAACTCATAGATATTAATAAGAGTAGAACAAGTGAACATCAGTTGCTGGGGTGAACGTATAAGAAAAGGGAATTTAACATGACAGTGTACTGTAAAGTTGTCACTTACCAGAACAGTGTAGTCCTATATGATGCCAAAACGAAAACTGAAGGAAGGAAAGAAGAAGTAACTTTCTGGAAGAGCCTTACTGGCAGAACTAATAGGAGATAATACTTCTAAACCCCAAAAAGAATTACAAATGTTGAAAAGCAAAAGAAAGCAAGCTGGCCTTAAAAAAAATTCATTGTATTTATGTTAATACTATTCATGTTAATACATGTGATGAGTGCAGTTAAGATGCAAATATTGGTAAATAAATTTTCAATCTTAGAAGGCGTTGAATGCTAAAAGTTTCAGTTCATCAGATTTGTTTGTTTATATATGTATTAGGCTCAGGGGATTTGTTAAGGACAAAGTGTTGGAGAACTTTTTAGAAGAAACTCTTTCCACAAATTCAGCACATACTGGTGTGCAGAGAGGCTGTTTTTGCCTCTCTATAGTGCTTGCATTCCAGTTGGAAGATGCAGCTCACAAACTGAAATCCAGACTACCCGTGATAATTGCTGTTATACCTTTTCTTTGAATGCTTTTTTTTTTTCTGTTATAGACTAAATTTATCAGAAGAACAAACTATTGATATAGCAATGATAGAACAACTAAGAGAAGCAGTAGATTTATTACAGGATTCCAACAGGTATGCTTACAATAGCTGATGTGTTAATGTAATATATTTTCAAATTTTGTGAATTACTTTAGAGTACTGTTTTAACTGACAATTGATTAAGTTCTCTGGATTTATGAAGCGCTTTGTTAGCATACCACTGTATGCAGGATTGTTAAGAAGGAAACTTGCATTCTTTTTCTGAGTATCTAGACAAGATTTCCAGTAAAATAAGCAGGATTTCAAGTATAAGAGGAACCTGAAGTTAGAGATGAAGACACCCCCTAACCATTCATCTCATGTACACTACTGTGATATTCTGGAGTTTTGTCCAGGACTTTCGTGTTCTTTTTGAGAGTATAAATTTCCCACTTACTCATGATTGGTGTATGTTGTTGGAATGAGAAGGTCTTCTGGCCCATCTTTATCACAATTCAATGGAGCACATAGAGTAGGTACCTGAATTAGTGGTGGAGTTTCTTTAGCCTTCTGAAATCCAAAGGAGAAAGAGGAGAGGCTGAGAAATCTGTTTATGACTTCCCCTGACTACAGAAAGCAAGATTTTATAATTTAGGTGCCTGTTTTAAGAGGCTGAAGTCAAGCTGGGTTTGTGGCTAAGCAAAGGAATAAGTATTTAAAAGAAAACAAATACTTGCCCTACTGGAAAAGTCTGACAATAGTGGTGTAAGGAATTCTGTCCAGATGCTTGCTATTGCTTTTCTTTGTGTAATCACCTTCAGAAATAATCATTAAGTTCATTTTAATTCTTAACTACTATGAGGTAGTTACAGATGGTTTACGGCTTCATTTCTCTGAAGACTAGAAACCAATTTGTCACTTCAGTCTTAAGTATACTTGATTCTCTTTCCTCCCTTGACCAGTTCACCACAGCCATTTGCTTTTATGACTACACTGTTCTTTACTTTAAACGCCTATTTTGTTACTGGTTTTCACCTAGCAGACCTTTGTGCTTTTAGGATGGAAATTTGCTCCTCTTAGTATTTCTAGAGACACAGTTAGCTGGCTTTATTTTGCATCATGTAAAGAATACTTGAATTCTTGAATCATATAATAAATGCTTGAATCAGAAGTATTTTTGCTTAATAAAATGTACAAATCAGGAAATCTCTTTAGTTCCTATAGCTTCCTGGTACCATTGCTTCTGCATATCATATGAGGCTTATTACTTTGTGGGAAGAATGTTGTAGTTAAAAAAGGAAAAAGTTTGTTTGAGGAAAAAGCAACAGTGAAAATAAAATTTAGTTGTTAGCCTTATAAATTTTATCATTTTGATTTTTGTTTCCAAATGTTGCCCCAGTATGTCCTACATATTTAGGGTTTTTTAAAAAATTAAAAAGGTCAA
>JAWWES010000001.1:53751011-53793368 GCA_035583135.1 Lophotriccus pileatus | reverse complement strand
GTCCTGTTTTCATACAAGCCATTGCTCAGGGTGATATTTGCAGATGAGAGCATTAAAGTGGCTTTGCTGAACTGAAGCATCAGGAGACACTTCCAGAAGTTCTTAGGAGATAACACTGAACAGGTTAAAAGCATGACTGTAAAAGTATTTCACATATCCATTTGTTTGAAATTAAGTGCTAAACAGAATGGTTACAAAAGCTATACCCCAGTGCAATGTTCTTATTTCAAACTTTGCAAATTTTTAGCATAGGTATTTCAGAGAGCAGTGGTACAAATCTGCATCCCATGGAACCAACAACAGATTTAGAATTTCTGGAATCTACAGTAAAGTGTGTTTATTTACCTCCTCTAGAAAAAAAAAGAATGCATTTGTTAGATACATCATATTCAAGTTGCTACATAATGAATTATCTATTTCTATTTGTTTATCTTTATACATAGTGGTCAAATACAGATGGAGATGTCTTCCCTTGGTCAGGTATGTTAATGAGTGTATTATTACAAAATATTTTGGTGGGGAAAGACAGGAAATGAGCCAACAATTTAATCAATTAATAATCTACCAAGTAGGGAAGGGAAAAAGCTAGTAGGCTGGAGGACAGAACTAATTTTTCTTTAACATATTTTTAGAATTGTTTGGGGTTTTTTTTAATCTGGATACGTAAAATTTTTCTGTGTTTATCAGTTACTTTTTCAGTGTAGTTTCTCTACCCCTGTGTGTAACTGTCATGTATACCATTCAGTTATGCATCCTCATCTACCATCTGACCCCCCTATCTCCCTCTTCTGTTTTCCTACACCAGTGCATTCATTAAGGATAACCACAAAATATTTTGTGAAACAACAATTGGTGTTTTTCCAGAGTACTGTCCTGTAGTTACAGAGACTATCTGAAGTACATTTTTGGAGTTTTACAGTGTGATATATGCAGCTTTATTTTTTCAGTGTGCTGACTGGTGGACTGGTATTCTTTATGAAGTAGTTTTAGTTTTACATTATCCATCTGTTAGCACTGGAACTGTAATTACATAGCATCTGCTTACTTCTTTGCTTTTCATTACAGTATTTGTAAGAAATATTTTAAGGTAATGTTATGCACAAAGAAATAGTTCTATTTCCAGTGGTACACAGTCTGTGAAGAGTTATTTATCTTACAGAGAGAAAATGCTGAAGAGGAACTAGAATTTCAGAGGAGGAGGGAGTTCATAATGGAGAAAGCAAAGCCTGAAGCGAGAACTTGTGAACACAGTGAAAAATGGTCATTGAGTCAGGTATGGTGGTGTCTAGATGCAATAAATGTGGAAACTTTTGGCATGGATCTTTGCATTCTGTCAATTTGTGTGTGGGGATAATGGGTTTAGGCCCATTTAGGGGATTGGTTTGGCTTTGTTGATTTTTTTTTTGTTTGTTTGTTTGGGTTTTTTTTTCCGTAGCATGAATCTCAAGGTTTGACTGTAAGTGGAAAGTTGATTCAGTTGATGCCTTTCAAATATTCTTATGTGTCATCATCATTACTACCAAATATTCCTATGATAACCTTGTGACTTTGTTAATCTGATTTTGTCTTTGCTTTTTCTTTAAAATGTCAGAAGAATTGGGTTGGTTAATCTCCTTTGTTGTATCACTGTACATTGGTGTTACCACACTTTATTTGGAACAGTTCTTACTCCTTGTTGAGATGAACAGATAAGGCTAATTCCGTGTCAGAGTATCTGTGGTCTCTGTAGTTTAATGAACTGTTTAACAATGATACACCACTGAAGAAAAATCTTTGTAAACACCTGTGGGGGTCAGATCTGAATTGTGTTATGGAGGTGAAAGTACTAGGCACATTCTGTGAAATGGAAGCACTTCCTGCAAGAGCAAGTTTGTAATCATGCTGTGTTCTTTGCAGTACAGTAAGCACTTGTGTTGCTGCTTATGTTACTAAATGAATTCAATTCAGCATAAATTCAAAATTCTAACTAGCACAGAAATGCTCAAGCATTCAAGTCCCCAGGTAGAGCTGGCTGGGATCAGATGAGTAAGATTTCTTTCTGTTTATTCTAGGTAAAACAGTGGTTGAGATAATGTTAGGAAAGATGTCTAAAGCTGAAGAATTTTTTTTTAAGCTTGAAAAGTGGCCAAGAAAGGTCATGAAGCAAAATGGGTGTGTAATCTTCCTTCCCATCTTGCTAGCTTTTGGAAAGCTCTGTGATTGTTGGGACCTGGTGTTCCAAGTGCTCTCTTTTATCTTATCTACATTTTTATCTATTAAAAAAACTTTTGTCCTAAGGAAGCTGCTTTGAATTGAATTATAATTTACTTATGCCATCCGTGTTTAATCGAAATCTGTGCCATCTAAGTTATGATTGATGCTGAATCAGTGATTTTATTTCATATTTATTAATGTGATGTACATGTTTCCAATGTAACTGTGGCAGAAGTGGTAACCAAAGGTATGTTACATTTCAGTTATAAAATTAATTGCTTATGGAGTACTTCTCTCTTCAAATCTGTATTAAAAATCTATATTTGCATATTAAATCTTGGTGGTAGTTTAATTAAATATGTGGAAAAAAATCGTATGCTGAATTTTAACCAGCAGACATTAAAATCTTACAAATGCAGTTATAATCCCTTAGTACTGAAGATAAAAAGTTAATGACAAATCTGTGTGAATAATTTCCATGTGTTTTTTTGAAGTGTTGTTTGGCTAGCAATAGTAATAATATTTATTATCCATGCAAATTAATGATTTCAGCAAAAAAAAGAATTGGGTATTAATATATGTCTGATTGTCATGAGTAAAATGCCCCATTGTATTGTATCGCTAATATAGTTTCTGAAATATTTTTTTTCTGTCTAAACATGCAGAATGATCTAATTGTTTGGAATTCAAGTGGGCAAACCTCTCACAATGAGGTAAGACGCTAGTGCCATTTCTTTGTCTCTCATGTATTTTATATGAGTGGTTCATATACTAAATGAAATGTACCTGAATATCACAGAACATATGACTGAGCTCATCAGAAATGGATATGGGGCTTGTTTGGCCTGTGGTTCGTTCTTGTTATCTTGAGGATTTACTAGCATATAAAAATACACCTTCTGATAAGCTTATTTCTGAGCTTTTGTAGTTTAGTATGAAACATTTAATTTTTTAATATTTTCTCCATTCTGACACATTTTCTTTTTTTAATTTTTTTGGCTTTTAATTCTTCCTTGTTTGACAAGACTTTCTGTTAATTTCAATGTAATTTCTTTTTGCAGAGTTGTGTCATGTCCTTTATTAGGTTTCAGAGGGGAGTATGATTTTATTGAATCTATGGCTTACACAGTGCCAATCTCATCAGAAAATCAAGAAGGGAAAACTGTGTGGAGATCCTTACAGAGATTTTTTTTTCTCTTCTTATTTTTTATGCAGAAATAGGGCTTCTCCTTCTACATTGCATTGTGCCATGAGCATCTTGCAAATTCATGAGCACCCAGGCGCTTCCCACCAGTCTTGGTGATGGGACTTAGTTCCCAGCTGCCAGAGGAATCACTTTTTAAATAGGATTCCTATCATGGAATTTGGTCATAGGACTTTTTCTATGTTACCATTAGTGGTATGATGATTATACCTCACTTTCTCCCATATGTTGCTGCTCCATTCTTCCTGCTCCAACTCTTAGCCTAGTTTAGGGTCAAGGGTGATCCTGCACTGAAGTATATGCTTAATTTTTCCTTTTCTACTTTTTATGCAGAAATTCAGTGTTGCATGGAAAATATCATGCCCAATGGTAACTAATTCTGTGAAAGCAACAAAGATATCTAGGGAAAAAACATGTCTTTGCTTTTTTTTTCTAAATGTACTCTGCAACAAAATGTATGTTTGATGGAACCAAGTGGGAGAAAACTGAGAAATAATTGAGCTTATTTATAACTAGGGGGAATATCTTGCTGTCTTTTGGCAGAAACTCATGTTTTCCAGCAGAGGAGTAGGGAGAGATTAGCAGAGTTTGAGGCTATAATGTGATCAGATTATGGTGGAGTTGTAGCATACAGAAACTTTTGCATTTTACATAGTCATATATGCTGAGATATTCTGGATGTTACTCTTATTTTGATTTATGTTCTTGAATTACACAGAATAAGGATAAAAGTCCAACAATGTCTCCTACTACAAACACCACAATCCCTTTTGGCCTGAAGCCACGATCAGGTAATGTGGGAAAGAAAATTAACCAACTTGTGTGTACTGTTTTGGGGTTTTTTACATCTGTGTTTTTATTAGATGTCTATTTTTTCCCTTAAGAAGGCAGTAATGTAACATTTTCTGTACAACAGTCAGAAGATCAGAACATTTTAAGGTTTTATAGGTGTGAATCAAGATTAAATTTGTAAGAAGTATGTATTTGGCATATTATATATGGATCAATTTTCATCCCTTACTAATAAATTAGATCTTTTTATAAAATGATATATATGTACGTTTAAAAATATGTTTGTATATAATGATACATATTTTTTATGTATATACAGATTTATCATCTGTGCTACATACTAATTGAAATAAATTTTTGCTTGATTAGTATGTAGTGATAAAGTTGAGATTTTGTTGAATGGTATATCTGAATAATTGTTTGGAAGGCACTTATACATTGCTCTGAAAATTGTTCCCTGCATTGAGTCTTTCAGTATTTATGCTTGTGTAAAGATCAAGCATGGGAAGATCAGATCTTTACTTCATCCAGCAGCTGCTTAATGAATTTGCAATACACTAAATCTGGATAACCACCAATCTTTGTAAAAGCAGCAGTTTATTTAAAAGCAACCAAAGCAACCAAAAAGCAAACAACAAAAAAACCCCAAACATACAGATGTATTTGAGAGCTTGGATAACAGCTTCCTTTAAAAATATGATTAACTCACTCTCTGTTCTGAGGTATTCAATATTGTTAAGTCATCTCACATCTCCTCTAAAGAGTAACCGTAGGTTTTTCAGTATGTTTCAGCATCCTAAGACTGTAGTTCTGGTTTCTCACATTCAGCACAAATGCTTTTAAGCAACTGCTCTTAAACCATTACAAGCTTATAGTTTCTATAACAAAATACCATGGCAACAATGACAGCAATTCAGCTTTTTGAATGTTTATGAAATTGTACCCATAGATTTGCTAGTTTTTTTTGTGTTTTGGTGTTTTGTTTTTTTTAAAGGAAAGATACCAAGTACCAAGGAAAATGGTACTGAACCAACCTTTTTTATGAAGGAAGATACTTTTAAGTTTTTCGTGTAGTTATGATTTTCATGCAGTCATGTAGTTATGATTACGGTTTGACAGATCTGTTCAGTTGCGGTTCTTAGATTGTTGAAATGTTAAACTCTGGCTCAGTTTTGTTCCTGATGATTTAGAGATGATGTTAATTCTATATATAAATTATAAAAATATAAAAATGATGAGCAGATGTGTCTTTTCAGGATTTGCTGTAAATGAAACATTGATTAATACTGCATAGTCCAGTGGCAACATTGCAATAACAGTCTTAGGAGAAGATGCCTGAAAGCAAACGGGCCCATGCCATGTTGCTACTTTGATGGGCTGTGGCCTGTACTCTGAGCCACCAGTGAAATCTGCTGCAGCAGCTGGAAGCAGCTTTGTGGGAGAGTGTGCAAGACCGTGACTTTTTGTTCAAGTATTAGTTTAATGTGCGCTTCCACATCTTCATTAGATCAGTGTGCCGAGATTTCCTATATTTAATGGCTGTAATAGGTCAGGGCAAAATAGCCTATTGACTCTTTGAGAGAATTTTTAGAAAGACTGGGTTGTAATGGGTTGCAGTCCTTTGCAACACAACTTTCAAGTCACATGATGCAAGATTAGGTGTGCACAAATCCTAAAGTTCTTCCCCCATTGTATAGCTTCATTGAAAACCAGTCGTTTCGTTGTGACCTAGTCATTTTCTGCACTGTGCTAATTCAAATTCATACATTTGAATAATTTTGGGATTGCAAATACTATAGTATATATTACACTGTAGTCTTTTGGTCATTGTAGGGGTTGCAGTAAACTTGATAATGTGAACTTATTTTCTTTTCCATGTCAGACACAACAGTCGCCTGATCACATACAGTTTCAGTCACATTAACTTAAATTTACAGCATGATAAAATAGAGGAACTTGGCAATAGTAAATCTTTAGGTCCAGCTTCAGAAAAAATACAGTATATTAGCTGTGTAGTACCATGTAACAAAATGAAACTGTGCAAAGGCATAGTAAAGCTGCATATTGTTTCCTGTTCTGCTCCCACCATAACATTGCTCTAAAAATAAAATAAAAAATTGTTTTGCTAATACATTAAAAAATATACAGATAAAAGTAGTACACGACAGAAAATGCAGGCATGGTTTTCCTTTTAAAGCTGATTAGTTTGCAAGGCCTATAGTTTTTCATTGTATTTCCTTTAAAACTTTGTGCAAGTTTTGTGAGTTTGAACCATCCTATCACTGTTGGAATTTGCACTTCTTAATTATATACTGCTTTATTGCCCTAGACCTGAACTATCGTGGAGGTCCAACATTTCTATGATCTAGGAAAGTTTTTCAGCTTAGTTTGTAGTTTATTTTAATAGCTTTTTTTATTTAAGTTCTTCATGGCCTTAGGAGAAGTGTTAAAACTCACTGGAAATGTAAGCTCTAATGAAGTTGAATAGTTTAATGAGTTTTAACTACTTAACTTCCTTAGAGCTTACATTTGAATTAGTTGCTTCTATAAATCTTTAAAAACCAAGTGCAAGATTGAAAGAACATTGAGGTGTTCTAACTAAAATGCGTACATCATGTTCTGTGAAAAAAGTAGTGGCAAATTTTCAATGAAAATATATGCAGCCATATTTTTTCAGAAATTTGAGAGTTTATTTTCGCTGTGTTTATTTTCATCTATTTTAAATGAATGTTCCTTTCTATTTGACTTTCCCCGCTCCTCATCATTTCATAATGATTTATGTCTCTTGGAAAGGTGAAAGTAAACTGTTCTGTGTCTGGTAAGGATTCCAGTTTTTTTGAAGTACACACACAAATGGAAGTGTGTCCAGAGAATAAACCACAGTGGCTTAAACTTCTGTGTTAGTACATACTAATATGTGTTCAGGACTGAAGGTCCTTTTATTTTTCATTTTAAAACTAGGCAAAACATGGGGAAAATTCATATCTGATGGCTGACAGAAAGAACCCAAAGTACCCAAAGAAAATGTTTTGAAAGGTAATGAATGTATTTAGATTTCTTAACAGATTCTTTTCAAGGGTCAGATGTTTACATAGAACGTAAAAGAGAGAGCAATTTTTAGTTTTTCAGATTATTTTCCCCTGTATTTTAAATACTTTCATAGAGTATGGACTTTTCAAATTCATGTTAATTTTGAAAACCTTGAAAAGTACTATTGAAAAGAAACAATAATTACCATTTTTATTAGAACCATAGTTTGCTCTTGGAAGTGTTTTTGCTTCTTGAAAAGGATCCACTCAAAATAGCTAATGAATTTGAAATCTCTATCCTTCATTCATTAATTGATTAAAATGTTTAGAATGGTTGAAATTGAGAGTTGCGAAGGTCTTGCCACAGTATCTTTAATATACCAGACCTTCAAGTCTGAGCAGCTACTGACAAATCTTGCAGTCAAGAATATTTTTTTGCTTCTGTTCTGTGCCATTTTTAGGTCACTGTTTTTCTTATTTTCTGCTGAGCAAGGTGACAGCAACACAAACAAACAAATTTGTGCTGTCAGAGACTGAAACAAGCACTGACAAAACTCAAAGTCACAAAGCAGTTTGTGTTCTGAAGTGAGAAGTTGTTCCCTTGCAATTACTTACGTAGCATACTCTTACTTGTGAGTCTAGTGTCTCCAGCTGTGGGAGCTTGCAGAGGATTTGAAGCACAATGTTAGTATCTATGGTGGACATGCTTGTGTTTCAAGTTGTTTGGGACAACTTGAAAATTTACACTGTTTTCCCTCATTTGAGTGGTAGTTACCGTTTTTCTACTATCTGGATATTTATTTCTTCCATTTGTTTTCTAACTGCATTATCTTTTCTAACTGCATTACTGGAAAATAGTGAGAATCCTGATTGCCAGCATAATTGAAGACTGTTTGTCATTTGCCATAAGTCTATATTCTGTTACCGGTGTTGACTTTACTCAGAGCAGTAAATTCTGATTCACAGTCAAGGCTTTTCTCAGCTATTATGTAAAATCTATGGGTACTCTTTCTTAAAACTTGTTTGCAAACAAGTTGTGTGAAGTGCTGTGGTTACAATGATCTTGCTAAGCTTAACAGGCTTAACTGCGCATATGATGTATGATTTGCAAATACTAACATTTAACTCTTCGTTCTTTTTATCCTGCACCATCTTTCATTCTTTTCTCAAAATTTTATGCATTTTGTATTACTCACCTTTGAATTACATCTTTGTCATTACCATACAATCCTAATGCCATATATGAAATGCTGCTGCCCACTTTTATCCCCACTCCGGTCCTTATACCTAACATGGTTGGACTGGTTATCACTCCCCTCCAGCAGACCCATCCCTCAGTTTTCCTCCTATCTCCTTCAACACACTTACACAGGCACAAACATGGGACAACTTTAGCTACAGTATCCCATCTGAAGGAGACAGTGACAATGGTAGGTGTTCGATGTATAATTTACTTAATTTTGTGTTGGCAAATGCCCCATGTGGCTAAGGATGAAAGACAGTACTCTTCAGGGGATGTCTATAAGACTAAATACCTCAGAGGATGCATGTTAATTTACTGTAGAATATGTAGTGTTAAAAGTAAATGAGTGAGGAATGTCACTGTTTTCAAGTCTGACAAAACATCTTTTCACATACACGCCAAGAACTATTTTCAGTGTAGGTTTATTTGCTTGTATTACTTTCAAGGGTTTATAAAAGTTACACTCAAACAGCAGTTAATTTTGTTACCCTTCTTTTGCTTTTTTTTTTTGTAGATACTGACTATTAAAATATCCTACTCCAATCTGCATTTATGGATGCAGGTGCATAACTAACTTAACTAGAAGAAAAATCTCTGAAGAAACAAAGCTGAAAAAATTAGCTAAGCAAAAATAGTGATTTCTGTCCAAAAGAAACTCTTAATACACTGTCAAACTTCTGTTCATTATGAAAGTCAGGTACATTAGAGGACTTTTGTTACTGCTGCTTTTGTTTTATTTTTCTCCAGGGTCTTATTGCCACAGTAGGTAAAGTCATGGCACTAGTATGCAAAGCGGGCCGTGTTTGGGCTATCAGGATCTTATACTGCATCAGTAGTTAAATGTCAGATGAAAGAAATAGAACCTAGACAATGAAGCCATTTGTAAATATTCAGTAGGCAGATGTTTTGTTTTGGGTGGTGTGGTTTTTGTTTTGTTTTTTTTTTTTTTTAAAGTAGGACTGTTTTTTCCAGGTGTCCTAAATTAGAAGAGCATTTAGTAGGTAGTGAAACTGTTGAAAGTTTCAGATGGAAACCAAGACCACAAATACTGAATGATAAATGCCAATATGTAGTTTACTGCTAAGGAAACTTTCCTGTCTGATGCCACTCTGGAAGTCACACTTGTACCACCCCAGACTTTTAAGTGCTTTAAGGACTGAAGCCCCTTCACAGCAGGCATTTTGTTCTTAGTTCAGTTCATTAGTTGACAATATTTGCTATTTGCCACAGTGTTCTTGATTATAAAACCATAAAAGACAGCATGTGTAAGGAATCATCTCCATGAAGGAAATAAGTGTGGAATAGAAGAATTGAGACTGGGAACTTGAAAAACTGAATTTAGTATGATGATATGACACAAACTTAATATTTTGCTGATGAATATTCTAGCAGAGAAACCCAGAGGTGTTTCTGTTAATGCAGCACTTGATCTGTGTTAATCTACATTTGTTACTGGTTTACTCTTCTAAAGGAAAGGAGTAACACAGACTAGCTTATGCATTTGGAATGGATAGATACCTCCTGTCATTCATATCTTAAGCCAAATGCAAATATTAGTGTTTATTACCTTGGGAAGTTACAATAGAAAATGGCTTTTACAACTACATATATTTTTAATTGGGGTTATTGCCTTTCTGCTATTTAAATTTAGAGTGAATAAATCGATCAAAGAGAAATACAACTATAAACTTTGGGCTTGACTTCATCTCTGCCTGTCATTAGTCCAGCCTTCTTTTTGTTGCTTACTTTTAGAGTCATATTAAATCATCTTGTGGTTTACCTGAGGTATAATGTTGTCAGACTAAGTACTCACTAAATTCCTTTATGTGCATTTAATAGTGCACCTGTGTGCATTGGAACTCAGTACAGAAATTAAAATTTTCACCAGGAAGTTTGTCCTTGACTGTTCTATGTTGAATATATATTGTGTTAGTAACTATTACCCTTTTAACTTTTTGAAATTTGTACAAAATACTTCTAAAAAAAATTATTGGAACAAGCATTACAGAATAACACGGGTTGACCATGGATTCAAAAAGCAGAAACTTACTCTTCGAAAGAGTAAAAAGTAGACATTCAGGTGTGTTTGTGTGAGGTCTGGGCTCCCCTTGCTGGAAAATGTGTGTAATGCTGAGAAGCAAGCAACACTCGGGACTGCCAAAATTTCCTCTATTAGAACATTTTTCTTTAAATTCAGTCTATAACTGAACCCTTTATAGCTAATGCTTTTTAGTGTGGGTTTTTTTAAGTTTTGTTTTTTAATCCATTAAGCTTATTTTATTGAGAAACTTCTAATTGTAGCTTCTCACTGCCTGGGATTAGCCTGCTTTTTTCCTTGTGGTGGAATGTATGTCTCATTCAAGAATGTAAATCACAAAGTAATACTGATAGGTTTTGGTAACAGACATTTGTAGTCTCAAATTGGAAGGAAATAGATCTTCTAGTAGAAAGTTCTAGTAGAACATTCATACTGACTTTGCAAAGGCCTAAGCAAGGATAGCTGTGGCCAAGCTGAATGAAGACCATAATAATATTCTGATTCTATGAAAATCTAACATAATTCTGAACTAATGCTTTTGTAGAGAATAATTGGAAATGTTTTTACTGATAATAAAGCTACAGTGGCTTTTAAATACATTTAAACATGTTATTACTCTTCAAGCATGATTTTATCTAGATGTATTTCATCCATGACAGCCAGCAAAGCTCAATTATCAGAGTTGTATAGTGAACTAGAAAATCTTAGAAATTGCAACTACATTTTTTAATAAATGTGATTGGAGATTTTTATTTCACCCCTTCCAAATTTAGGAGCAGTCTCCAATAAATTATTATGGAGTTGCTAATGCAGAAATTTTAATACAGTACAATGCTGGAGTTTAATAGAAGTCTGCACTTGTAATAGTTTCTGCACTTGGAAAATTTGGGATTTGATTTTTTTGGTTGTTATTGTAGCCATATTAAACTGTATACTTTATTAAATAATATTTTATGTATTTTTCACCATATGTAAGTCTTTTAACAGCCTTTGTGTGTTTGGGTATGTGCAGTCATAGTTATGTGTAGCCTCTCTACAAAATGTTAGGAAGCACAGATATGTTGATACACTGTACTTTGGATATAGCATTTAATTCCAAGGGTGCAGTTTGCCTTCTATACAGAAAAAGATTATACAAGTGTGGACCTCTTGCATCTAAAAGCACGGCTCTGCTACTCTGCTAAGTGTGAGAAATCAGCATAATGAAAGTTTTTACTTGTGTGTGGATTCTTCTGAATGGTGACACCGATGAAGACATGTAGTCTGCCTGGAGAAGGGACCTGAGCTGCAGTCACTATCTGTAGTTCTCAGTCCTGCACATTATCTATAGGACACACTCCCACTCTGCCAGTGGGATTTCTGGTGACACCAAAAAATAGAGTTTACTAAGATAAAACTGTAATATTTAGGTGTTTTATTCAAAAAGAGTTTAGTTTAACAAATAGCCTTTAATATGGCATTTCAGAAAGTACTGATTTAACGGATGTAGCAAATTGCAATTACCTGAGAAAAGTTAAAACTATGACTGTGATTGCACCCATGTGTACCTTTCCTACAGTTAAGGGTAATTAATCTTTTTTCACTCCTCTAGTAGCAGTTCTTACACTTCCAATTGATGTGCCCTTTAGGAAACAAAAGACTCCTCTATCCTGTCCCATTACTTATTGTCCTAGAAATTCAATAATGGCATTAAATTAACAAAATTGAGGCTGTGCAGTAGCTGTATATAAAACCAGAGGTTCCTAGGCTTTGTGCTTTCCACACCATTAATTGGTACTCAGGGTTTCATGTTGCATTCAGGAGAGAGGCATGAAAATAGAGATACAAACTCCTCCTTTCTTTTGAGCAGTATAATTTTCCATAATAATTTAGTTGACCTATAATTTGAATGGTAAACATGGGACAGTTGCATTTTCTGAAACAAAATGGCAAAGTGTCAAGCAGGTGACAGTTGCATTTTGACTGTACATCATGTTCTTCCAAACCGCTCAAAACAGTCATTGACCACAAAAATGGAAGTGTAGAGGTGCATAAGTGTGGAAATGTCATCTAATTATTTCAAGGAACTGCATGTGGGCAAAGTGATAAAGTCTACAGGATTGGTGGGAAGCAGTACTGCAAAGAGTTTTGCAATGCTACATTTGTAATACAGTGTTTTAATGTAGGCAGAGTTACTGAATGGCTACGTCTGCCTACATTAATCTTTCTTTGCTGGGTGGTGGGTTTTGGTTTTTTTGGTTGGTTGGTTGTTGGTTGTTTGTTTGGGGGATTTTGTTTTGTTTTTCTTTTAGCATAACCTTATCTAGTAAGCATTTTGTTCTGTGTAGGAAGCTGGTCACAGCTTGTTACACAATTCAGCATCCTGTAGGAGAGAGTTCTACTTCAAAGAATAAGAGGTTTTTCCTGCCATGTTAAGATAAAGAGTTTTGTACAGATCAGACTCTCTGAGGTATGGTGCTAGTGCTTAATCATCTGATAAAACTTGCCCATTGAGATTAGGATTTGGTTGACAAATTATCCACTCCATTGGTGGCACAGGAAGTTGTCCAGAGCAATATCCAGAAAAATACCATTCATGATCGTAATCCAAGATCAGATCTTTCTGTCCTCCTGAGGACAAAGACGTTTTCTAACAGTTTTTGCTGGAAGTAGTGCCTAAGCAATTTGCTTCATTTAGAAATAAATAAATCAAAGTGTTCATTCTTAAACTAAAATCTCTCGTTTTAAAAATTGTAGTGTTCTTAAGACCACAAAGAAATTTGGAATCAATAGACCCACAGTTTACAATTCGAAGGAAAATGGAGCAGATGAGAGAAGAGAGAGAGCTTGTGGAACAGCTACGTGAGGTATGTTAGTATTGGTAGAATTAATTTATGCTAATGGAATGTCTTTTTTAAGTTTTCTTTTTTGAAAGTTGCCGAAGTAGGAGGATGTAAGAAAGGTTAAATGAGGCAATATTACTTCTGAAAATTACACTGGTGAGACCGTTCCTGAAGTGCTTTATCACAGTCAGATGTCTGTACTTCAGGAAAAGTTTTGTAAAAATGGGAAAATAATAATGGGAGTTACCTGAATGACATACAATTAAACAGCATGCCTTGCACTGATTGAATTAACCATGTATTTACTCAGAAAGGATGAAGTGATCACTTATGAGAGAGGTCTAGAAACTGCTGGAGAAATCTTCAGTTTTACAAGTAAAAGACATGAAATTTATTAGTTAAAGCTGAAAGCAGATAACGAATGCTTGCAACAGCTTTCTTATAAATTAAATGAATATTCCATCAATTGAAGATCTGAATACAAAGGGTGGTTTCCTGATACATTGTCTTGTATATGGAAGCTAAAGCCTGATGCAAAAATTGCTGCATGTGGTTGCAGAGAGTCTGTCTTACACAGCTAATACCTTGGTAGCAATGTTTGTGTGACACCTATTTCTGCATTAAAAAAAAATTACAACCTTTGCCACAAGGAATGTCATAACCCTGAACCTGTCAAGGTTTCCAGTTATGTCACATCAGCAACAGAATAGATGGAATAATTGCACTCCTAAATGCAGTGCAAATCCTGAAAGTCTGGGTGATTTTGACATCACAACTGGATTACAAGATTATTTGTTCTTATCTCATTAGCTTCATGGAATGGCTAATTGCAAAATTATGAACTTATTTTAAATAATGTGTCTTCTATGATTTAATTTTAAAGCAAGAGGGTTCATGTTTTTCTTCTTACCAAATACTGTTTAAAAGGCAAGATTTTAATGAAGAACTATGGAGACTTTTATATTTTCATTGTCTTACCTGAGGCCCTCACCTGTTTTAAGTATGAATTAGTCTTACTTTGTCTTGCTCATTTTTTCTAACAGAAAAGATCTTGTTGAAGATTTAATGTAGTTGATGTAATGTAGAATATTACGAATTCTAAACTTGAGTGATGCCAGAAGGACAAGATGCAGGAATTAGATCAGACAGACTTACTGGTAATGGAGAAGAAAATGGAAGTAGAAGTAATAAACTGCAGTAGGATGTAGTTATTTTGAGCCTAGTCTATTCAGCACCATCAGTGCAGCTTTTTACATTTATTTTAAGCGTTACCGCAAGTATGTAGCAAGTCCCCAAGTAATTGTTCCTAAAAATAATCATAAATAATGTCCTCAATGTTCCTGCCTTGTGTATTAATTCAGTTAATCCTCACAGTGAAAAGTAGAACAAGGTTATTCACCATATCAGGCATGATTATGGACATGTAATAAGGACCTCTCTACACAGTATTCATATTAGATATTACCAGTAACATTGGTTTAATGTGTTATTGACCTTCAGCTCCATACACTATCCTTCTTTGCCCTTACCTTGAAACATTGTGTATGGAATAAAAGTTCTTTTGTTTCTTGTGAGAAGTTTGATCACAAGTCAAGGAGAACATATAAGTTAGTAAGTTTATACTTTATTCAGTAAATATACCCATTAGTATATTTTGCTTTTGAATTGTTTCATAGTAAGTTAGCATTTAGGGAGATTACAGAGAACTTGCTGCCTTAACCAAGTTGTGCACTAAACAAGAAGGAGCAACTGGTACATTATTCAGGCTCCTTATTTAGAATGCACATTTACCTTTAGCTCAACCACTTCACCCAAGACACACTATTGTGAGAACATTGGTGTTTCTTTCATGCATTCTTCCCTTTTCTATAGAATGGGTGTGTTTCTGCAGAAATTGTTCCATCTCAGAAAATATTTTACTTCAGAGACATGCTAAGTTTTCTTCCATGTGATTTTGTCCATTTGGTCCATGGTCACTTCAGACAGTTGACATCTCAAGAGTGATGTACAGTTGAGCAGTACAGTCTAGCAAGAAATACTGGTTGATTTTTGTCACTTCAAAGGTAGACATTCAGTAGTGTTGACATACAAGGTGGAACAAATTGTTTGATTATGGATGTTGTAGTGTGGATGATTTTTGAAAAAGAGAGCACTTCTTCAGTGGTGACAAAATTGAAAGAAACTGCTTTGAGTCTTCAATTTTATTTAAATCTGGTCTTAAACCCAGAACTCCAGCATGAAGTGGCATTGAACTGGAATTGTAGGTGCACTGTGCTCATAAAAAAGTGGAGTCTGATCTATGTTGAATAGTCTCACAACAGACAAATCAGTGTTTTAAGGAAGAAGTTTTTAGTTCATTAATTTATATAAATCCGTTTGTAACAGGTTTTGAAAAAGTCTCAAAGTGTATTCTTTTATGAACTTATATACCAAAGATGTTTTCTAATTTATGAGTTAAACCAAGGTGAAAACAAAACATTATGTTAGTGAGTATGATGCACTCCCCCTTTTGGCACTTGAAACCTACATGCCAATACTTGGGTAATGTGGTTAGAAAAACTGGCAATATATAGTGAAACCTCAGAGTGCATTCAGGGAGGCTCTTTCATGGTGAGGTCACCCAAACAAAGGATGTGTTAAGGGAGGACCAAAGAGCTGCATTGCTTTAACTTGGATTTCTTGCTTTAGGGTGCTGAGAATATCACATGACTGTCCCCAGCTGCCTGAAGGGTAGTAAAAGAGAAAATAAAGCCTGGCTTTTCAAAGACAAACAGTGAAACAGTGAGAGACAGTGGTACAAATTGCAGGACAAAAAAAATTCAAGTAGCTGTAAGGAGAAAATTCTTTTCCATAATGGCAGTAAAACACTGAACAAAGTTGCTTGGAGATTCTGGGGGCTCTCCATCCTTAGATACCCAAAACTTTTCTAACCAAGGTTCCGGTGTCACTACAAATTTGTTAGACCAGGGAACCTTCAGGAATCCCTTCCAACCTACTTTCTCCTTTGATTCTAAAAATAATTATCTATTCATAGATATTCATATTCAACCAGTACAGGTTCAGGTAATATGTTAATAGAGAGTAATGATATTAAGGAGGTTCAACTAGCAATAAAAAATAGCTATTTAAAGATAATGGAAGTAATTATCTCTAAGTATAGAGTTAGAATGTTTTCAAGATTGGAACACAATTTAGGAAACTCATCATATATAACAATCTTACATTTTTTATTTAATTCTCAAATATTTTACAAAGTATTTCTTTTTCCAATATCAAATTCTTTTCAATGAGATGTCCATTTTACTTAATAGATATCCAGAAATTCTCTTTTGCCTCTGAATGTTTTGCCTTGCCTTTCCTGGTTTTCTGATCACTTTTATGCTTTCTCAGTAATTTTTAGGCTGCTAGAGAAAGATTGTTTTTTACTCTTTGCTTGTACAGTCATTAGCACAATGTCATTCTGGATCAATGTGCTGGTGATAAAGAAATTCAAGATTGATAAATAGAAGACTTGGGAGAATGAGCCACATGTAGTGCAGTCACATGGCTAATTGCATGCAAATGTGGTTTTAAACATTTTCTGTACAGGAATTGTGTTTCTTGGTAAATCAAAACTCCAAAAGTGGCTGTCTGCAGCACAGGAGATGAGGATATATATTCCCTTTTTTCCCCTTCAGCCCTTTCTGTATCAAAGTGTGCATGCCTTCTTCATTTGCAGAACATAGAAACAAGACTAAAGATTTGTTTGCCTGAAGACCTCGGGTCAGCTCTGATGGATGGTGTAGTTCTCTGCCACTTAGTAAATCACGTCCGCCCTCGGTCTGTAGGAAGTATTCATGTACCTTCACCAGCAGTAGTAAGTTGCATGTTTGTTGCTGCACTGAAATGTTTTATCAATTACTGTTTTATTGCTAAATGGTATTTGGTTACATAAACCAGGTTGCTGTTCAACTGAAGTTCTTTGCTGTTAGAGGCAACATTTACATTGTTGCAAATTCAAATGTTCATTGATTTTTATGTATTATATATACATATATAAAATGTGTGTATATGTGCTTGTGTATCTATAAGTGAATAAATTTATCCTGCCTTTCTCTGATCTAGAAACCAGGTCAGATATTTTCATAATGGCCTTTTTGTTCAGAACAGTATGAAAATCTGTGATTATCAGTTTTTATTCTAAAAAACACCAAATTTTAAAAAGAAAATTAGCCCCTTGTTTGTTGATTGAAAACATATGAAGTTAACTTTAGCAGTGTCTGGCTTAGCAGATGCCATGTTAATAAAACACTTAAAGCATGTATTAGCATATTAATCCTATTGAGTTAAATGTAGAGATGATTCTTTTTACTTGCAGACAGAACTGAATAAAAACTTGCACTGTAGTGATTTAATATTGGCTTGCCCAAACCTGAGGACCTGAATATTTCAGGACATAAAATCAGTATAATCTCTGTGTGCACTTCTTGAAACTTAGTTTCTGTAGTGCTTTCTCTGCTTATGCCTTTTTCTTGGACAGGTCATTGTTCCAGATTTTTGATAACAGTCTGGTTCTGAAGAGGTTTTGTGTATTTTCAGTCTGTCTGCCTTTTTTCTTTTTAATGTTCACATTAGTAAAATTTTGCCAGATACTCGATTCTGAAAATACCATGTGGATTTTAGAGGCAGTCTGTAAGAACTTCCAAGAGGACAGATTTAAGGAAAAGATACTTTTCCAGATGGGCTAGTGGAGTTTTGTTTGCTGTTGCTTGATTTAGAAGAATTTCTCTCTTTGGTAAAAATATGATATTGCCAAAATATGCAAACTCAAATTTCTGGGGCAAAAACTTAAGTTGTCTTGCCAATTTTTAAAAATAAATATCTGTGGTGTTTTCTGTAACAAAAAGCACATATTTTAAATTTGTTTTCATTTTGTTTCAACTTTATATGGATTATGTTCTTTTGCTTGAAACAGCCTTCAGATTACTTTAACCTAGAAAATTAGTTCTTTAAAGTCCTTGCTACGAGGAGGATATTCAGGAACTACCATTGTTTCACATCTTGCATTGAAAAAGGAAAATAGTAAGGAGTTTGCATTTGGTTTTTCTTTAGTTACGTGATATTTCTGTAAGTACTTGGTGAATAGTCCTGAGTAAGACAAATTATGGGAATATTGGAAATTGTACAGTAATAGGAAATTTATTTTTTCAGAGACATTAAAATTGTGTATAGTTACTATAAATTTGTGAATACATAAAAAATTCAAAAGGAGTGAACCTAATAATTAGTTAAGTCTGTTCTCCATGACGTACATTAAAACCCTTCATCACTTTATTTGTTGTCCAGAAAATGAGTGTTGTCTGTAACAACCTTTATAATAGGCATGTTTTAGAACCTCACAAGCTGGATGTGAACAAGTGGAGATCTAAATGTGCTGGTGACTTTAGGAGCTAAGTAAAAGCACATGGCATCCACAGTTTGTGGTCTGTATTTGTAGGCATGATGTTTTTAGAGTTGATGTTGAGCAGAAATTGCTCAATTTGCAGAAACGTTGAGCAGAATTTTATGCATTTGTTATCAGGAGAAATGGAACATCAGTACAGGAATAATGCAATAGGTAAATTGATTGAATGAATGTTTTTGACTTCTTTTGCCATAGACTGTATTTTTTTGTTTTACAGCCTAAACTTAGCATGGCCAAATGCAGGAGAAATGTGGAAAACTTTTTGGATGCATGTAGAAAACTGGGGATACCAGAGGTAATTTAATTAAGTCTCTCATTTCTAGATATCAAAAAATGCAAACCACATTAATTACTTCAAAGCTGAAGGATAACTTTATGAAACACAGGTTTTCATCAATAAAGATGCATTTTTTAAAAAAATTGGTCTAAATGTGATTTAATACTACTTTAGTGCATTTAAGTGGCTCATGTCATAGCACTTAAAAATTGCAAGTTTTGCCTTAAATTAGTAATTCAGTATTGTCTGTAATACCTCCTTATCTTTGCCATGGAACATAAGTAAGGAATTGTGATAATTAGATAATATGTAATTAGCCCAAAGCTTGCTATTTTTTTCATTGCGCAATATAACTGCATTTTTACCTCGTGCTTTTAGAATAAGAACTTCATTTATTTTTTCATTTTCCTTTTTTTACAATATTTCCTTTTTTTTCAATATTGGATAGTCTATGCATTGTAAAAGTGACTAATTACACACTCATCTCTTGTACTGAAATATTTCTACAGTGATTTGAAGAAAAGCATTGTGTGTCAGATATGGAAAGTATATATGTATAAGATTCTATGATACAGGTGTAAGTGTTTCAGGAGTTGGAAATAGGGGAATTGCAGTGCTTGATATTATCTGCTTTTTGTTTGAGAATGGCAGCATTCGTCATGTAATTTATTCCCATCTTTATAACTAATGAATTGCTGGAGTTTTGTTGGGAATACTTCAAAGTCTTGCATATGATCTAGAAGAACCTATTAAGAAAAAGTTAATTTCAAAAGTGTGACCTCAAAAGAAGGTAAAAGGATTATACAAGGTCCTTTTAGTCTGAACACAGGAAAATTGCATTATGTATTTTCACTGTTGCCTACATATGACAGTATAATGAAGGCAGTTCTTTTTAGTCTGTTTCAAGAATGCTGAAATGAAAGAATATTTTGTGTGATCTCTCCCACCATCCCCCTGGGGAGCAGATGGTAATAAAAAGATTTCACATTAGGAAAGAATTCCAATTTGAATTCTTTATGGTTTTTCTGTATTTTAGAACTCGATTTGGAGGACAGAACAAGTAGCAGATTATTTTTGCTATTTGTAGGAATTTTGAGGGGGGAGACTTTATCTTATAGTTCCAATGAATGGTTCATCATAAATTTAATTTTACAATTTAGTGTAATGGCTGGGGCTCTTAAGCTGTAATAGGTCATTTAGTTCTTGTAATTATATAATTTATTATGTTAGAGTGATTTCATGTTAAAGGTAAAATTTCACTTCAAAGAAGATCAAAATCTCAGTGTTGTGGACTTGTAAACATGGAGTGTTTAAGCTGCCCCAAAGCTCAGTGTCTTCTGACGCATCATGAGTTATCAGTGAATTAGAATTAGATATTTCTGTCTGTAGTCTGTTGGGAAAGAAAAGGCCAAGAGCTGTTTTGATTGCTGTCATGAGATCTTTTAGAAATGGAAATAGAACAGAAATATTTATGAAGTTCCTTGGAGAGCCATATTACAGATGGGTAAGCTAAGCCTTTATGAGTTCTTTTTAATTTTGAATTTCTATAAGTAAGCTTTCTGGAGAGACACTTTTTGGGTTTTTTTGTGAATAGATATTTTCATATATAAATTTATTATCCCTCCATTTTATTGCTTCCATTGAAATGAGCGTTGAATGCTTTAGGATTTTTTAAAAACTTCATTAAAATGTACTTGTTGAAGAGCTGCACAGAAGCTTAAGCCCAAGGCCGCATCTCGCCAGTCTGATCTGTGAGCTAACCATCCTTATGAATCTAAATAAGCATTAAGTTCTCTTGAAGGGAAAAACTCATTCTCTTAAACAGTAAATGAATGGCTTGCAATTGTAAATTTAAAATAGGTTTTAAGTACTCTAAGGATATTCTTTTTTATTAGCTGTTGGTAATTTGCAAATGTATATATTTGCTATAGATTTTGAAAATACATTATGGTTTGGAACTAGCTGGTAGATGCTAGAACTTTGCTGTGTGTTGGAGGGACATGCATTGGAAATGCAAAGTTGTGTAACAGCGAGTATGACAGTCAGCTGTCAGGGTTTCTAAAGAACTACAGATGGCGTGCTTAGTGCTGCTTTTGATTGATGAGTTGTATGTTGCCTCACTGACTCTGGAGAAACAAGTGAAAAGAGTGCAGTGAATTATTACTTTCTTTTGAAAACAAGTATCTTATATGGGAAAGTGATAGGTTAGACTTTTGGGTCCTAATACCCATAAACATTGGGCTTTTTGGTGGTACTTGTGTCCGTGTTTAGTTCTGAGAATTAACTTGAAATTCTGTTGCATGGGTTTTTAAAGGATTTAAAATTGTCATGATTCATGTTGGTTTCTTTTCAGTTATTTAAAGAATACAGTGCATACTAATTCCTGAACTCCACAGGTTTGGAATAATACCCTATTTAGTCACGTAAAATGAAAACAAGAAAATAGCTAAGTAATTACTATGTTGTGCTGATGTGCATGGTCTCTTACTTCTGTGGTTTTCAGCATTCAGTTCTTGGGTTAAAATTGCTTTGCCCAGAATGATCCTGGGAAACTTCATACAAGTGTGGAAAAATGCAATTGGTATCTAAATGTGTCCCACTGAGTATAAGGCATTGTCATCCTGACCAAAGAATCACAAATACAAAATTCAGGAACATGAACGTCTCTTTATAATGATGTGGTATGTAGATGATTCTGAAAACCTGTCAGATGGGAGTATCAGTACAATGAGGGACATGTTGAAATTGCTTTCTCTTAATGACCATATGATGCTCCTGATTGCATGCAGAAGGGATGTGCTGGATCATATGCAAAAGGTATATTTTTAAGTGTATGGTTCTGACCCTTAGTAAGAAACTAAATAGCAAGGCTCTGGCTGTGCTGGCAGCCTATCAAAAGTGTGAGAATTGAAGGACAGTCAAACTGTGTCCTGTTTTGCCACTAACCTTTACTGTAGCACCTTGTCAGAGATCCTGGTAGATCATATTTTGGGACAAAACAACATTTTTGTTTGATGAGAAAGGAACGGTGTCAGGTAAGTATCTGAAAGCCTGAAGATTGAGAAAATATCTGCTGTGCCCCTTAGGAGGTATATGATAAAAAGGTACAATCTTTGTCTCTTGGAAAGTTACAAAGTAATACATTATTTTGCATTGTTAGCTGAACCACACCCAATTACCTAATCTCCTCTGTAAGAGTGATAGAAGGACAAACACTTTTTGGCTGGTATTGATTGAATAAGCAAGTGGCAGTAGATATGTGATAAATAGGGCTGCTGGTCCTCCTGCATTTCTCAGTGACATGCAGTTTTTGGATGGTGCCATTCACTGGACTACATTGTTAATGTCACATGGACCCACAAATGATGCCACCCATACTGCTTACCCAAAAATGTTCATCTATATTGCACACACCCTCTCATGCTTAATGGGTTTAAAAAATAAAGCTTTTTTTTAATTTATTTCTCTTGCCTGTAAGTGTGGGCTTCAAAGTGTCAAATGTACCACTTCCAGTGCAGTTTTAATCTTCCTGGTAGCATCTCTTCACAGAGGTTTGAAAAATTATAAGAAGAGTGAATCATTATCACATGAGTATATATGTGAAGTTATGGAAGTATTTTGATTTCAACTGCTCTTTCAGTAGAACCAGTAACAGTATATGTAAATAATTGCAAAAATGTTCATACACATTTCTTCAACTTGTCATTGTCACATCAGTATTCATACTAGTAGCAAAGAAGCAGACTTTTCCATTTTAACCTGCAAATTAATAACTTAATTAAATTTGAGCTGTTATTATTGGTAACTATGTTACAGTGTATTTTTTCTTATGCACTTTCAGTAGTGTTAACAAATATTCCTGTGAAAAGGAAAAAATATTTGGTTTTTGGTGGGCTGAATGATACTTTTATTACAATCAAGATTTAGACCAAAACAAAGCTGTAAATGCAATGTTATTTGAAAGGCGAAAGTTACGAGTTTTGGTTTGCATTTCTTCTAGTTCTCAGTTATGAACAAATAAGGCATATCAGAAGTAGTAGGATCTTCTAAGCATTTTTTTCAAAAAGGAAAATGAATGAAGTGTTTCAATGTCTGTGAAATTAGCTTTTTACAAAGACAAATTTATATGATATGCAGATTACACTAATATAGTTTCTTAAGTCTTTTGGCCTTTTTTGGGACCTCTTCAGGTCAGAGAAATTAGATTTTTTTTTTTTAAGAAAAGACCGACTTTCCCCACATACACACCTTCTTGTTCTGCATATAACTTGAAAAAAAGATAGACTTAAGTTATCATGACGAGTACTAGAACAGCAATTTCTGTTGATAAAAATTAGTGATAAAATTAAACTTTTCACAGCCAAGTGTTCCAGCAAGAGTTTGCCCAAGATTCTGTATTCCAGCTTATCAGTAGTGATGCAACATGGTTTAATGGGACAAATTGTATCTTGGGTGGGAATGAGAGAGCTCTGCCATGTCTCTCAAATTTTCAGTCAGTTACATGGTGTAAACATACTGCACAGAAAAGAGTGTGATGGTAAGAAATGGCTTTTTGGGCCTCAAGTTATCATATAAAGATGCAGATTACAAAAGATTTAGCTGTGACCCTTCATGTGACTTTCGAGTCCTACAAATGGACCTATTACTGTGTTTCAACCTCCTCCTCTGAAAACTAGGTCCACTATGTTGCAATGTCAGGCAGAATTATTCTAAAAATCCATGTGATTTGTGTTAGTGTAGGAACTGAAAATTAAGTAAAACAATAAAATTTTTAAAAAAGGAGGCTTTTGTATTCCGAAAGTAGCAGAACAAAGTAAAGAAAGCAACCAAGCAGTTGAATATAGAGTGTTTTATCTTCTGTCCATCTGTTAGTTAATCAATTGGTAATCATGTTTCTCACTTTAATGAAAGGTATATTATCATTGCCACTTATGCTTGTTTTCTGATCACTTCATATAATCAGTTACTTCTTCATAGTTTCATCATGAAACATCCATGAAGTTGCAGTAAGTTTTATGAGGTATGACTCCTTTTTCCACCCTTTCCTTCTGGACTCGGTAATGTACATCGTTTGGCCTACAGTGTGGAGTTAAGTAGCTCAGTACTCTGTCAGTTGGAGTCCTGAAAACATAATTCTGAGATTCCTTTCATTTGAGTTTTGAATATAGTGCATATGCACTACAGATTTCATTCCTTAATGCACTTCTGCAAACTTACTCTTGATTTTTTTCACCAGGGTCAAAATTTGAGGAGGTTGGTTCTGAAATGCTGTCTGTTTTCACAGTCACTGCTGGGGCATGTAGAATGAGGGTGGTTTGTGCACACAAGCAGCTGGTTATGCTTTTCTTGTTCCACTTCTGTCTTACTGTGTCTGTTCTGTGTGCATGATTTTGACAGCTGTATGATTTAATCATATAGCTTCATAGACATGAAAAGTCAGTCCATAAATGTAATGATTAAGTATATGTACCTTTTTAGTTCTTACCAGCAATAATTTCAGTCCCATAAATAAGAAGGGCAGTGCTTGCAATAGATGGGTGTGTGGGTGGTTGTCGTTGAGACTTTGGGTTGAGGTCATGTACTTTTTCACTATTTCAAGATGTCTTGTTTTAGTTTCATATTTTTATTTCACAACATCAGTAAAATTCTGGTAACTGCAGTGGAAATACACTCACCATTACTGAAAAGCTATTTATTTTTCTATCTACAGCTGCATTACAGAAGTTTAAAATACATGAAATATAAACATTTTACATAAAGAATTAATGTAACACCAAATTATCCATTGTCACAGAATACACAAAAGTAATCAAATGTTTCTAGGACTTTCCCAAGTTTCACTGAATTCCACTAAAACACAGCATGGCAGTTTCTGTAAGGAAGTTTCTTCTGCATGTCTTAGCTGTTTATGTACGCTCTGGCTTCTCCTGTATGCTTCTTCTGATGTTAATCTCTGGTTAGCAAGTTCATCAGTCTCTGTAAAAATTCAACCTATTACCAGCTCTCATTTTCTAACTCTGAAATTACTTCCTTCTTCATTTGACTGCAGTAGGGATTGTTGGCATTGTTTTGGGGATTCTGGGACAAAGATTAAAAAACATTCCTTGTTTTAAAGTTCTGGCAAATTTCTTTTAATCTAAATGTAAGTTAAATATATCATAGATATATATTTTTGGGGTATATTTGCAACAAGTAGGAATTGAGTCTTTTATGCTCCTATAAAATTAATCCAGCATTTGCTGGGATTATTGGTGTCTTTGGTGAAAGTTCAATATATTACACAGTTGGTAGTCCCGAGTGCTTTGCCTTAAAACTTGTTTCTCTGGTAAGCAGCTTGTGGATGTAGCTGTTCTTGAATACAGTACTTATCCTATCCCGTTTTTAAGCAAGATCAGCATATTTTATGCTGTTTGTGAGTTTTCATACTCCAGAAAATGACAAATACAGTTGCATAGAAGTGTGTTATCACACTAGAGTTTTGAGTTTAAAAAATTCTGAAAAATTACTTTAAAACCAGTGTGTTGCTAGGCGGGTTGGTTTCCCCCATCTGTGTCTGCTGACCTAAGTAACAACATTTTGCAGCTTTTGACTCCTGGTTAATGTAGAACCAGTAATGGTAAGCAAAAAAAAAAAAGTGTCACTCTTTTCTTTGTGTATGAATGACAGTTCTGACTTCCAGTTTTACTAGTCATGTTTCAGGATAGAAGGACCTATTGAATGTTTTAAAGTTAATTTTATTTCAAACTGGACCCTGAAACTTTATCGTAACAGAAAACAGACATTGAACTTCCATGTCTTGGTTTATTTGGTGTACTGTGAGTTCATTAAGGAAGTGAGAATGAAAAGCTGCTGCAGAAACATATTGTTCCTCTCAAACAGGGGAACTCTTATTACATGTAATTTTGTTCAGTAAGTATTCATTACCTTAGTAAGGCCTTTTTTGCAATGCAAAATTGTGTATCTTAGATTGCGTTTCAAAAGTACTAGTGTTGCTTGCTTTGATTTTAATGTTAAATATTGTGTGAGCATATTGATATTATTATTACATGTTACACTTCATTTTATATAGCTAGTCTAGAGTAAATTGCCACATCAAGTCATTGATACTTTTCAAAGAAGGTATGGGAATCTAACCTGCTAATAATTTAAAAATGCTGCATAAGGAATTTAGCATCCAATTCTGCAGTCTAGAAACTATTAAAGTTAAGTATAGTTAGTGCTACATTGACTTTTTCAGTTTCTATCCCAGGGTGTCATTTAAGTTGATATTTGAATACCAAGTTTTAGATTATTACGTTAGAGAATTTTGCATACTTCTAATGATTTCTGTAAGTACTCTTTTTCTTGAGGCTTCATATTGCTGCTGCTTGTGCTTTTAACAGCTTTCTAACCCACTGTTTGCTATTATACAAGTTGGATTTTACAGCTGGTTCCATTTAAGCATTTGAATGAGGCCCAGATGGCCAGAGGTGTGCAGATCTCAGTGGAATGAGTGGATCACATGCACCTCCTCACCCTTGTGAATTTGGGCATAATTTTGGAAGGATTTGAAGGCCTGAACTCTTCTAGCTTAACATTCTGATGTTATATGATAGCTTTTATTTAGAGGAAATAAAAGAAAGCTGGGATGTCTAGTGAGTAAGGCAATATTCAGAAGAAGCTATTCCTACATGTTTATGCTAGAATATTGTGATAATTTATCAATATATTTCTATTTTTGTATTTTTAATTTTTTGCACTCTTTTTCTGTTCTAATGGCTGCCCTTCGGGATAGGCTGACCTCTGCTCTCCGTATGACATCCTGCAGTCGGATATTCGTCACATTCGAAAGACTGTTGACACTCTGCTCGCCCTCGGGGAGAAACCCCCACAATCAACTTCTACTTTTCGCTCCTGGGATCTATTAGGCTTTTGTCTTTTCCATATACTTTTTATAGTCTTGATGTATATAACTTATCACTGGAATTTGCTAACAGCATAACCTGTTCGCATGTGCACAAAAACTTTCTGCTTTGTCTCTGACAAATTACAGGTACTTAATTTCCTTCCTTTGCCTTACAAACTTCTCCCTTTCCCTTGCTTCCCTTCCTCGTAATATCTTTATTAATCTCTTAAAATAGGAGAGAGAAGGAGTAGCATCTTGAAGGCAAGTCCCATGTCTTCTGTCCCCTCTAGCTCTAGTTTTAGAACTTAGGTACCTCTGTATTTATAGTTTTTCTTTCATGTTGCCTAGACTACACACTAAATGTGTTAAAGCAGTGAAGCTACTCTTATTCCACTTTTGGGTGTAGGCTAGATGTGTATCACAAGCCAAACAGAACTAAGCCTCGTACTTTTTGTGAAAATCCAAGACTGCTGCAAATATGGAAGCAACTGAGGTGGCACTTCAACAGATAATAGAATTTTCTGAGTTAGTGCCATTTATCTCTGCATATGTTGTGTTACAAGCACTTAGAGAACTATCTTTCAAATTACTGTTATTTTTTATTTCTTTATATTAACAAGAGTACTATAACTAAATTTAAAGATTGTTGTTCATCTCTCCTGTTCTGATTAAATTCCATACTGGAGTAGTTATGTTTTCCTACTTATACTTTGGTTTTCTCCAGATGCCACAGAATAATCTTTTTCTTCTGCCGCACAAAGCAGTGTTGAACTGCTTTCAAACACGTGCTACCTTACACCCCAAAGATGACTGTAAGTTAGCAGTGGGTATGAGCAAGCCATAGAATGCAGGGACTTGAGAATGTTTCATGATGAAGATCATATGGTACAGCATGATACAGTAAGACAGACTGAAAATAAACTGTTAGACTCCTGTATCTGCCATTCTTATGTGTGGCGTCAAGCAAGTCACGTCACTATCTTCTCTGTTTCATCATCTGTGAAAATGCAGGCACTGTTTGTTTGTTTGTGTTTATAGCAAAGACAGTGTAGCTCCGAAAACAGATCATCTGGGCAGACTCCAGCTTTTCTATCCTAGGAGGTTTTAAAGAAAAGGTTAGACATACATTAGCCAGGAGGTGTTTTGGTACGTTTGAATTCTGCCAGGAGTGCCAGACTGATCTCCATTTCCCTTCTAGTTCTGTGTTCTGTTCATCTACTGTAAAACTTCAAATAAGATGATTTTTTTTTGTTTTGCTCCTTATTGACATAAAGTATACAAATGAAAATTGATTGAAAAATATAAGCCTCTAATGACATTGCAGTATTGGCCTAGATGCTGTTGGCTACATTTGTAACTGAGTGTCAGGCTATCTAACCAAAGGACCTCAGTTTCATGTCTTGGCAATACATGCATTCAGTTCTCACTGTCTAGTGTATAATAAAATTACCTACAAACTTCTAGTGGGTAACTAGCATAGGAACTTACATGTTACTGATTATTCTGGCCATATGGCTATGATTTAATGCTGCACTATAAATATCCCCATTCCATAAATACTTGTAAAATTTTGTAAAAAACTTCTAAGTGCAGTTGTATCCCTAGTTTCTGTGGCTCAGATATATATACACACACATATATATACATGTACATATATAGTTTGAAATGTATCATTAGATATGTGTTTTAGGATTAAAAAATTAATTTCAGACAATGGATAAATAAAATATTTAAAAGGATTTAGTGTCTAGTAACTTCTACTGCATACATGTAATAACTCATTTGTAAAGGGTGTCTGTCATCTGTGACCAGACGAGTTCAGTGAGCCCTTCTAAGCTCTTGATACTTGAGAATTGGTACTAGTTATTTTGTTGTGCAACTATAGACTTGTGCCTTCATCCTGCACAGGCCTGTCTTTTAACTGTGTGCCTGGTTTCAGTGATACCAATGCCAGACACTTGTTTACTCAGTCAGAGCTTGACATTTAAGCTTCCACTTTCGGCAGATCTTTGTCTTGATATTGTTTTTCTTATTTTAACAATGTTGCTTTTCACTGAAACTGAGAAAGTGACAAAACACTTGAATCAGTTCAGAATCTATTTAATTCTGTGTTTCTCTAATCCAGTGTAGGTGATTGAGAGGGTGATGTCTTCTGTAGGGCTGAGATTTCACTACTGCTCCCATAAGCGGCAAACAGTGCTCCTGTTGATGCCGTGTGTTGTGCCCTTCTTATGTAGTGCTGAACCACATGTATGAGTTTATAACATTTTTTGAAGTTAGAAAGTCATGTGGAGAAAGTTTTTGCTACCATCCTGTAGTACACATCTGTCTCATTGTCTAATATCATGTCTGATTATCCACCGTAACCAATAACCTTGGTGTGGCAGGTAAGAGAAGGAGTAGACTAGTGTGGTTTGCGTTTTCAGTGTGCAGAAATGGAAGTTCATGTCTTCATTCTTTTTGAATGTTTTATCAGAGTAGACACTGGGTTAGAAACTGAACTATTGTTGTGCCAGCGTAGACCAGATGAATCTATCCCAGTCATAGTGACACATAATTCCAACACTTGTCCAAAGTTTTAACTTTGCATATGCTTACCATGCAAACAGAGCTGTTGTTTAGTTACTTAGAGTACATTTTCTGTGTGTTCTCAGCTATAACGATATACAGTAATTAAAGGGTAATATTAAAGGCATTTTCTTGTAGTTAGAGATGGTGAAGCCGTCTTGAACGAGACTGTGACAAACAAACAACGAACATACTTGCTTCATGGTAAGCACAGCTGTGCTACCATACATGTACCTTGTCCAGTTTTGGGGTTTTTTTGGGGTTGTTATTAATTACACTTCCAAATATATCTAAATCTTACAGGGAAATAGTGAAATACGCCCTTACATTTTCTAAATGTGAATATAGTAAAGTTTCTCAAAATGTATTTCAAATATAATGAAAACATGAAAATCTGTGTGCTCATCCCTGAAGGCAGTAATTCTTCCACTAACTGGGGAAGTGAAAACTAAAACATAGATGTAGCTCATTAATCTACTCTAATGGGTTCTTTGTTAAATTCAGAGTCCTGTTTCTGTGCTGCTGTTCCTGTGGCTTCAGTACTTGGGAAACAAACGGTTCGACTGATTGGTGGTTCTTCACCTTTGAGAGATCCCAGTGTGGCAACATTCAGTTATATACAATTGGTATTTACTTCTCACAGACAGTCACAGAAGTTGATCACCTGGGGTCTAAAAAAAACTATACACTGTAGTTCACCCCCATATTCATTAATAACATTAATTATATTTGCTGCTCTCTTTCTATTCCCATTCAGTTTTTTTCCATTGCAGTGATAATCAGAGATTTTCAAGCCATGATTTCTTAATAAATTGATTTCCAATCTGTACTGTATCCATCATATTGATTGCTCTTTTATCTTGTGGAGGTCATCTCATCCATACTGCAATAAAGTAATAAATACAACTTGTAGTGGAAATACTTGCAGGTAAAATGTGTTTGCACTGGATTAAAAGTGGTATTTTGATGTGAGGATTTGGCCTTCTTTTTCCTTGAGCTAGAAAAAAGATAAATATTGTCGAGTGTACTGTAATGCAGTGCAGTAGACCTTCAGATGCCTCTTGCTTGTATATTAGCAAGTTTTTACAGCTGATACCTGTATATAGATCCCATTATGTTCCTAGTAAATTTTCTGAAAGTTATGCTTAATGTGAATGGGGATTGAATTATATCTGAGCAAACATGCAGTACAGTTTTCTACTCAATATATATCAATAAGTTTCCAAAGTATTGCTATGTCAGTTTCAAAAAAAAAAAAATTTTACTCCTGTTTCCAAAAAAAACCCCAACTAACCAAAAAACAACCACCACCAACAACAATAAAAATAAACAAACAAACAAAAAACCAAACCAAACAAACAAAAATAAACAAACCAAAAAAGGGGCTGGGTTTGTGAACCTTTGCCATTTCCTTCATTTCTAGCACATAAGCTGCGTTATGCAGAAAGAGTGGTAGAAAAATACTTTAAGGTAATGGACATTCTACTTTGATGATACAAAGCACCCATTTCATCACTCTGTCTCTCAGAATTAAGTGTATAAGGATATGGTCTAATTGGTATTTCCCCTTAAGTATTCATTTTCATGTAATGTTTCATGTGTGTCTGTCTTTATTAAGATCTTTGTTCCTTGCAGTTTCAGGGCATTGTTTTCTAAACATGTTAAAATAAAACTGTGAGGCATTTTTGTAAATTATAGGCTATACTTTTAAAATTTTATGGTTGAAGGCTAGAATTTATAAAGACTGTGAAGCCCACCATCTACAGTTACAGTTCTGTAAATGCACATATCCAGACATCTAACTGGCTATGCCTCCAAATACAAAATTGCATCTGTAGTACTGAAGGTCTAAGGGTTTGTTTTTGTGGGTTTTTTCTTTGTTAAATCTGGCCATAAATGTACAATTTAGAAAATATACTAATCTTTCCACTGGAAATTAAAATCAAAAAATGAAATATGCCTATGGTCTGAATTACTGTTCTTTTTTAATCTTCTGCTCTTTTCTTTTTTCTACTTCAAATGGTACCTTCAGAGCAGTTGGACACACGCAGACATCAACAGTAATAGTTGAAAAATATGTAGAAGGACATAATTTTAGTTTTTCTTATATGAAATAGTAAATATTTGCTGTAGCTTTTTCAACTCTTTAGAAAGAAAATTGGCCTTGACCTAACAAAATGTCAGAAGTTTTCTATATTGGGCATAAGTTTGCTTAAATGTAATGCCCTGATGTTTCTTTTAGCGATTTCCCATTTCAGAGTAGTTGGCTCCAAACGTGAAATGATGGGCATTACATGAACTTCGTTTTTTTAATTTGTGCTTGGAGAAATTGCACATTCCAGTATTACATTTTTTAATGAATATTTTATTTTTCCCTTGTAGATCTGAAATGACATATTCTACAAATAACAGGGAAGAAAGATGTTGCCAAATTGTAGAATGCCATTTCTCTTTATTTTTACTAACAAATACAGTTGGGCCCTGCCGTTTTTATGATGTGGTCACTTTACTACTTGCCCATCTGATATTATGGCAGCAATGTCTTTTTTGATAAATACTTACTCTATCTGAATTGCCAAGCTGCTTGCCCTACCATAAACTAATTCTAACAGTTGTCTTGGCTTTGAAGTCATGTGGTGTCAGCGAAAATAGATGTGTCTGTGGAGTGTGTCACGTATCCTTGTGGGATTAGTGTCCTTGTGTATTCCTGGCTTTCTTCTACGCTGTCTAATTCAGACATTTTGTTCCAGGATTAGAAACTTGCTCTGGCAAGCACATGCACACGTGTATGTTAGTGGATACACCTGTTGTACTGTCTCTGTGTGTTGCTTTGTGATTCAACCTCCTGGCTGCTGCCTCCTCTTTGTGCACTTTTTAATATTTTTGCCATCAGGAGGGGTTTGTTCTTTTGCTTCGTGCTGAGTTTGAAAACATCTGTATCCATTCAAAATGGCTATGTGTCTGTAGAAAGTGGTTTGATTGCAACAACTATATAAGTTCTTTTGTGTTCTTAGGGAGAAAAAAAATTAAAAATATATTGGAACTTCATTTTTATACTAGATAGAGAGGGGAGATGCTGCAATGAGTGTAGTGGCAGCCTTTCCCACCACAATTGTTTTAAAAGGGTTTTAGGCTGGTCTTGAGAATTAGTAGCCAGTTCTGCTCTCTGTTTTTCTGGGGTTTGTTCAGTGATGGTTTCAAGAGGGGTGTGTTTAGAGAGACAAGACATACTTTTATATTGAAGTGTTATGGATTTGAATCTATTGTGAAAAGGAAAAAAATCTTATCAAAGGTTGAGAGAAGTGGGTGAGGCTGAATCTCTGCAGAGTCATGGGTGAGTTCTCCTCTTGCTTGGTCAGGCACATTGCCTTAAAATGCCAGGATTTAAGAAAAGTTTTGAAATCTTTATGGCTTGCAGTTTCACAGCTCTGCTGTCACTGGTGTCCAGAAAGCAGTTTTAATGGACTAGGGAGTGAGGCAGAGCGTGGAAAATGGGCTGTGCTGCAGGGACAGTGGCTGAACCTGAGTACGGAGACACCCGGGATCTTGGCCCAAAGTAACTGCTGTTATGCTGAGTTATTATTGGTGTGCTCTGGATTCCATCCTTGGCAGGATTTGATTTTTCTTATTCTGAGAAGTAAGTATGATTCATAAAGTATGTGAGGCAGGGTTGATGAAAGCAATTTACAAAGTTTTGAAGATAGTGGTTAGGGCTTAGGTAAGAGAATTGATTCGTGACATGTTAAGATGAAGTTTGTTGTTTTTAGGAGATGGTGTCTGTCTCATTGTCAAGTTTGGAAAGTTCATCATAGCCACGTGTTTAGCTGCAGAGTTATAAAATATTAACCAAGTTCCACCTGCTTCATAAGAGAAGGCTGTCAATTATATGTTTCAAGCACTGATGAAGAATGATGTATAGTATAAAATGTTACATTCTGGGAAACTTCTTAGTCCTAGAACACAGTTGTACAGTCTTTTTTTTTTTAATAGAGCTCCTAGAACAGCTTTCCTCATGGGAGTGTGTATCTTGTAAATACAGCAGCAGGAGAGAGGTTGCTTTATATAAACTAAATTACTATACTGTATTTAAAGAATTAGATAATGTATTGTCTTTTAAAAGAGAAAAATCTCATTGCATGGAGGTTTTATACTAAAAATCCACCAATCTGTGGAACAAGACCTGACTGTGCAAGGACAATGAAAAAAGTAGAAGAGAGTGGAAAGAATAACATTTTACTTCAGGTGTCTGATTTGCATTCTCAAATAGGATTTTTTTTTAATTATTCAAATTAGAGCATTGTAGATTTTTATATGAACTGTCTCAAGGCATTAGATTGGCAAAATGTCTAGTAGAAATAAGACATTTGAAGTAGAAATATTTGGAGGGGGTTTTTCCCCCTTTTATTTCATATTGTTATCTCTACCTGCTCTTGTAGGTTCTCCAGTGCTAACCAGGTATCAGTTTAGATGTTTGTACCCTAAAATATGTTTAGGTATTTCTCTGGGAAATGTACTTTTTTTACAGAGGAATAAAAGTTGGGGAGAACCATCTCTGACAGCTTGCAGGGCAATATTTCAGTCAGAAGAACAAACAAGAATGAACTGCAGAACTCAGTGTCTTAACTTAATGAGTAGTTTAGGGCAGGTTTGGAATGAAAATGCAAGTGATGACCTGGAATGGCTGCAAGGTGGGGGTAGTTCCTTGTGCTGACTGGGCAAGTAGCTGCAGCAGAGGAGGGGCAGGATGGCAGACAGGAGCAGGAGGCATTTTGCCACAACTGTTTGGTCAAGGTGCATCTGAATCCACAAACTCAATGGAAATGGAAACACAGCTTTAGCAGACCACCAGAATGTTAGAGCATCTTCCCTATGGGGAAATGTGTGTTGTCCATCTCCTGCAGACCTACTCAGCTAAGTTCCTTGAAGATTATCTGTTTGAAGTTGTTTCTTGGGTCTCAAACATAAAATATTAAAACAAGTAGTAAATATAAAATGTAAATAAAATATAGATAAATTACAGTTACCAGTATCTGATGCCATGATTTTCAATTAAGTTTGGCTCTCATTTTTACGTTCTGAAAAAATGTAAGCAAGCTAAATGTTCATTATGGATAAAGGAAATACTCATTAATGAAAGAAAGTCATAAATATCAGAAGCAGTGCAACAGCTGTTTAATACTGGTACTTTTTTGATGGAGCTGTGGCCCACTACGGGAGTTTCCCTGAGCAAAGACTGGACAACAGTGGAAGCAGACAAAAACACTTAATCATAGGTGCATAACATAGTACAAACTATATATGAACTGTACTTTTGTCTCCCAGTTCAATAATTTTGAGTATTATATTTAGTTTTAAGGGTCCACAGGAGTCAGGGAAGGGACTAGAGCTGAAAAAATGTGTAATGAGAAGAGAGGTTGAAGAGATTAGTGATGTTTAAATTGAAGAAATAATCAGTATAAGAAAGTGTCGGAAAAGAACACAGATCGTGTAAAGATAAAATAAGGGAGCCTTAATTAAAATACAGAAGCAAGAAGAATATTCAGTAGAAGACAGGCAGTTAAAATAGGATCTGAAATGCATCAGTAATTTTAAAAGCTAAAAGTTTATTGAATAGCTAAGATATTGAATAGCGAGAATATCAAAACAACTGTCTCTTTCCAAAAAATCAGTATCCCAAGTCTGCTGATGGTCACATATGGATGCATAGGAAAGGAGCAGAAGGTTAGATCACAGAGATGGTGCCTTTTCAAGCTTAAAGCAATGTGACATGCCGTTGAGCAGGCAGTGTTTCCATGTGTTTGTGTTTAATAGCGTTGTTTGGGTTTTTATCTATTTGTATATTTTTGTCATCCCACTTACGCTTTTGGCTTTCATGTTGTGGCAGTGAGTGTCACGGTGGTGATTATGGTTTATGTGATGCAGTCTAGCTTTTCCATTTATTTATTATAAACCTGCTGCCTGATTTCATAATTTCATTAACAAGAATACCCAGTTACATTAAGAAGAACAGCTTTTTAAAGAGAAGGCCAGTCATGACATGAGGCTGCCTCTCTAAGCAAGGCTTTCTCTAATTATTCCCTGGTGAGTGTCTTGTTCCCTGTAGGAGATACAGTATTTACTGCTTGACTGTTGTCTGATATAACCGGTTCTGTGGACAGAGCCAGTAGGTTTCCTCATGGCCATGATTGCTGTGTCCTTATGGTGAATAAAGTTGATTCCTGGATATTTCAAATACGGTGCTAATACTTGGAATGAAACACTTCACCCATTGAATGCACAACACTGCCACTATTCTGTAAATGCTAGTGCACAGCTTTCAAGGTGCATATCCTGGGACCAGGCCCTACCTCTCTAGAGCCCAGTGGTAGAATGTTTTTTGATGAAACCCGCCTTCTGTCCCCAGACTCACCCACATGTAGTAACAAGGCGAATGCTGTGTTATCTTGCTTGTAGGCGAAAGTTCGATGTGTGCTTGCTGGCCCTCGCCTTAGTTAATGTGTTTATGTGCTGTAATGACCACAGAACAGGTTGGTTTCTGAGGCTCAGAATATTAGCAGATCTCTCACTAACTTGTAGGTGTAATGAAAGCAAAATCAGAGACTTTCTGTCAAAATCACAGGAAGTTCTTTTTAATTAAAAATAGGAAACGGTTCCTGCTTGCTGGGCTTTGTGTTCCAAATGTGATCATGTAAAGCAAGGGTTTGCAGTGTGTATTGAGTATCCTAATCTTTACTCCTTTGTTTTTTTTTTTCTAGGAAAAGCTCTGCCTACCACATCACATCCTAGAAGAAAAGGGCTTGGTAAAAGTGAGCATAACAGTTCAAGCATTGCTAGATGTAACCACAGTGAAACAAGCTTTATTCACATGAAACTACTCTCTGCTGTTACCAGCTCCACTGTGCCATGAAAGAATCAAAAAACTGCCCGTCTGTTCAAACTGCATTGAAAAAACCCCCAGTACTCCAAGAGTATACTTATACTTTTGATTTTAAAACCACGTTTCAGACTGTACGTATATGTCAGACTATAGAGCAGAAACTAAATAGAAACATTTTCTAGAGGAAGTTGGCACTTCACTGCTTTTATAGCTCACTTTGTACAGTACTTACTAAAACAACCACCTCTCTGCCACTTAAAAATGTGTGGAGCACACAGCTGTCCTGCAGCAAGACACCTTGGTATTATTAAACTAAGATTCGCTGTAATCACTTGTGGGGAGGGAGAAGGGAGAGTAAATCAGACTGCTACCACGTTAGGTTTTTCTGCAGTTGCGTCAGGCTATTGCCTTTTTGAAAATATCCAGACATAAAATATTTATATAAATATTATTTATTAGTGAGTTGTTATTCATCCTTTGGATGCAGAATGTAAATTAGGAAACTGTATTTTATTACTGCTTTTTTTGTGGTTAAACACTTTATTTTAATATAAATACTTAGTTATTTTTTATTCTACTTGGTGTGCAGTAGCTCTAGATCTTCGTAAATTGTATTTTCTAACATGTAAGATAAAAAAAAGCAAACAAAATAGGTGCTTTTATTAAAAGAAGAGCTAGCTGGAATGGAATTCTTTATTTCTTGAATCTGTGGAACTTTGGTAAAAATGTCTGCATTCCATTGAGTTTCCTACATTCCAGTAGCACTTCTCCCCTCACTCCACTAAATCGACTGAAACTGAGAGCACACCCATTTTATTTGTATATAGATGTTTAAAAACAACGACAAAAAAGGAAATATGTAAACTTGAACAATAAATGTGAACAAATATTTTTGATTGCTTATTTTACTATGCACAAGACATTTAACTTTTGCCACAACAAAATGAATGATGTGCATTAGGATCGTGTGTCTTGAAATATAATTTTGCACTGTAACTTGATTTCTTTTAAAGACTACAGCACTACAGAACGAATACAAAAAATAGCACAAGACCATTAACAAGATTTACCAGGTAGCCAAAAAATTAATTTGTTTTCTTCAGTGATTCCTTCAGGAGGAGATAAAATGACTAAAATTGCCAAAGGCAGTCTCAAAGATGGGATCTTCCAGATCTAAACCCACTGCTGGGTACAGTGCTTCTCCTTAAGAGTCTCCGCAGAATTAAGCACAATGTTCTGTAGTCCATGTTTGCAGGATCAGACCTCTAATCCCACATCAGCAATAGGAAATAAGTAAGGCTCTTCTCCTTTTCACCACTTTATGTTTTTTTGAAGAGATTTTTAAAAGCATAATTTATTACTAAGACATCACACATTTTAGATCAAAAATATCCAGCACAGCAATTCTCACGCTATCTGGAGCATCCATTTTTCACCCATACGAGAGGCCAGTGATGGGACTTGGGCAAGCAGGATGGGGAAGCTGCATGTGGTGAAAGGCGAGCTGGCAGGGGCCACACAGGCAGGTAGTTGGAAATGCAGAGTGGCAAAAAAAGAGGCAATGTGGTGGGAGGATTAAACATTTAAGCAAGAGCATGTGGAGAGAACTATAACGTAAAGACTTTTGGGAAGAATGATACACACTTGTCACTGCCACCTATCCCGGCAGTTTTACGCCCGTTCCCAAGCACTGCATTCAAACCCACCGCTGTTCCAATGGCAGATTTTTAATGGCTCACATGGTATTGGAATGCAGACCATGCGCTTTGATACCACAAATTGCTGCCATGCTGGTGTGTAGTGACAGCAACGTGTTAGGAGGAGGAAAGTGGGCTCGCAGGCAATGAGACATCCAGTATGCATGGAACATACTTCAACCAAAGCAAAAGCATTAATTTTATAGAGGGAACATTGACTTAAATTGTAATTTTGATTGGCAGCTAGCTTATTGTTTCCTTTAAAATGTACTGTGCACTTTAACACTAAATGAAAATGTATTTTAATATTTTACAGAGCTGCACAAATATCTGTTTTGTCAAAAGCAAGAGCAATGTAAAGAAAATTAAGTTTTCAAGTCAGAGTTTATCAAATTTTAAAAACATTCAAGGATTGAGTATAAAAATAGGAATATTGATTTCTGCATCTTGAGGGATAAAATGCAGGTTTCCTGAGTATTTTTTTACAATGTATATATGTCAACATGAAGCTTTGTAATTATTATTTTGACAAATCTTGGTTTTTTTCATAATTAAAATTTTGTTTTTCTTCTGATAGTGTCTTTCCATATTTGCTTGAAGTTGGCTGTAAATAAATAGCTCTAAATATTTTCTAATACAGCTTTTTTTTTATGCAGTCTTAACCTGTATGGCTAAAAAGAGAACCTTCATGAACCTCTGTACAATATTTATATGTGCAATAAGACATGCATGGCAAATCTGTAACATCCTACGCAGTGAACATAATGTATATAGAAAATCTTTACTGTAGTTACAATTAAACTATATTATTTGCAGAAAGCCTTTAATGACTATCCCTGTGATTGATGGTTTCTTGTGAGAGATGGTATTTGGAGAGCTTAACACTGGGAATGATGAGTTTGGGAATGGAAAATAAAGGAATTTTGCAGCTAAACTAGGAAGAGGATCTAGCTGGTAACTGTTGGGTAACTGCAAATGTGGTTCCTGCACCTTTGCTGCTCCCATTGTTAAGGTCTCCTGCCAGTCCTTTAGTGACAGTGAATTATCTGCCCTCTTCTTCCAGGGCTGGGTGGGTTCAGGGAGACTCCTCCTTCCATTTGTTCCTGCTCACATTGATGTATAAGAGTTGTTCATTTTACTGCTTCCACTTCTCTGCACAGGGCAGTTTTCTCTCCTCCTTCCTCTCCTCCTGAAATGCAGAGATGGTTCTGCAGACTTCTGCTTTAGCAAACAAAATCTGGCAATTCCTCTATCCTACTGAATCCGAGCAATAATGGAGTAACACCTTCAGGCCTGGGGATAACTCAGTGCACCAGGGCTGTGCTGAGCTGCTTTGTGCTGCTCCTGTCTGCAGAAGCAAGTAGTAGGTATTACTGCTTGTAGGTAGGACACACATACAGCCTTCTTTTCCCCTGCAGGTTTCTGAAGTCTCCCAAGTACAGATTGTGCTACTTCTCATTTCTCTAATGAAGTATCTTTACCTTAGCCAGGTGACTTCATGGCTGTATTTTTTCACATTTGGTAGTGGATTTGGGAAGCAGAGAATCTTTCTGCAATAATCTCATTTTGGAGAATTTTTGCAATGCGTACAGTTGCATATTCCCAGCCTTAAGAACTCACCTCACAAATAATTAGATACAACATTGATAAAATGAGTAATTTACACCTGTCACCAGCACAGAATGCAAGTTCCCAGCATCAGACTTCCCTGTAGACCAGAATCTAGCAGAGGCCAGAGACACAGAAGAGCATTCAGCACTGCTTAAAAAAGGCAACTGATCCTACATCTATCCTGCTATTTCCTCTGGCAAGAGTGAGTCAAGGTTTGAGCAATGATTCAGGTCCTACTGAACAGTGAGAAAGCAGAGTTCACAAGTGATTACTTGGACATGATAAACAGCTCACTGGAACAATGTATGTTCTTGTCCAAGGTAGCTGGCAGAATTATACCACTGGGAACTATTTTAGATCTACAACTGTCAGGCCTAAATTCTGCCATCTTTTGTACAATAAGCACACTCAACTTTCAACGGTGAGATATTAGATTTAACAGGACTGAGAGAAAACTACTAAATAGATCTGAAAAAAGCAGTTCCTGTCTAGATGGTCTAAGAAACAGCATCAGCCTTTCCCACTCGGTAATAATCAAAGGAATGGAGAAAATAACCCTCTTGTACTACAGGATGCTTCCTTCATGTGATTTTTAAGAGGTCATTTAAGTATCATCCATAACACTCCAGATCATCTGTTTGACGTTAATAATGCACAGGAGAGTAAACCACTGTGCACAGAAAGCTTCTGTCTGTATTCTCTCCCAGACTTTGTCCTTGGAATGTATTCAGACAGGCCAAGGAAAAATACACCTACCACTTCAGATTAATTAAGTAGCTTGATTAATTGTGCCACTAATAACTTCCTTCTCCATTAAGGGACGAGGTGAACCCCAGTAATTAATTAGCTGAAGGGACACCCTGTTATTATTCAGTCTGCACAGTTGCACTAGAAACTGTCTTGAGGTCCCAGCTACATACCCACACTCACAGCCTGAAACTGACTCATCTGCTAAATTACATTTTCACCCAGAATGCAGCATACACTTCCATGGTGTTCAGAGAGTTTTCCAAGCATGGAGGAACATTCCAAATACTTACTGTAAAGCACACACATCAAATTAAGTGGGACTTTTATTTTTCTTAGCATTACAATCAGAAGAGTTCTGTTTTACAAACATTACTTCAGCAAATGATTTTTGTTTAGTTCACCTCTATCCCTTGATTCATGTTGGACAGGCAACACTCACATCCAAGTGGTTCAGGCACCAAGGTATTTTGCATGGTGTTTGATATGATCATTAATAAATGTAGCAATGAAGAAATAGCTGTGATCGTAACCCTAGAAAAGAACAACAACAAAGAAATCAGCAAACAACATAAGATTTGTAATAAAGCAATCATGCTAAGCTCTCTTATAGGAAAGGTAATGACTCTCCTGGTTTGATGCATTTTAAGAAATACCTGGATTATATCTAAAAATGGTAAAGAATATCCAACAGGTTAGGTATACATGAACACTAAACAAACAGAAAGTACTTTAACCTGCCCAAATCTGGGCATTAAGCTAGAGAGGGGTAACAGCAAGTGTCAGCTCCAGAGTGAGATGCAGTCGGAGAGAACAGTTCCCCTCACTGGCACTGTCCTGGTAAACACAGGGCATAAGGAGAACACAGCCTGAATCTGAATTACTGCTCCATCCATACTGCTAAAATGATGTCAACCTTCATCAGCACTAACTGTAGGTGCAGGGTTTATGGTAAATCGGAGAGGACAATCCCTCACTCTCCAGACCTGGGCCCCCTCACAGGATATGGCTGGAAGTTGTCAGTGGCTTACAAAGACTCCATTGCTCTCAGGACAGTGTTGTTCTGGGTCACTGCACTATAGGAAAAAGCAATCCTTGCACCCAGGTCCTTAAGCGATTTTAAGATTTTAAGCAGTTCCACCCCTTTCCTGATTTACACATACATGCAAACTAAATCATCACGAAGCTTTATGTTGAGCACAATACCCACAGCACAGAGAAGGGATCCAGCAAAAGGCCATCTGTCACTTTGCTTGTACAGTGACTGTGATACTTTGTAAAAATGATTAATGCTGTGTCTTCAGCCAAGCACTGGCAACTCGAGTCACCAGCAAGGGATCGGCCTGTCCAAACTGGAACTGTGACGGCACCTAGTGGTGAAGTGCAGCTGAATCGGGTGGATACTTGATGGCTGATACAACAGAAAGTGCTGCTTCCCATCCTCTTCCTCACTTGGCCAGGGACAGGAGTGAGAGCATGTCCCATTAACAAGATACTCTCTTCACTGCCTGCTGCATAGATCCCAAAAATCACAAAGCAAGAACCCCACGATCAAGGGCTGCAGAACCAACTTGCCTGCTGCAGTCTGAAGACTACTGGGATTTTCTGCTCTGTGCAGGCAGCGATGAAGTTATCAGGCAGTAACTGGCCCGCAGATAGGAACTGGTCATCTTTGCCCTGATCAATCAAGATGTCAAGGCGAGGGCCTGAGTAGGCCTTCACAAGCTGTGTAGCATCATATGCCTGCAAAAATAAAAGAGAAGCAACATCCAGTCACGTTTGTGCGACTGGGTCCCCTTTGCTGACTGCAAGAAAAGAATGGCACGGATCAGGACACCACGTTACACCCTGAAAGAGCAAAAAACTAGGGAAATTCCAAGCAATTGAAAATTAATACACATGTTTTAAAAAGGGCAAATTGTATGATCTAC
>JAWWES010000001.1:53708097-53739512 GCA_035583135.1 Lophotriccus pileatus | reverse complement strand
CCCGCCCGCCCCGCGCTCCCCACCCCGCACCGCCCGGCCCGCGGCCCCTTCCCCCGCTCCCTTACCGCGGCGGAGCGCCGGGGCCGAGCGGGGGCGGTGCGCGGCGAGGGGCGGCCCCTGAGCGCAGGCGGCCTCACATTGCCCCGGCCCCGGCCCGCCCCCGCCGCCCGCCCGCCATGGAGCGGCGGGGAATGGGTGAGCTCGGGAGTGAGCACCTCCGAGCCCCCGCGGTGGAGAGGGGGCCCTCCCGGCTCTGAAGGACAATATATTGAAAAAAAAAATTAAGAATGAAATAAAAAGTTAATCCAGAGAGTCTGATAATAGTGGACTATTCGAAGCAGCAAGTGTTTCTGTTAGTGTCATTGTCCCTCTTCGGGGGTGGACGAAAGGCCTGAGCTGCATCAGTACGTTCTAAATGTTTTACCTCCCCTCAGTATTTTAGAGGACTTCGTAGCAGCTGCCACCTGACAGACTGCTGATTTTATGATGGACCCAAATTCTAGTGTAGGTATTTTACAACTCACCTGCAAGATAGCAAAGTAAAGAAGACACTTGGTAGTGTTTCTGTGTTATTCATAACCCAAATTATCCCACTTCCAGCTGTTAGAGGGTCTGGTTGTTTGTTTTTTTTAAATTTCTTATTTATTTTTTTATTTGCAGTTAAACATGCCTATCAGTAGTCAAAAAGTATCCTCAACAAAGCTCTCTCCCTCTTTGTAGCCTTGTACCATTTATTGCACTGGCAGCAACTGTTTTTACCCATAACATTTTGCAGTCTTTACTTTGCCCATGTGCCTTTGTATTAGCCAGTCTTTTCTCTCTCTGATATATAGACAGCTCTCGTTAGGCATATCTCCTTTTGCATGGTATCTGCAATTGTTTCTAGCTGTTTGTTTATGTCTTGTAAGTATAAAAATTGACTAACTCAGGCAGTGATACTAATAAGATTTTGATGTGTTCCCAGTCTTCCTACCCGAGATAGGCTCTATCCTATTTGATCCGTTTCAGAGTGATTCAGAAGGACACAAATGGCAGCCTGCTGATGAGTTTGCCTGGCCTCCCCACGACTCCATTGCAAGGCATTATTTTTTTATGTCTTTTCAGTCAAAAATGACTGAAAGTAAATGCACAGGTCTGTAATGTGAGAGCTGTGTCACAGCCCTCCGGAGAGCTGTTTTCATGGCACAGGGCTGACACACCAGGGTAGTATCAAGAACAGTGTAAGGCAGAGGGAGCCAGGCTGATACAATCTCTTCTGTGCTGTGGTTAGATCTTTCTAGTATCTTTGGTTATGTGCATTTGTTTAATATTAATGCCATTTCTGTATCCTTTGAGACAGTGTCTGCAGTTCTCACCTGTGAATTCATTTTGTTAGCATTCTGCCTATCATTTCAGATTCTCTAAAAAATACCAAATGTGGAACAGGCTTCCTTTCCTTCATCATTAAATGGCTTCTCATATGGTACAGCAATTTCAGTAGGAATGAGGATATTACAAGAAAGATATATACTCACTTTGGAAAATCTTTTGGCTTATGGATTCTTGCTTTACATATTACTTTATTGTTGTATTCCAGTACAACACATACTCCAACATACTTTCTGTGTGATTCTCCTGTATCGACAGTTTTCTAACATTTTTAGGGCTTTCTAATATTTTACCACTAATCTAATCCAGTGATATGATTTCACATCATCTACCTAGAATTTCTGTTGGCATTAGTAAGAAAGTCTTTGTATTCTGTCAGAAGGATTTTGCCTTTTCACCATCCTTTCTGTGCTTGAGCAGACATACAAATAGGTTCAACCCAGTTGAACACATTTGCTGAAAAGCTTCCAGCAAGAAACTTTCAGATTGTAGGCAAGCAACCTGTATGTCTTAAGCTCATAGTGCCAAGTTCTTCCTTCCCTATTTTCTTTTCAGAAAGTACAGTCCTTCCCTCAGCATCTGGGTACACACTTTTCCAATGTTTTTTTTTGTGATAGTCTCTTCCTGCCAGTGCTTTTCAGTGCTTTTTTCTCATTTTTTTATATGTGATCTCATCTTCATGTTGGTTATTCAGAGCACTGAATTCACACTTCACAGACCATTTTGCCAGGATATAAATAATACAACAATACTAACAGCAATAGTATGTTGGTTTTGTCTGTAATGAACTTTTCCAGTGTTGTTGATAGCAATTGTTCATAATTTAGCCATTTATGATTCCAATGTGGTATGTGTAAAATGCTTAAATTGTCTTATTAGCTCAGTTGGTTAAAACTTCGTGCTGGTTACGGAAAAATTACCGTTTCAATTCCCTGTATGGGCCATTCACTTAAGAGTTGGACTCGGTGATCCTTGTGGGTCCCTTCCAACTCAGAATATTCTGTGATTCTGTAAATCTGAGCTTTATACCATACTATTGGTCATTTCCAAGCAACATATGTGGTAGTAACAGTATCATCCCTCAGTATTTTTTCAGGTGACTGTATTGATATGACCTGTTTTAAGTCTTTAGCTTTTCAAGGGAGAAACTCTGCACAGGAAAGAATTTTCTGCCACTTCATTGTTATTGATTATTTTTCTATTTCCTTTTCTTTACCACATGCATCTATCTTACGTTTTGTCTTAGATAGAAGATACATCTTCTGAAGTTTCTTTTCTTTCTTCCCATTCCATCAGGATTTCACCTGCATGCAACTTGTCATGTCATTAACTTCTATGTCTTCAAGGCAGTACTTTACTTTTTCTTCAACTTGCCCAGCATGCTTCTTATTCAACAAAACCCAAAGTAGAGGCTAGAATCTACACACCCTCACTTACTTTATCTGCATTACATTGAGGTCTTTTTTGCTCCATTTCTTGATTTCATTACTTCTTGTTTGTTCATTAGAGACTTGTCATTTGAGTCCATAGGTCTTTTTGGGAAACAGTATCATCCTTTGGTCTTGCTTGCACTGTAGTGCAAGTTACATAGCTCCCCTGACTTCTCTTTAATTTGGGCATATCTTGTATTGGTGTTTCTGCAGCACTGCAGTGGTGGTCTGGAACAGCCTCGATAGCTCTGAGCGGCTGTCGAGGCTGAGCATGTTCATGAACCCTCTTTGCAGAGAGACTGTGGGAAATACATATACGCAGAAAATTTGCAGTTGCAGAAACAAGTAATTTGTGATAAGAAATGAGAAAAAGTTAATTTTGTTAACAAAATTATTTGTTCTTGGGGCAGTTAAAGCACTAAAAACTTTTCCGGGGGGAGCTGGGTGGCAGAAAACAAGTATGCTTCTTTTATTACAGTAATGTAAGAAATATTAGTAATACTTGCCTATTACAACTAATACTAAATCCAGTGAGGCATATGCATCTGATAATTCTGTCAGAAAGTATTTTTCTTTTAATGCTTTACAATTAAAAATTAAGCAGCCTTGCTTTTATATAGTAAATTAACTGTATGTGTTTGTACGGTCTTCTGTTTTCTATTGTTTCTGGTAGAGATTAATTTTGAAGTTATGAAGCGTCTGCTTGTTTGAGAAATTTTTCCACATAGAGTTTTAAACATCTCATGTATTTATGGAGCTTGTTATTTTCAATTGAAATATTCAAGTAAAATTTGAGGTGTAATTGCAGCTAAGTAAAGATATTGGCTGACAGGAATATAATAGTTAATATCTGACTTAGCAAATGCCAAAGGACAAATTTAAATTCAACTTCAGCCAATAAATAATTTATTAGAACATTAGGGCTCATCTTACTAATAGGAGCCACAAGGAGAGGTGGAGGCATAAATGCCACTTGTTTAGGCTTGTGGTTGTCTTTCCAAGGAAGACATGCTTTGCTTTAGGTCTTAGGGAACAAATTAAGATCAGCAGCACCAGCTGGCATTCCTAGGATTTCTGGATTCTTACATGAGCCTTGAAGGAATACAACTACAGCAGACTTTCTTTCTTGTTGTTGGGGTACAGTTCCAGTCACAGATTTGGAAAGAATTAGCAAAAAAACTGATTGATCTGAATTTTTTTAAAAAATATAATGGTCTTTTGAATGTCCTCATTTAATTTGATTCAGGCTGAGTAACTGAAATTTCAGAAGAGAATAAGCCTTGAAGGGAACAAGTTTTTTAATGTGTGGGATTATTTAGTTATAACTGGTGTCTAAAAGTGTGCAAAAAATATGGAGTCACAGCCTTGAACTTCAGGAGACAAAACAGGAGTTATTGGTCAGGTCCAATGGGAGTCTGCCCTGGCAGGCAAAGAAGAACCCACGAGAGCTGGCTGATTTTCAAGGACAACCTCCTCCAAGAGCAAAGTGAGTGCATTCCCTAGGCAGAACCTTGAGTGCAGGCCAGCAGGGATGAAGAAAACTGCAAAAAAGAAGCCTACACAAAGTGTAAGTAGGAATGGACTACTTGGGAAAAATATAGAAATATCTCTAAAGCATGCAAGGATGGAGTTAGGAAAACCAAAGGTCAGTTGGGAGTGAAAACAGAAGTGAAGGGCAATAAGAAGTTTCTTCGTGTACATTGACAGCAAAAGGAAAGTTAAGGAGAATGTCAGCCTACTACTAAGTGAAACAGGGGAGCTACTGTCAAGGAACATGGAAAAGAATGAGGTAGACAGTGGTGCTTTTTTGCCTTGGGTCTCACCAACAACTGTCCCTTCAGGTATTATCCATAACAGGGCATTTAGGAATATCAAGCAAAGTAAGGGCAGGTCAGCCTTACAACCTTCTCCAGAAAGTAATGAAACAGATCCTCCTGAAAGCCATTTCCAGGTGTAAAAAGAACAAGAAGGTGATTTGAGATAGACAACATAGATTTACCAAGGGCACAGCACACCTGACAGGTCTAATTGTCTTCTGATGAGAATTCCATCTCAGTGGACAAAGCGGGAGCAGTGGAAGCTGTGCACTTTAGCGAGGGGTTTGAAAGAACTTCTAAAAGTCTCCTTGTCTCTTTTTAACAAGATTGGAGAAATATGGGCTCGATTAGTGGGTAATAAGGTGGGTGGAAAATAGGCTGGATTGCTGGGCTCAGAGAGTATTGATCAGCAGTACAGAGTCCAGCTGGCAGAATGACACCCCTGAGTGATCAATACGAGGGACAAGACTGTTTAGTGTTCTTATGAATGACCTGGATGATGAGACGGAGTACAGTCTGATATATGTAGCTAAGAAAAGAACCAGTTTATTGCACTCCTTGCAGTAACAGAAATAAAGAGAGAAAGATAATAGAAACTTTATGAAGAGACTTCAGTTCAAAAAACATATTTTGGAATTTAGGAAATAAATTCACTTTGCAGTAAGGAAGGGAGAAGCTATTCAGCACTGTTGATAAGTCACTGAAAAAAAAAAAAGGAAAGAGATTATTGCCATTGACAGTGACCAGGTCCACAATGCAAAGCACTGCACAAAAACCTATTGAAGCAAACCTTCTGACTTGAAGGGTTCACTGTCTACAAGATAAAAGAGGGGGGAAGTGTTTTTTACATTTCACATGTGGACAACAGAGACGCAGATTTCCACAGTGCAGCCATGATGAGAATGGCTCATGTGGAAACTTCATCTATTACTCTATGCATAGTTATATGCAGCAGTTCCAAATACTTTGGTGGAGTAACTGTTGACTAGTCTGTCTCTAAGTCATGAGATTTTCCACCTTTGTTTCACTCTGAATAGTTCCATCTCTTTCACAAGTCAATTTCTGTAGTAGATATCCTGTCTCGGATTAATTTTCAGGCCCCTGTGTACTGTTTCCCAAATGATTGCCTTTTTTTTTTTTTTCATGGGGAGTGTCAAAGAGGAATTTTGGGATAATGTATCTTTCTTTGGGTTATTCAGGGTCTCAAAACTGCTGTAATTCATCTCAGAAAGCGCCTTTATAAACCGCTTTTGTTCCATATTTTTGCTGGTTCTACAAACCTAAAGTAAGTAAACCTGACTCAATTCAAACACATAAATTGTAATTGCAATAACTGTGCATTGCTAGGAATTTCTTTTTTTTCATGTGCCAATAAGAACTGTAGATTCCCAGATATCCTCTGAAAATCCCTGTTTCCCCAGCATTGAAGAGTAGAGGCTTACAGGGAGGGTATCTTCGGTTATGTCTTTTAAGTCCTGGCTTCTGCTACTAGCTCACTAAGTGGATTCTTTTGCTGATTTTATCTCACTGTATACCTCAGTTGCCCATCCACAAATAAGTCCCAGCAGTAGTTGTCTTTTCCTAAAAAAAATTTGTAAGAATAAATAAATATGAATATAAATATGAAAATAAATATAACATGCTTCTCTTTCCCCCTTTTCCCTCAGATACAGGTCTGCAAGGTGAAACCTCACTTAAAATGTTACAGTGTGCTTCTCTTTCACCAGCTGCCAGCTTCTTGGGCAGATGAGAAGACGGCACAGTTCAATCTTCTCACTTTCTCCCGGATGGTTGTTGTTCGAGAGCTCCATTCAGCAAAGAATCTGTGTTTCCCTCAAGAGCCCCAAATGTGACTGTACAGTCTCGGTACAGTGGGAAATTTATTCCTGATACCACATCTCCAAGCTTAGCCTTAGTCCCATCAGCCCCAAGTATTTAGGTTTGAAAAGCAATGTTATGTGGCTACATTATAGCTGCTGCTAATTGTGAATGGAGCTATTTTATACCCATGGGGTTTCAAGGCTGGATTTTTCTTCAGCAAGCAATTTCAAAGGGTAATTCTTTCCACTTCTCCAAAATATTAGTTTTAGGCTGCCTCTCTATTGCCTTTAGAAGCTGGGTCAACTGGCTTAGGTCTGGACAGTTAATGGGGGAGATCCCAGCAGTCCCAATCTAAATGACTCCATGAAAAAATAAGTTTTTCAACTTGCATGCTTAGCTTTTTCTTCAAAGAGATGTGAATAACCCAAACATCTTTGTCATTTCAAATTATTCAGCAGCAGGGACTTTACAAAACAAGCATGTTGTAAATTTGTTTGGAAACTCAGCAACCATCATTTTAACTACTGTTTTCTTTGCTTCCATTTCCTACAGCAGTTATGTAGTTGCAGGAAGATAATTTTTATTACTGGGTTTCTGAGAGCTGTGAGTAATTGTTTAAGGATTTTGAGACTTGCAAGCTTTTCTACTGCTACAGAACACTTAACAGGAAGAATAACAATAAACTCACAAAATGCTAATATTTGTATTGTCAGTGGATTGTGACCTAAGAATTTACAAATAAACTCCTTGAGATTTTTTAATGTCAATTGCAAATGCACTTGCAGAAATATATATGGAAGAGTAGGAACTGAAAAATGGGGAATTAATTAAATTCGTTTACAGATCACTTTTTAATTTGAAATCTAATAGAAGAGCAGCAGTAGTGGGCCACAACAAAAGTCCAAAACACCCCATTTTGAAGATGAACTGCAGAATGGGCTGCAACTGCAGATGAACTGGTAGAAGGAAGAGCACAAGCATTTGGCAAGTAGCTCCCACTAACATTTAGCAGTCTGAGATCCCTTCAGTTCTCTGGCTAGAAATGTCTATCACCTCTGTGTTAAAGAGCTCTCAATGGCTTCTTGAATTGGCCCAATTTTTTAAGAGTCCTAATCTGTTCAGATATTTACCAGTATAACTGATTATCCTCGTTGCCCTTCTACCTACTCTTTACAATTACCTGCAAAAACTTTTTAAACTACTGCTGATTATTTTTTCCACAGTACCATTACACAAAGATCTTGTTCCATGTGATAACTGTCAGTTTAGAGCATATTATTCCCCATGAAAAGCTAGAGTTGATTAAAAAAAAAAAAAAAGGTGCATCCTCTAACTTTTCCTACTCTGAATTTCACCTGCCATTTTTCAGAGCCATCACAGAGTATTACATGGTCTTTGCAATCAGTTCTTCACTATGCACACTGTCACTTTTGATATTTTTTTTCCAGAGGTTCCTGCAAGACTCACTGGCATTCTGCCTCTATGGTGAACACTGATTATACTGACAAGAAACTGTCTTAACCTCTGGTTAGTTTCTGATGAGCCCTTGATGAGGGACCATGTTGATGCACGTGTATGCTGACTCTCTTCAGAGAACATATCCATAGGTTGGTTTATGTCATTTACATAATCTGTATGGTTTTCTCTTTTGCTTCACTATATTTTTACTGATGAGTTGACTCAAGGCAAATCTTCTGATGCATGACCATAAGAAAGTCTGCTGACATAGGACCATTCCCACATGTCCCCACTGAACACAGACTATTAAAAAAAAAAAAAAAGTATTTCTGCTTATATATTAAGATTTCCTAAGAAAAGATCCCAGCTCTGATTCTCTAAACACTCTGTTCACACCCAGGATGGCAAAGCAGTCATATTTAAAAAAAATTTCTGAAGATCCTTTCATCATATTTCAAGGAGTTCCCTCAGAAGATTATACTATGAAGACTAAGTATCTTCTTTTCCAAATATCTTTGCTTTTTTGTCTTGAAGTGCCAGATGGATAAGCTAAATGTATTCCCTTTCAATTGTCAGTGAAAATTATGCAGAAACAGGTAAATCTGGCAAGGAGTTTTCCAAAGAACATAGGAAATCATGATACACTGGACCCTATATGCAGTAGTCTAGTGTTATGGATGTAAAACTGAATGGATTTTCAATTCAGGGATCTTATCTGACACATTTTGCCCTGTTGGTGCCTCACAGGTTTGAAGCTAGAACAGTTTGTTTCCCTTCGTTTGATAACTTCTGAAAAATATACCTTTGTGTGCTTTTCTCTACACATTGTAAAATCTTAAGATTAGAGCAAGGTTTCGAAGGGATTACTTACTAATAGCTGTACTACTTTGATTTGCATTCCAGTTATAAGCAAGAGCGTGTATGCTGTATTCCTCAATCGGAGGAATAAATTTGTTTTGTTTTTAAGATGAAGAAAACGAAAAGGTATCAAAATCCGTTCGGGGTTTCTGATTTCCACGCTCTCCGTGAAAGGCAATAGCGCCCATAGATGGCACTGTGGTTCTGTGACCCGGGGCTTCTTGATGTCTGCGCAGTTGTGCCGCGCTGTACGCGCTGCTGTGGCTGTGTGGCTGCTGGCCCTGGCTGGGCGCTCTGTCACTCCCTCCCTCAGCTGGACAAGGAAGAGAACACACAACGGAAGATTCGTGGGTCGAGATACGGTCAGGGAGAGATCACTCACCGGTTACTGTCACGGGCAAAACAGACTCGACTTAGGCAAATTAGTTTAATTTATTGCCAATCTAATCAGACTAGGCTAATGAGAAATAAATGCTAAATCTTAAAGCATCTTCCTCCCCGCAACCTCCTCCCTTCTTCCTGGACTTGACTTCATTCCCGATTTCTCTACCTCCCTCCCCCGCAGATGTGCAGCGGGACGGGGAATGGGGGCTGCGGTCAGTTCACCACACGTTGTCTCTGCCGCTCCTTCCTCCTCAGGGGGAGAACTACTCACACTTCCCCTGCTCCAGCGTGGGTCCCTCCCACGGGAGACAGTCCTCCAACATGAGAGCTTCCCATGGGCTGCAGTTCTTCATTAACTGCTCAAGCATGGATCCTCCACAGGGTCACAAGTTCTGCCAGCAAAACTGCTCCAGAGTGGGCTCCTCTCTCTACTGGCTTCTCACAGGTCCTGCCAGAAGCCTGCTCAAGCACAGGCTTCTTACGGGGTCACAGCCTTCTTTCAGGCATCCACCTGCTCGGGTATGGAGTCTTCCACAGGCTGCAGGGAGATCTCTGCTCCCCCACAGACCCCCATGGGCTGCAGGGGCACGGCTGCCTCACCATGGTCTGCACCATGAGATGAAGGGGATTGATTCTCTGCTCTGGCTCCTGGAGCACCTTCTGCCCCTCCTTCCCCACTGACTTGCTGTCTGCAGGGCTATTTCTCTCAAATATTCTCACTCCTCTCTCTGGCTTCAGTGATGCAGTTCCACCCCCACACATACACCCCTACCCCTGCCCCGTTGTAAATCTGTTATCCCAGGGGGGCTATCAGTGTTGCTTCTGGGCTTGGCCTTGGCCAGTTATGGGACCATCCTGGGGCCAGCTGGCATTGGCTGTGTCAGACATGGGGGAAACTTATGGCAGCTTCTCACAGAAGCCATCCCTGTAGCTTCCCCACTACTAAAGCCTTGCCATGCAAACCAATACAGCTGCTTATTAATATTAAACTTATAGTCCTACTTCTTAGTGACAAGAATTTAATTGGCTTATTACTATTGCAAATGTGCTGTTTCTGAGATTGAAATGTTTTTAGCTCTACGTGCTTACCTGAAGAGTATACCACTTCAGTAGAAGAATGGCTGTCCTTGGAAAAAGAGAATGATTACAATGGCTCATTTTGGACCAGCTTACTGAGACAGTTAAATTCTGCAACATGTTCTTTCTTTTTGTCCAGCAAAATATTTAAAATTACTTTAGCCTTCAGCAGACAGTGTACTGAGTATTTACGGAAAAAATAAAACCAAACGAAATTACCAACTTAAGACAAACCTCCGGTTTATAAAACAACTGATGGCATTTAAATATTTTAATCTGCTTTACTAGCAGTGGGATCTGACAAAACAATAAAGCATTGGAACACCATTTTACATTAACATTACAAAATACAACAAATGTTTTTCTCTATGTATTTACATGAGCAAACAATAGGTATTCAAAATAGAATGCATCTCACTGTCTGGCAATAATTACATAGGTACAGTGCATGGTTGATTGGATGGGATAGATACATAGGAATTTTTACCCTGAAGTGTATAAAGGATGCACACCAGCTTAGGAGATACATGGTGAGCTTCATGTCTTTGGACATTTTTCAGATACAGTCTTAACAGTAATAAAATGTCAATCTACTTGAAAAATTGTTGGTTAAAACTTTTTTCAGACAAAGTGGGTTTTTTTGGATGCAGATATGACAGACTCAGCATGCTTTTCCTGTGAGGTAGGGGACAGCCCTAACCTCTGAACTAGTCTGTATGAATGAATGTTTTCTCTTTTTTTCTTTTTAACTGAAAACTTATAAAAATTTCCATTCCAGTCTGATGCATAATGAAAACACTCACATTTTTTTGCAAGATGGAGGTGTTGTTCTGAAGCTGGTCGTACTAAACTGTGGTGTTCATCCCAAGCATGGGCCCAGTGCTGTAAATCCTGGTTTAAAACAGCTGAATTTTGTCATCTGTCTGCAGCATGAGTCTACTAATTGCTATCTACCGATGAACAACATCCTGCAAATCTGGTATGGCGCCTAGAACAAATTCAGATCCTGACTGTCAATGAACAACATCCTGCAGATCTGGTATGGCGCCTAGAACAAATTCAGATCCTGACTGTCATCCTCACTAAGGCAAACTGCATAAAAATCCATTAACATTTTGGTGCAAGGTGGCAGAATCAGGCCTCACTAAACTGTCAAAAATGTCCATGAAGAGCTGGAGATATTGGTCTTTAACAACTGTGCATTCTTGGCTTTGAGAGGCTTCTTAGGCAAAAGCTGGTGATCACTCAAAAAAGCTTCCTATCTGAGTGCTCCCAGAACCAAAATGTCAGGCATCAGTTATCCCTGCTTCTAAGCAAAAGATAAATGTTATATTATCTCTGGCTGTCAATTAAAGAAATGCTGTCAATCCTCTTAGGTCCAAAACATAGGTTTTATTTTAATAAACTGGAAAAAAAATATTGTTCAGATTCATTTTCTAGTGAAACATCAAGCCAGTAACTGAAACCCTCTCTGATTGTAGTGAAGTATTCCCTGTCAGTATTTGCAACCTGAGCAATTTGACATTGTGAAAGAGGAACAGAAGGTGAAATGAAAGAGAAATGGCGGGCTGATCTGCTCTGCCACATGGGTGAAATGCAGACAGTAAGCAGAGAGCATAAGCTGTGATTGTTAAATGCTCAGTAACAGTTTATCAAGTGCAAGCTGGTGAAGGAGACAATGCAGAACAGCAACTGGAGACTCAGGAGTCTCGGGAGGAATTGAGCCCTGGAGAAGTGCAGGGTGCCGTATGCATTGTACAGTACTCAGGTAGGCTCTGCTCCCTGGCACAAATGGGCAATAGGACCCAAAAGCTCCCTATTCCATCTACTTCTTCCTCTTGCAAGGCGAAAGAAACTTGCATCAAGACAGGCACAAAATGTGGCAATTCCCTCAACTGGTGGAAGCCTCTATGTTTCCTCTCCTCTCACACACAGGTTTAAAGACCTTCAATCCCCTGTCATCATATGAAGGCGATCTGGTTTGGTGGCAGATCTTGAGCCTCAGACCTCTGCTCACAAAAGACCTTTGGTTTTATTACTGCCTATGTATTCCCTGAGGTGACTGTTCCCAGGGGTTAATCCTCAAAACCATCACCCCAGTTGTGGAGTGGAGATGTCTGGACAAAAGGAGGTATCTGAGTACCTGTTTCATGGGATGAACTCAATCATTTGTATTCATGAGTGCTCCTTCCCTTGCCTGGCTGGCCTGTGGGATATGAGCTGGCCATTGTCCTCAGTTCAAACCCCCAGATTCAGGGTCTGCATCAAACTTGCTGAAACTATGGGAAGTCACTGCTCACACCTACTACTATGGTAGTCCTCATACTTGACTGCAGTTAGCAGATTCCTCCAGACATCCCTTCTTTGTATGTGCAGCACCCCTTGCACAGTGCTGTGCGGGAGCAGGATTTGCGCATAGGGAGGTAGGAGCAGCGAGTGTGTTTTTCCTTCTGCTGAAGTTGTTCAGTTTGGTTGTGGTGATCAAGTGAACCCAGAGCCAGGGAGACCATATAAACCGCCTGGTGAGCACAGCCTTATACCATTTGATTTATCAGGAGATCCTAAATTACCAGTTATGGGGGGAAAGCCATTAATGGCCACGAGGTGATAGATGACATGCATCACTGCAATGGGGCTACAGCACAACACTTTGACCCAGACATGGAGGCTGAGGCCTGTGGAGTGAGTCAGTGTCACCATGGGCATGCAGAGCTCCTGTGTGACCAGTGTATGATGGCTCTGCCTATCCCATATCAGAGCAAAGGGCTCATAAAACCAGCAGATTTAGTTATACAATATATATAACAACAAAATCAGTTTCTTTGACATCAGTCAAATACCCAGCCAACTTTTAAGTCCTTGTCTGCCACAGATCAGTATCTTAAGCTAAAAATCTTCTTCCAAAGGCTCCCAGCAGGTAGGCTACAATCACATTCAGTTTCTCTCTGTTTCTCTCTTTCTTTGACTTAGTGGAAATTTAATTGTTCTGTGAAAACTGAAAACTTCAAGGGAAGGACTGATAAAGGTATTGGAGTTTAGTTTCTGGATGGGCAGTGTTTTCTCCAGACAAACTGGAATACCTCCTGGTTCTGAGATGAGATTATGGCTGCAAAATTCATGGAATGAATCAAATGCTTGGATTTAAGTTTTGTCGGTGAATGCAACATTTATATTTCTTCTCTTCAGCAAAGTCCCACGGGCTTCAGTGACATTGGCTGTGATGCCCGAAAGAAAAGAGCTTCATGACTAGGCATGTCTGTCAAACAATGGATTTTATGTTCTTTATGGAATGTATTCTGTCCTTGGAGCTATGCAGGTGGAATACAGTGCCACTTAAAAGTCCTGTTATTTTTCAAGAGAGCCCCATTTGCCCATACATATTTCATTAAGGCTGAGTCCTAACAGTGCAAACTACTGACCGTTCCTGAGCAATCTGCCTTAACAGCAATACAGCAAAACTAGGGAAAACAATTCTTAGCAACTAACAATTTTCTAATAATTCTGGCTCTACAAAACCTAAAACCAAACCAGGAGAACATTCTTCAAAATGGCCCTTTTAAACCAAAGAGAAACAATGAGAGAGGATCTGCTGCAAGCTTTTACTGAAAGCTTTACTCATGCAAAACTTCCTCTGGCATTACTTAAATCAGCCTTTGTTAGAATCAAACAGAGGCATAGACCTGAAATAGTTCCTGAAATTATTTAGCAGTGTTGTGCCTGGTTTTCCAGTCTTCTCTCACTTTACATCCCTGTCAACACCGGTGGGAAGGAGCAGGGAATCAATCCATATAATTACTTTTGAAAATATTACTTTCAAGTTTTAAGCTGAACACATGAAAGTTTTGAACAGAAATAAAGTACAATAGATAAGATAAAGATTACAAATGGTGGTAGAAAAAAAGGATCATTTAAGTATAATTCCTCTCTGAAGATTCCTAATTTGAAATGCAGAACAAATGGCAGAAAAGCTCAGTGACATTTCAGAATGGTTACTCAGAAGAAAAATATAGCCATAAAACAGTTAACAAAATGCCCGTATAATTAATCTATAGCAGTTTTAATAGATTTTCTTTAACAGTTTAAAACTTATTTTAGATATATATTAGCAAATTAACCATCATTTTATTTAAAATTAGGTAAGGTGCTCATTCTTTTAATGATAACAAAACTCGATTGTAGCAAGGCAAACTAGCTGGAGCCTACTCTGCAAGAACATCAAAGGACAGCTTAGCTTTCATTTGCAAAGAGAAAAGAAATTCGTAGGTTTCTTCACAGCCCATATTATAGTACCAGAAATTGCATTTTTTTCTGTAAGAAATATATCCTTTAGAATATTAAAAAAATAAGTTTAATAAAGCCTGTGCTTAAAACAGCCAAAGTACTGTATGAAAAAAAATTGCACATTTGATACCATTAAAACCCTGTTTTTTCATCCACAGGGTAATATGAGTAGTATATGATGTTATTGGAAGGTCTCTTGAACAGGGCTGATTTTCCTAAGCTATCAGAGCTTCTCCCAGCCAGGTGAAATGTGCAGCGAACGCACGGTGGTTGTCATGGCAGCTGCCAGCCATCACACACCACTAACCTTTTCGTTCCCTGGGCTGATACTTCCCTTGGAGGTACCATCCAAATGATGTATTCCTATTGTGACCATTGAGTAATCCTTAGCCATAATTTTTGCCTCCTTTTTCAAACTCTTCATTTGTGCTAGCTGGAGCTGTCTGGAATCATATGCAAGTGCTGGGATAGTGTTCACTAAAATCAGCTGGAAAGGTTTCTTCTCCTCCTTGTAGCGACACTGAATGTATCGGGAGAAAGCTGAGCGGTAGGTTTTATTGAACAGTGTATATACGAGTGGGTTGACAGCTGAAGAAAGGTAACCAATCCAAACAAATATGTTAAGGAGTCCTCCAATGACTTTTTCACTGCATGATTCCTTGCAGATTACAGCCATCACATTGGTGATGAAAAATGGACACCACATCACAACAAACAGAAAGAAGACAATGCCAAGAACCTTGGAAGCCTTCTGCTCGTTGCTGATGGATTGCATGGTTCTTCTCCCAGAAGTCCCCACGTCTCTGTTCAAGGAGCGCTGAAAGAGTTTTTCTGAGGACAGGGAACTCTGAGGGAGGAAGCTAAATGAGGCAAACTTGGTCTTTGGGCCGATGTCATTCACACACAGCATAGCTTCCTTCTGCAGCGACTTGATGGTTAAAAAGTAAGTGACTACCATGATGGTTAGAGGGATGAAGAATGCCACAAAAGAGCCTACTAGAACAAAATTCTCATCTGCAAGTAAGCAGCTGCAATTCTTAAACACTTTGGATTTATCTTGTAGTCCAAAGACGGGTACAGGCATGGAAATACCTGAAGGTAGATCAGAGAAAGAAGAGATTAAACACAATAATGAAAAACAACATTTCTGGTCTCCAAGAATAAAATAAACAAACATCTACCTGTGTTCTACCTGTGGCTGAGGTGATCTCAGCTATATGCATATCACCTCAGCCACAGGCAGAACACATTTGTTTACATCCAACTGTCTTATGACACATGGTAGCCACAAAAGCATAACTCCTTAAATTCTTGGTTCTTATCCCCTTGTAATGGTCTCTAAACTAGCTCCTTGGTTCCTGCTACCTTGCCAAAAGCTTTTATAAACTATGATCAAGGTGATACTGTCTTTCTTTTCTGAAGTGGCTTAAGAGTTTCACAGTAGAGGATTAGAAGTGTTCTGGTACTGGTTTCTGTGTAGACTAGGAAATTCTAGTGTTAGGAGGAAAGCTAATTTTTTTTTATAGTAGGTCTTAGACTAATCTTTCAGTGGGTCTTTCCCTTCTCTTCCTGTAATATCTGTACAGTCAACATAGTCTAAATGTTAAAAACAACTTTCCATGGCAATGGAAATGGCAATGACAAGTGGGGACAAATTAAGCCCTGAGAGACACCAATATGAGGCAGCCTGAGATGTGGTTTACCCTTCAGAACTGCAAAGGTCCTTTCACAGTATTGTCAAATGCTGGAGGTTGCTCTCTCAATGCACAGCCATGCAAACTTTGTCTTCCCCTGGAGTATGTGCTGCATCCTTGCCTTGTCATGAATGGTAAGGCAAGGGGATGAAATCCATTCTGCTTGGAATGTTCTGTCTGATTCAACCTACTCAGCCATTTCCTAGGGGACTCCTGCAAATGCTGTTAGTGTCTGAGCAAAATCAAACAGCTGCTGTTTCTTTGGTTGTTGGTTTGGGGTCTTTTTTCAGCATTTGTCTCTTCCCCTCGATGCTGTCTCTCTATGAGAGGCAATGTTCAGACAGTGAAAGGGATGATGTGCTGTGAAGACAGCAGAGGCAGAGTTGTGAAGCAGGGGATGATAATGCAGCCCTGTTTGGATAAAAGCAGCTAGGAGTGTGATTCCTGGGGAAAGTTACCATAATCTGGGATCTTCAATCCCATTTGCATTTTTAACAGAAATCCCAGTAGCTGTATTTGGCTTATAAGGAAGAAACACACTAATTAGAGAAGAATTTCTTATGGTGTGAGGAGGATGATGTGCCCTACTTTGTTCAGTGTATGCCCAAGAATGTCCCTACTGATTCACAGATGAGTCCTGAAACATCAGCTTTTCAATGGTACCTTCCTCTGCCTCTCTTTTCCTCCTTCCCACTCTGGTGCTTAGACTGAGAGCCCTTTAAAAGCATAGGCTATCTCTTAATTTCACACACTTCCAGTGCCCAGTGTAATACCTCTAGTCCTAGAGGAAGGCTGTGGAGTACAGGCTCAATACCAAACAATAATGATAACAGAAATAATAAAATTACGCTATTATTCTCTTGAAATGCTTCAGTCTTTTGGTGCTTTTGGAACTTCTATAAAGATCTTTATTTTTCCCAGAACACTGTAGCTTAGTTTATCTTTGCAACTTTGAACTGAGTCATGGCAATGTCTCAGGCCAGTTTAGAAAAGTGCTGCTCTTATCTGTCCAGGGCAGAGGCTGGTGGAGAGCCTGTGGTATTACTCTTTCTTCTGCTGCTGCACAAGGTCTAAATGCTTGAACTGGGCCTAGGAGAAGCCAGTGGCTAATACTGAAACTTGTGCAGTTTGCGGCACATCCTGAATTGAGCTGACAGAAACTTCAAGTGACTCCAGGAAAACTTCTGGCTAAAAAGGTCAGGTCAGTCTGACTGACAGCATGTAGGAAGAGGTCACCTGCAGAAGCCAGACTGCCCAGCTGCAGCTGAGTAATCTGTGGTGCTGAGCACCTCCAAGGAAATGAGGAATGCTTTGAAGTTCCTTTTCTTTTTTAGATGAGTTGAAGGGGTGATGAAGGCACACAGTGCCTTCCAGCATTACACTTCAGCTGCATGAAGACACAACATTAGTCAGAGCAATACCACAAGTTTCCTGTCTGCTTCTGCCCTGTGCTGATAACAGCAAGGCTGTTTTTATATTTCATTCAAAGACCTAGTGTGAGCTGCAGAGATAAAATAAACAGTGGTATTGACAGAGTTAAAAGATGCCTTTCATTACTACCTTATGGTTCAGCTGCATGAGGAGGCATGAGTGCAGAGGCAGCAGCACTAGAAAAAGGAAAATTTTAGCATAATTGCATGCTTTTTCAAGTAAAGGGCCTAAGTTAGTTACAGCTCCTCACCTGAAACAGAGAGCGGCAATTCCCCAACTGTTTTGTTTTGTTGTTAGCAGCTTCTGGAGACTGGCATCTAAACTCAGATTTCTGGCTTTAAAAAATGGAAATGAGCTTCAACCTGCAGCTGAAGTTTCCACATTTGGTTGTCATTCCATTAACAAGCACAAAAGTGCTGCACCCAGCACAGCTGTAGAAGGCACTGCTAATCATGTAATTTTTTCTGAGTGACCATTCAAGGCATCTTTCCCCTACACCCACAGGTAAGAGGACTGTATAGTTTGAAAACAGCAGAAGTACCACGTTTCAGTGGCAGAGAACACTGACAGCTGTAGCCTGCTTTTTATGTACGTCCTAGTTCAGCTGATGCAGGAGATCCCACAAATTATATTGTGTCATTCCTGCACAGAATAAATAAATTTCCAGCCCATTTTTCTCTTTTCCTGTCTCTACAGGAACTAACTTACTTCTCCCTTCCTGAAAGGAGCAGAGTTTGTCCCTCTTCAAAAGCTGGTTTTTGGCTTCTACAGCATTAGGATAGCAAATCCCATGAGGACACAGGGATCAAATTCAAAGGCAGTCGTGTTTAAACTGTAAATAAAGGAGCTTCCATGTGCAATCCACATCCACTATTTTGATAGAATTTTTAGGAAGCATCACATATGGCCAAGAATATCACCCACATGTAACTGAGGTTTGGTCAAGAACAAGTTTATTCCGTAAATCCGTAACAAAAAGTCCTGGTATAAGTTGCATTAGCGTTGTTGCAGCTGACTGAATGAATTCTTTAAAAGTTGAAGCTCAGTGGTCTATTTCATCTTGATGATTCAGGAGTATAATTCCTTGTTGGTTTATGGCCCTTGCTTTCCAACTCCCTGCTCTTGGTGACTGTGGATGTTTAAGAAGACACATACGGTGCCTGTGCATTCAAACATCATAAGAAGGAAATCAGCTTCACAAGAAAGGGTCATGCAGAGCTACCAGGTAGGGACAAACATGTATTTGGGAAACGGAGCATGTGCAAACAGTAGATCTGGATGAAACAACCCGATAGGGCTGTAACAGAACAGCTATTCCACACACTGCCCATTCCACGTTCCTGGCTCCCACTCGCCCAAGGTCAGTCTGGAAAAAATCTTGTTATCCCCTGAGGGCTTTTTAATGGTTTATCTTTCTTGGCTTCCAAAACAAAGTAAGCTGAGGCACGAGGAAGCATTCAGCACAGAATGGAAGCATCCGTTCAAGCCCTGAAGGTACATTAGCCACTCCATTTCCAGTTGACATTCCCACTTAGAACATTTTCCCTTGTGGACAAACCCTAAATATTATGTTCCTCTGGTACAAGGTGGTTTATTTATATAGCTTGATTTATACAAGGTGGATGTCTCAAACTAGGGATTTTAATAAACCACACAACAGATCCCAAACAATAAAGACCAGTAATAAATCCTGCATTAAACCTCAAGCATTTGGGCACAGTTTCAGAATGACAAAATGCTCTTGAAAACACCAAAGGTTAAGAATTAGAGCAATGGCATCCTTCTTTTTGTTCTCGCAAAATGCCTGGTAAAATTGACAAAGGTTGATTTACTGGTACACATTGCTGACTGCAGAGGTATACAACAGCCATAAAACCACTTTAGCTGGACAGGTAAACTGGGTTTGCAGCTGCCTTGAGCTGCTGAGACTATCAATAAATTAAAGCTAGAATTTACAATATTCCCCGCAGGATGGCACACTTGTGTTACTTAGGGTGAACTGATAAGGTCAAGGTTCCTTTTGTGAAGTTTCCTTCAAGCAGAAGCTGTCAGTCACATGCTTTCACCTCACATATATCCATTTCAAATGATTTTAATACAAATGAGCATTACCCTGTGCCTTAACAAATATCCAAGGGATAGAAATTACCTTTTTGAAATGTCATTATAGTTTCTCAAGACCTTGGTTCACCTTCTCATGAAAAAGGAAAAACCTCCCCATCTGAAGTTTTAGCAGTCACATTGGTTCAGACATAACAGGTTACAGGCCAGCTCATGGGCCACTGCACAGAGATGTGCTGTGACATTGAATCAGAAAGGATTTCTGCTTGGAGAAAGCCAGTCTCTCCTTCAAGCAGCTCAGTGTGGCAATACTGTCTAATTTCTTTAGAGAAGCCCATGCCCAGTATCTGATGCCTTTTTATACTCAGAAAATGTCATCCTTTGGTACATCTACGCTTTCAAACAACAAACAGTTGTCCATGTACACTCGCCTGCTACATCCCAAGTCATACGAGGCATACTCTCAGTTTCACGTTGTATAAAAATTTCCTTGCTGCACACTGCCATCATATTATTTTCAATATTTTTTACTTAAACAACCACACAAAACAGTATTTATTCACTTGGGCTACCATGGTGCATGTTAGCTTGCTCTAGGAACACAAGCCACAATCAGCCATTTGCAGGGGAAGGACCATGGACCATATCCTCCCCTGAGTATCCAGGATGTAAATATGCCTGAATATTATATCAGGAGCCGGAGTTTAGCCACAGCTATTTTCATTAAAACATCTGCAGAAGAGCCACTCAGTCTGGCTCCATGTCTCTGCTTGGTGTTTGGCACTCACTAGTGTAGGAGTCATCATTTCGCCAGAGCTGCAAACACTTAGCTGTTTTTTCTGAATGCACCTGAAAATGTTCCCAACTGATTCCTTTCCAGTCATGGCAAACCTTTCACTGTTATAATTTTTTGCTGCAAAAATAGTACCAGCCACATTTTCAATAGCAAGGTTGTGCAGTTTGCTATTGGGTGGCAATGCAGAAGCACAAATTTCCGCTTGGGGAGAGGGGAGGTTGAAAAACTCTGGTTGGACTGAGAATCACCATCTGGGGCTGCATCTAGTCAGCATGAATGTTCAAAAAACTTCTCCCTTTCCTAGTCAGTGTGGCAGTGGGCCCAAAGTCCCGGCCTAGAATTTCTTCTCACGTGTGAGACAAGCATGGAGTTTTCCCCTAACGGTAGGTACATGCGTTAGTGGGGGTAGGAGTAAGTGAGGAGGTTTCTCTCACAAATCCCCACATAATACTTGCTTTCAGATGGATTTCCTCGAGAGCTAAGTCAGTCTGGTGGAGCATCATCTCCTTTCTGCATCCCGAGAGGCTGTTCTCACAGGACTGGAATCAGAGTGGGTCCAAACATTTTCCACATCACTGTTTACAAACTGTATTTAGTCCTTTATTCAAGGGCACACACAGAGGTGGTTTTCTGTATCTTTCCCTTGGAACACTTTATTTGGTCATACATCTTCTATTTAATACAACTGAAAGGAAAACTAATTTAAATTTAACTTCACATTGAGGGTGGCAGGTAATACTTGGATTACTCTTATAATTTTAAAATGGCTTTACTCTTGGCAGCTCAGAAAATCTCTAAGGAAACATATTATTTAGCCTAGTAGGAGATAGATTCAGTTCACTTTATGTATGAAAATTATTGTAATTGATCATTTATGCCATAAATCATCTATTTCACTTTAGAAAAACAAAATCAGAGAAGTCTGTGTCCTCCTAATATGTTTCTCATTTATGTCCTCACTCCTGAAGCCTATTTCTTATAAGACCAGAGATGTGTCTCTCCAAATTAATTTATAGGAATGTGACAGTAAATTAAATAGAAATAGGATTAGAGGAGTATTACCAGGAGGACAGTGCAAGAAAAGAAGGCCAGGTGCCCTTTTTGACCTAAGTGATTAGAAACCCAGGGCTCAGAGCAGGGTCAGTTATGAGAGAGGCAGCTGATGGAGTCGCTTGCTGCTTTGGTGTAATGCTGTTTACTTATAAAATGTGCACACAGCCCAAAGGCAGCAGAATCCAACAGCAGGAAGCAGTTTCTTTGCTTTTGGCTTTAAGTGCTTTCTCTGCCTATACACACCTCAAATCCTCTTTGTTAGTTGTGCTGCAGGACTTGTTTACAGTCTGGTCCTTCTTATTTTCTCACTGGATGTTCCGGACCTTTTGTACAGTAATTTCCAGTGGAACCTCTTCACAAGCACCATTTTTGCTTTTCAGCTAGTGAGATTATCTTTGGTCTGGGCTGAGGCTTCTGCCAATGTGCTTATTGGCTTCTCACACATCTCAAAGTGAGAGAAGTTGTTATCCCTCTGTGTAATATGGTTACTCAGTCACTAAAAGGAGTAGCAGAGGCACATAGAAGTCTACACTTATCAAACAGCTAGAAATAAATAAATAAAGGTTTATAAATGTCCTGAAGCAATTTCTTTTGCAGAAGGATTCAGGGACTGGGGATTTCAGATGATGCCATTCAAGTGTGCAGCAGAGAGCAATGGTGAATAGACCCCAGCAGTTTCACCTGAGTGAGCTGAAAGAGAAAGTCTTGTTATTGCAACCAAACCCTCCTAATTCAGTGCCTGCGCAGGTTGGCAGAGGCTGCCTTCACTGTCTGCTGACTGCAGTGGGCAGGGGCGAAGCCTCCAAGGAATAAGAAACTACTGGACAAAACTGTGCTGCCTGGTCTGGTCTTTCATAAGCAGAGAGGTAGTCACATGTCCGAAAGCTAGTCTTGGTGTCTCACTGGAACGTTAATTATTTCAGTTATTTCCTAACATGCTCGTAGTTATTCCCAGGTAATGACCTTCTTGACATATGACAGCATGTTGTCTCATTTTAGCTGAAGCTCTGCAGTGATTCTGTCTTTGTAGAGTAAAAGTCTTTCTTCTTGGAGTTAGTATGCTGCCTTCACCTCTAGGGCCAGCAGATAGAAAGAATATGTAGAAACCTCAGAAAATTAAAAGGCTTTCTTAATTTATACAGAAATTTTCTTTTAGATGACACATACTTGCATTCGATCTGCTTGTTTACTATAGCATTTATATCTATTGAAGGACACGTAACTTTTTCTAAACAAGCCAGAAATACCACACTGCCTAGTAAGTGGAATTTTGTACAATATGGCTCAAGAACAAAATAAGGTGTAATACATGCCATTTTCTTCACCAGGTCTGCCATGGGTTTGATTAATCTTCTTTTTACTGTTCTTGGGTAGACCTCATGGTCTGATTATGAATATTTTAGTGATGTTAAACCTGGAGAAAGAGGTCAAAGGACCCCAGACCTAGACTCAGTAAGGGTGTCAACCTTTAGAGAAGTAGTAAATGTCTTTGCCTTGTGTAGATTACTGTGTCAGTACAATACATTATAAATGCACATATGGGAAAGAAGAGCAAGACAAGAAGGTATCTGGGCCTGCTTTTGCAGCAGAAGTCAGACAGAGCGTTTAGCTCCAGGATGTCCAGGAGGTTAAAAGCCAATAATAGAGACAGTCTAAAAATCCTTTTCCTCTTTATTAAACCAGAGGAACACACTCATCCTGATCCCCAGTAAGGAGCACACTATCCTGCCATGTAGAGCTAATTTGTTCACCTGAGAAAGCACCAACACTGTGTTTCCCGTGTGAAAATTTAGCCCATCCTTAGAGATGGGACAAAGAAATGTTTATGGGAGTGATTCAGCAGTGTTTTGGTACCACACTGCCACATCACATCTGAGATGAAATTGCTCCTCCTGAATTCTGGTCTTTGGTGAGATTGAGACTTATCACTGTCCCCGAGCCTGGAAAGAGGTGGTGTCTGGCTAAGCCTGGACAGGAGGCCAACAAAGCAGCTTGCCCAGGGGATGCTGGCTGAGCAGAGCCCTAGTCCAAGAAAGACAGACAGCAGCTACAATCCTGCCATCAGCTGGGAGTTGGAAGGGAGATGGTGATGTTCTCCTCCAGGAGACATAGGCTGATGTCAGCTGTGTAACTCCTTCATCTGTCATGCTTAGAAGTGATGAGTAAAGAGCTGAATATTTAGTCTGAAAAATTGCAAGAGGTTCTGCAGGTCGTCAGCTGAATTCTGTGCAGAGGGATGAGGTGCTTCTCATTCTATTTAAGACTGCTCCTTCTGTGGCTCAGCAAAATGAAGAAGAACAGGTTAAACACTCTTTTTCTGCTCTGTATACTCAGTTAATGTTTGTTTTAAGTTCTCTGTAATAATGGTTTAATTTCTACTCAAAGGAAGTATGGTTGTCATTGACTTAGGTAAGTATGTTAATCTGAAAAGAGCCTCTGTGTGGAATCAACTCCAGCCACCTGTGATATCCTTTCTGTTTAGTGTGGGACCTCTCTGTACTCCATGCTGGATGGCTTCATAGTGTTCACTGTTCAGCCTGCTAGGACAATAGATTTTGGGATAATTGTGCTTTGAGAAAGAAAGAAATACCATATCTTTGTTATAGGATCCTACTACATCACACACTATCAGTCTGTCTTTTTAGCTTTGAATCTCCTGAAGGGTCCTCAGGGCTAATTTATTATGAGCTATACGTGCTGCATACACAGTAGAATACTTGTTGTAGCAACAAGTTACAGATTATGGAAAGATCTTACATATTCCACTACCATAAGCAACTAATGGGATGCCTCTTGTCTAAGTGACAAGATCCTCTACTATCCTAGTTTTTATACTTCTGGTCTTTTAATTATTACATGGTGTGACTTGTTGAGAGCTGATAATTTACTGAACTCTGCCTTAATCCTCCACTGAATGGAATAGATTTCTGTTGGTGTCTCTAAGATTTCTTCAGCAGTGCTGCTTGGCATTGTTTTGTAGTTTAAAAGGAGACTGAATGTAGCTATCAGATAAAATTTTTAATTATTATCTTTTTTTTTTTTTCCACAACAACTTCACACTCCATCTGAAGGGCACAGATAACCAAAGCTGTAATTTTTCTGGATTTTCTAGACCTCAGACCATGTCCCAGCTTTATCTCTATGCCTTCTTTTGCAGTTGCTTGCAGAGGCTGCTGATTAGGAAAATGGTCAGCTTATTACTAATTATACAAGGAGACTGAAGCAATGGCTGGACAGTTATTGGGGTAGATGCCCTGATGTGATGGATAATTTGGAAGGAAAAATGGAAAAGAAGCATCTTAGAGGCCTGCACTTGTCTGCAGATTGTGATTCAGGATGCTGAAACTTTATGTTTCACTGCCCACCCTGTGGCTAATGCCCTTCAGCCTGACTGAGTCAGAATGCCCTGGTCACAAATAGAAGGCAGGATTGCAGAAGAGGTGAAAAAGGGATAAATCATATCTGCCCATACTTCCCATCTACAGGTATCGGCAGGTGCTATAGCATAATCCCTAGGGTTATCTTTCTGCTAAATGTCACAAGGCACCTTGAAAATGAAAAATTAATACATGAACTGTCCTTGCAACAAGAAATACAGGAGGGAACTCCTCATGTCCTGTAGCGGTCTGCAAGGCACTGCTGGTTTTAACTGCTGAACATTCAAGCTAAAACTTCTGAGTACTTCTATGCTTGTAAGGAGAAATTTACACTGCTCACTCAGTGCACCTGAGAACTAAACCCAAACAGCATTTCTGTCGGGACACTCACAGTTCAGCTCAGTCTGTGATCCTAGCAGCAGTGGTCAATTTGACATTTCAGAACTCAGATCAAATACAAAATGATAACAAGGGCAATGTTCTGCCAAAAAGAAACAAGTCTTCCCAGTGGGTGTGATTTACTTACAACATAAAAGCAGGATTGAATGCTGTGAAATACACAGATTCCAATTTTGAACAGCCAGAAAAGAGAGCCCTTATCACAATGCCACAGACTGCTTTCAGGACATCTTAGGAGTTCAACAGGCTATCTTCTATCAATGGCTCTGGAGGACATGGGAGAAATCAGCTGACAGGTATTTCTAAATTTGTTGCAGGTAACTAGGAATACGTTGTCTCAGTTCTGACAAAACCCCTGACTTTTATTCCTTGGGCTTCTGCTTAGAAAGGATGCCAATGGTCCAGCCCAGGAAATGGATGGGGAAAGGTAATTACAGCCTAGGCGTGTGACAAATTGCAACATTTCTGCTAATTGGGATAAATGTAAGGATTTCATTTGGAAGTAGAATTCTGTGATACATGTATCTTTCTTAAAATCGAAAAATGCAATATCTGGCTTAAGTTAAATTAAATTCTTTAAAATACATAAAAGAAGTTGTGAAATTGCCCTGTATAATTTTTAAATTAAAGAAATTTTCTCTCTTCTTGACATTTTCCTTTATGCAACACAATGTTACTTTATCAACATCATTTTTCATTTAGAGGATGATTAAATGCAATTACAGTGTAGAGACGACAGAGTTTATAAATCCCAACGCAATTCCCTGTACATTTCTTTTCTGCTAATTTATATTGTATGTGGCTTCTGCTGTGTGGAAATCCTAGCTCCTCTGACAAAAGATGCTCAAGTAACTTCTTGGTCAAGATGCCTTTTTGAGCATGTACTATTGTAGAGACCTCCTAGAAAAAGACTAGAGCAGACTGTGAACATGTCCTTTCTGCATTTTGCAACACCTCACATTGCACTTGCTGCAGAAAAGGGTATCCTTCAGTAGGGCCCAGGCTCATCCTTCCCCCTCCACATGGGGAATCCATTATGGATACTTGTATGTATTGTACACTGTGCTGGGAATGTGACTGGCTAAAAAGTACATACTTTCAGAGAAGGGTGAGTAACTTATGATGGACACTGTGTTGTTATTGCCTTTTTTCTTAAAAGATTCCATTTGTGGATATATCCTGATATATCTCTGATATATCCTACGAAGAGAGACTGGCTGGTTTTAGGTCATATTGCCACCCACCAACTTATTCATTCAAAGAAATCTCATAATAGGACAGGCCTGGACCAAGTGAAATTAATGTTTCTTTGCCTGTAGCATCAAGAGGAAGAAGAACATGGTCCTTGTGCCCTTCAAAACAACAAGTTAAAAAAAAAAAAGACAATTAACAAATTCTTTCATCAGTACCTTGACTAACCAGGTTCTTTCCACGTAGCTCTGCTATTAAAATACAGCTCTATTGTTTATAACCTGCCTTTAAAAATAAACCCAAAGCAGAAAGAAATGCCACATATAAATGCTGTGACCACTCCTCATTCCTTTTTTCACCCATAAGGCAGAATGTTTCTTGCAAACAAAGTTCTCACAAAATGAGTGTGTGCCTTTTTCACAGGCAAAAACCTTCATATCATCCTGATGTAATTACCCAAAGAATATGGTAAATGTATACATAATATTCTTCAGTTTTATATTTAATTATTCTTCATTTAATGATACATATCTACGGGTATAATGTGTTCTACCCCATCTAGATGTATGCCAGGTTGCTCATTGTCTCTGGTTTGGAAATGTATCCCTATGGACATATGAGCCTTTGTTGTTTCTTATCTCTGTTTTTCCAAATCTGGAGAATTCAGAAAGCAGTTCAATCATTAACATTCCTTTGAGCATTTTTTTAATAAAGAAAATGATAAGGTTAGTAACATCTCCTTGTCAGATAATGAAAAAAAATATACAAGTTCAAAATGCAAGTTTTTTGAACTTCCACATTATGTTATGAGGGGGAAATATGGGTGGCAAGCTGATGGTCTGGTGGATGAGATGTGTTCAGTCTGCTGGGAACAACAAATCGAGTAAAGGATTCTGTTACATGGGAAATATGGAAATAATTTACATGACTGAGGAAAGTAAATAAGATATTTACGTCTCTTTCTCAGAACCACCTTAAGTAATGTCTCATAACCAGAATACATGTGCTAGTCAACTCAGAAATGTGCATCACAACAGTTATTGTCAATTTCATGGAAGTGAATGTTACCTTCCCTCAGACAACCTATACATGAATGGCCCTTCTACTGAAATAATTGTTGCTGATTACTGCGCCTCATACACGGTGTCTCTATAAAGTAATAGAATGAAGATTCTATTTCTGAGATGGTTCTGAATCTCTAATACTTCATTTGAGAAATCTCATGCCAACTCCTTTCATTATAATTTATGCAAATTTCTCTCAAAACTGCTAAGAATGCAAAGTCAAGTTTTCACAAGAAGAAATGGAAGTGAAGTGTACGACTACATGGGAAAGAGGGTAGTGTAGTAGATATTTCAAGTTTAGCTCCATTTAGATGCTCAACTATAAATCTATATTGTCAAAATACAGTTCAGAGTGTAATTATTTGCAATTCTATGTATTTTGTCAGTATATTCCATGGTATAACAAATTGTCTTTTCCTATGCCAATCCATCCCTAAAATAGACTTGAATGAAGTGGCACATTATGTCGTCTGGAAGAAATGGATATGTAGCAAATTTGGGACAGGGATTCCCAACCTGCCACCTCTTGGTTGTTTGTGCCTTTTGAAAACTGTAAAGTGACTTTCAAATGAAAGCTGTCCTTGGCAGAAGGAGGAGCGAGCTGACGGAGGTCAAAGTTTTCAGCAAACCACAATCCAGAGACACGGTGGTTGTACTCTCCCAGTCCCAGCTGCTTCCCTGGCCCTTCATACTCTGTAGGGCAACAAGAAGTCATGCAGAGAGATTGCAGGCAGCCTGTGGAGCAGGTGTAAGCCTCTGTGTCAGCAAAAAGTGTCACGCTGCCAAATTATTAGGGCCTCAGTTGCACTGGGCTTGTTTTGTACACCTGGAGGTAACTTTAACTCCAACACTTTGGAGAATGTTGCTTCACATGCTACAGCATTTCTAATTTTTGAAGCCTCAAAAGCAACGGCAGAATTTTAGAGTTATGTAGTGGGAAGTATTTTACCAGCTTCATCCAGCTCGATCTTGGAATTTTTTTCTGCATGAGAGGTACTGAATAAATCTAAGTTGTTAGTGACTGGGGAGTGCAGAGACTGCCTGAAGGCAGTGAACAGATGTGTAGGCTGAGTGAGAAATGATAAGAGAAAACTCAGCTTAGAGTGTTTGGGTTTTGTCAAACTTCACATTACTTAGACCATTAACAGAGGAATAGGGAGAAATAAGAACTGAGGAATGTTATAAATATAAGGACTTAACATTCATGACTGTAAATCTTTTGTGTGACCGTTTCAAGGATTTTTAAAAGAGTGAATGATGCACTGTTAGCCTCTCGCAAAGCAATGTGTTTGTTAGTCCCACTTAGGACTGAGAGGTATTTTACCTGTATTTTTAGCACAGGCTCTATTTACAGTTCTATAGATTCCAATTCTATTCAAAATTCTGAGTTTTTTAGCAAGGAGAAATGCTTTGGCTGTTTATACCTGTTCTCAGTAATGACCTCTGTGCTTTAAAACAAATGGAACAACTTTCAGGGTGTAATGGGCTTTTGCCTTCAACAGCTACAAATAATCTAATTATCCAGCCACTGTGAGTACTGGATGATTTAAGAATTAAAGGCACGATTAGAATCTGTTACAGTAATTAGAATCTATTTTAAACCAATTGCCTATGGCATTGCATGGTCTAGCGAAAGAAAGGCTGCTGGCTAAATGCTTTTCTTCCACTAAATGCAAAACCAAATATTAACACACATTTATTTTTTTAAACTGAGAAAGTCAAGATTTCATGTGCCAGGTCAATCAAACTATTTGTGTTTTTTTCTGCTGTTTTTAAAATGCTTCATATGTCACTAAAACCAATGGAAGGAAAATCGCTGATTGACTGGTCTTTGGATCAATTAACTGAAAAAAATTATGAATGTAGTGAATAGAAGGAAAATTACAAATGTAGCGAACAAAAGTGTAATTATTTAGGTAAATTAGAAGTCATAATGAAGGGGACGTGGGTAGATTGGGAAACACTGTAAGAACTTCTGCAGACCCTACAAATCATCTACAAGTATTTGCAGGAGTCTGTAAAGCAGGTGGATAAGGGTAATCCAGCTGATATAATGTTCCTGGATCTCTAGAAAGCTTTGACAAGACTGTTTTGACAAAGGCTGTTAAAGAAATTAAACAGTAATGCCAGAAAAAGAAGGATCCTCTTGTAGAAAAAGGATGGGTTAAAGAACAAAAAGTTGAAAAACAAGTGGTGGGATTAAACAGTTTGTTTCCATAGTGAGGGTGGTCGAACGTAGCATCCAACAACCCCCTGTGTTCATCAGTGCTGTTCAGTCCAGCCATGACCTGTTTGCGTGGACACTGGAACTTATTAAATGTTCTGGCCAACACACTGGTTGTTTCCCCCTCTTCCTCTGCTAAAATGAACTCCTGCACAGGGGAATATAACATCTTTCATTTCTTTCTCTTGCTTTTTACCCTCCAACAAATACATCAGAGAGTTCACAGGGCACCAGCTCAGCTGCAAACTGCAGGAGCATGGGGAAGTCAAAGGTTATCTATCTGAGGCTGGAGAGCAAAACCTTGGATCTGAATTTTTAAGTCAGATGCCAGCCACACCGTGCACTGTGCAGGGTGTGTTGTGCCCAATGCTGGCTCTGCCCGTGCCAGCTATCACAGAATCATAGAGCGGTTTGTGTTGGAAAGGACCTTCAAGATAATCTGGTTCCAACCCCCCTGTCATGGGCAGGGACACCTTCCTCCAGACCAGGTTGCTCAGAGCCCCACTGAACACTTCTAGGGATGGGGCATCTACAGCTTCTCTGGGCAACCTGTATCAGTGCCTGAGCATCCTCACTTCACCCTGGGGAGAGTTCTGAGCCATAGCTATGTGAAAATGCAAAGAGTTAAATAACTTGTAGCCCCGTCACTCTAAGTAGCACTGATAGTCTAGAGAGTGGTAAATGATACATAGATCATCTCTTTATTCAGGAAGCATGTCCTACTAGTAAATGATATAGAAAGAACCTTCAGAAACCATTTCCTACATATTCTGAGCTGGATGGTGGCAGGTCAGGAGGACAGGGTTGATGAATGACTCACAGCAGGTTGCATGGATGATCTGGGATCTATTAAGGTTCCTTAGAATGATGTTGTTGGATTTTTTTTCCTAATAATATAGTGATGTGCCATGGTGTAAACTCAGTCCAGCCTGGCAGTGACTAGTCCATCAGCTTCTTTATGGCTTGCTATGTGTTTTCTTCCCTGTCTATACTGTGGAGTGCACATCCCATTTGCCAGAGTTTATCCATGACACAGTTTCAGGCTGGGAACTGACCCATCTTCCTTCAGCTGATCTCCCCATGCCCCTTGCTTCCATGGGACTAGAAACCAGCTCAGCACCACTTCATTCCTGCCCATGCCACTGTACTTGCCTGCATTCATTTATATCTATTTAACCTTCTCACTCTTTTGATGACAGACTATGTGTGAATGAGGTGGAGTTTAGCCTATCAGCCCACCTATTTTCGTGACATCCACTGTTCCCTTACATGTGTCCTTAGCCAGCTTCAGTAAAGCAGGACTCTGTCTCCTTCACTCATGCCACAGCTGAGTAATTTCCAATAAAATAAGGAGTTGTATTTTTCAGATTTAAAAATAGGAACCTTGCCATACTAATAACAAATATCTGCAGCTCATCTTATTGCTGTTAAAGTTCTCTGTAGAGATAAAAAGACATTTTAAACAATGGATAAGTTATCAGTTATTACCGCAAAGAAAAGTCATAACTTCTGAAATTAAATATTAAGCTGCATCCTGCTACAGGACATAAACCTTTTTCTAACTAATAGGTCTTAAATAATAAATTTTTCTGGATTCATTTGAAGAGGGAGCTAATTCAGATACTCTGGCA
>JAWWES010000001.1:53694732-53708066 GCA_035583135.1 Lophotriccus pileatus | reverse complement strand
TTTTCTAACTAATAGGTCTTAAATAATAAATTTTTCTGGATTCATTTGAAGAGGGAGCTAATTCAGATACTCTGGCAGTGAGCCCCTGTCTGAGAAAAGATACTAAACATGCTGGACCACTGGTTTGCCTCTGGAATTTTCATTCTGACCATTCTGTGAATTCATATTTCAAAAGTATAGTAATTTCACACACACTAAACATAAAGCACCACCCACAAATGCAGACAAACACAGTACATACAATTTTAAGGACTGCTTGACTTTTTAATGGTTTTTAAAGACTGAGAAAACTGGACAGAATAAGTAATATGTTTTCTACTTGATTGATAAAAATGTGACTGTAGAGAGACAAGGTACGATCCACCTAATCTAAATGAAGATATCTACATAGAAGTTGCTATATGTTTCCTTTGTAGTTTAGAGGTAGGCATTTTTAGGGTGGGGTTCAGCTGGCCTCTGCTAGACTTTTACATCTAATCAGCTGAATGTACCCCAGAAGCACACATGATGCAGTTGAACTTCATCAAGTCTTGGAGGATGCAACGTCCTCCTGTTGAGTGAGGGCTCACACTATTTCTTGCTGTGCAGCAGAAGATACAGCTATTTTAAATCATATAAATCCCAGACTGTTATTTCTCAAACTTTGAGAGTCAGGGGAGGTCAGGAGATGATTTAGAGCAGCAGGTAGGCAGCAGTGGTAGGCATCATCTCCCTTCCTTCCCCTCAGAAGAATGGTAAGGGATCACAGTTACCACTTGCAACGATTTGTATTAGCCAGGGAAGCAGCTAATTACCTTTGATTGCTGACAGACTCGTTTCTTTCAAGCGAAAGAGTTTTTACTGCCTCTGAATAAGTGAGCTGCTAGTGCTCAAGGGTCTACAAAAACAGAAGAGCAGAAAGGGAACTGTGTTTTCAAGGCATTTGAGAACCTCCGCCCCAGGTGTGTGAGGAAATCCCTGACGGCATCACACACCAAACTTCCACCTCCCATGCAATGAGACTGCTCTGCACATGCTGCCACCATGGGAATGGAAGAGCAACGCTCCCATGCCTAGTTTTGGGGATCTGGGTTTTGCCATGTCAAAAAGAGATTCATGTACTGGGTCATTCAGAACACTGATTTTAGACTGTAACTCTGAACTGTCCTCTGGAGAAACTCCTCTCATTCACACTGTACACAGAGTATCTGTTGTGTCCTAAATAGGGCACATAAATTCCCCACCATATGCACCAAGAAAGGCAGAGAAGATCTGCCCATAAGAAACATCTTTAAGCAAATTACCCTAATAAGAAACTGAGAACAACTGACTTACATAAAACAAACAGCAAAATATTTTTTTCAGTTGATATAACTTTTTTCTTTTCAGATGTTAAGGTAATGATGGATAATCAAAATGAGAAATAAACACATCTTTAAAACAAACTTCAATGAAGTAGTCCTATTACTGATATATATCCTTTTAGTGACAGTGCTGCTCAGTTCTCCTCCATTTCCCATTGTCATTGATTTCCATTGCATAATTGCTACATGACAGCACTTCTTAGACTATTGAAAGCAAAATATTTCAGGCAGAGAATAAAGTTTTAGACTGCAGTATATATGTCAAATCCTCTCAAAAATTAGAAACCTGCAATTACGTGCTGAAATATTACCCCACTTACCAACTGATATGGTCCAAACAGCAATTATTTTGGCAAAAGCCTTAGTTCTTGAGTTAAACCGGCTGTGGTGGATGGGGTTTCGAATGGCAATATAGCGATCCAGTGAGATGGCACAGAGATGCATGATGGAGGCAGTGGAGAAAAGCACATCCAAGTAAATCCAAATGGCACAGAGCTTTGTAGGTAGAGGCCACGTGTATCCTGCACAAGAGAAAGTTGACATCAGACAAAGGTGAGGCATACACCTTTTGTTGTGACACATATGGCTTAGTGGGGAATGTCTTTCTAGGAGGATAGTAGTAAGGACTAAGTAGTAGTAAGTAGTAAGTAGAAGCTGTCTGACACTGTTCAAAGAAAATATTTTCATTTGCAGCCTTCTAACTCTGTAGATTCAGGGTTAACTCTGCTTCCTTCCCAGGCTACAGGCAGCATATGTTTTTTCTTTTTAATTCTATTTGCATAATGCTAATGCTTGATGCTATAATTAACCATTTTTGGCAGCAAATCTATGGAAAGAGAAGTAATTTTGTCATTGTAAACCTGCAAGTTCTCAATTTTGTGTCAGGACTTTTTATCCATGTAATTACTGCATTATCAACACCTGCTGATATGCAAAGCTGCCTGAATTCTGAAACTGAAACTTTGGACTTAGTGGCAGCTGAAGAAAAAAAATTATTTTGTTGCATACCAGTGATATTTATCTCACCTGTCTTTAAGCATCAACCATATACTTGAATAGGGATATTCCCTCTATCAGTGAATATTGATAGGCTCCTCCAGGGAATGCAGTGCGAAACAGATGCATTAGTGTTTACCAGTATTCAACCCCACAGCTTCTTTGCTGCAAATTAAGCCTTTCCTTTTCCCTTGTTCTTTCCACTACCCATGAAGATTAATTGATTGCTTTCCTTTCTGGAGGCTATTGGAAGACGGCTATCATGTCTTGCCTAGTTTTGTGATTACTTTTTTTTTGTCTTCCAGACTAAGAAAAGCCAAGTACTTTATCTTTTTCTTACAGATCCTGCTTTTAAAACTTTTGTTCTTCTTTTTTTCTCTGCCCTAGAATTTGTTTAATTTATCTGCATCTTGCATACCATTCAGTGACTAAAACAGGACTCGGTACTCTTGCAAAGGCCTCCTGACTGCTGAGTGAAATACAAGATTGCTTCATGGGTGTTGAAGGGAATGTCTTTACTTATGCAACCTGGAACAATGAGTGCCTTTTGTATGAAAATACCATGCTAGTGATGCATGTTTAGCTTATGACACATTTTGACAGCCAGGTCTTTTTCATCGTTCTTGAAGCCTGGACAGATTTCTCCAGCAGAACTTGGTTTGCTTCTTTACTTCTGCATTTATCCTCACTAGATGTTGTTTGTTGATTTCAGACTTTCTTTTCAGGGGTCAAGATGCTTGTTGATGATTCTCATCCTGTCTGTCTGAGTACTTGTAACCTCTCCCAGCTTGGTGCTTTTAGAATGCTGTGTAAGCTCTAACTCCATACACCATACGAGTTGTTAGGAGCAGTACTGAGCAGATCCAGGCTAAACAGAACCCTTCAGGACCCCCATTCAAACATCCTTCTATTCCTGCAGGGAATCACTAATAACTCTCCTTGGAGCAAGTTTTGCAGTTATCCATGTCTTTATCTGATTTAATTTAATGATTTCATTTAGAGCATATTATCCAAGCGGCCTGTGAGAGTGTGGCATGGGGCAATGCCAAAGCTTGTATTGTGAGAATATGCTAGTATTTTAGGGAGTGCCTGTCTCCTTGGGAGACACAGTATAAGATTTGCAACAGCAGGAATGGGGGGAGAGGCAGAAGAGCTCTGTGCCTAATTACATTTAGTCTCAGTGGGCACTGAAGAAACCTATTTCTTGGTGCTCTTGGGTTGCTCTAATATAAGCTGACAAGCCATACAGCATTTATGGATGTGTTTTATCATGATTTCTGGTCTTTCAATGGGAAATCTGGTCTCCAGAGTGTGTTACATGATGGCTGGCTTTCAGGGGCATGACTTCCCAGTAGCATCCCTCTGTCAGGCCAGGCCAGTTTACACAGGGAAAAGCGTTAAAGTATTTCTACACTTGACAACATACATCTGTTCTCTTGCTTCAGTGACCTTCAGGAACACATTTGTCACATCCTTCTAGACCTCTTGCCCTTGCTATAAACCTGGATAGAGCAGGGATAAAACAGCATCTGCCAGATAAACTTCCTTGCAGCCTACAAGTCCAAGAGAGGGGAAAGTATGAGGGAGAAAACTCTGAACACAGTAAGACTTTGGAAGGGTGTAGATAATATCCTCCAGGCAATTTTCTGCTCTGTGGGCATGTTCATCTTGGTAGGACTTGCTGGGTCTCTTTTTTTCCAGCAGAGGCTGGTGCTGCTGGGTGGTTGGAGAAGCTGCCTGGCCCAAAAGGTGCAGACTGGGGCAGGCACATAGCTGGTATGGCTGGGCACCAAAGCCAGAATTGCCCACAGTAGCTATAAAGCTCTCAAGAAGAAAATCATATGTCTCTGGAGCAAAACAGTCATCATACCCCTTTGAGGGGTTGTGGAAGGGGTGGTGGAGCACCCTTGTTCCACAGCCTCTGAGGTGTCCTGGCAGAGCAGGTGTGTGCAAAGGCTGCCAGTTTGGGTTCCAGACTGTCAACATGTGATGTGGCTGAAGTTAAGCCGCTGAGGCCAAGAAAATGCTGCTGTATAAGGGGAGGTTTCCCTCCGTACCATTACTCCTCATCCTGGAGGTTGACGGTGCACCACACCGAGATGGCTCTCCTGGTAACTGTGTCCATCACCGGATGATTTTCTACCCCAAGTTACGCTGCAAAGGCCTTCCATTCCTGGTCTTGCAAGGGCAAAAGCATGAAGAGAGGAGGCAAAATCAACACAACCCCTCCCCCACGTCTTTAGGTGTCCTGCTGCTCCTCCGCGCCGGCCGTCGCCAGGGAGGGCGGTGCCGCCTTTCCCCGCGACCCGGGCTCCGGCTTCACGGCGTGCGGGAGAGATATCCAGCGCCCCAACCCCTAAATCCCTCCCAAACCGCGGATTTCGGGCGCCTCTTCCCTCGGCAGCAGAGCCTGGCCAGCAGGAGTCCCTGTTGCTTGTCTCAGGGAATCGCGCACGACTTAAATCTCACCCATCGGACAATTTCTGGTTTACGCTGTTTGTCTCACCAAAGGTAATCGCACACTAATACAATAAATCACAGTGTTGCTCCATCGCGGATGCTAAATGAAGTTTGCAAATGCTACGGAGGGCAATCTGTGTAGAAATACTGAAAATAGAAAATAGACTCTCAGTTTTCTGTGCGAAGTCTCCCTTAAGTCAAAGGTTCGTGCTTAGACCTTTAGACCCAAAATAATGAAGCAATAGAAATCTTTGTAAGCAATCTCACTTTCCTCCTGACGTTGTCTAGCTTCTTCTCGAACTGTAGCAATTCAGTTGTGGCACTGGAAACTCATTTCTGAACTTTAGAGATAGTAGCAGCCTGACAATATTGTTACTGAACACAGAGGGTGCTGCTTTTTCCTATGTGAGCTTGCTGCAAGTGATTTTGGTGAAAATGAGAAGAAAGAGCTGCTATTAATCACCTGCAAGGGCATGAATTGTGAGCCATTATTAACTTAATTCTCACATAACTTCTCTTAAATCATAGCTTTGCATTTGTAAATGTTACTAAAAAAAATAGGCAGAATTAATTCCTCCATCCATTTTTTAACTCCCAAAATATTTATTTCAGCATTTTCTGGTAAGTAGATGTCTAGAGCAGGGTCTTGAGGATAAGAAAATTATTTACATTTGTATCACTTCATTAAAAATAATTGAAGGGTTGCCCACTTTGAATCTAAAGGTGCTTCTGTGCATAATTGCAGAGCAAAGTAACTGGCAGGACCCTGCATTCTTATTAGGAATATTAAAATTTTTAGCCAGGGTAAAAATCCTGAAAGCAATAAAGAAAACAAAACATCTTCATAAACACTTTGAGACAATTCATTCAGCAGCTGAGTAATAAACTAATGTTCTGGACTGTGTTTAAATGCCTGTAACTAGAAATATAAAATAGGAAAATATTCAAGCACTTCACCTATTCCATCCATCAACCAGTTACATATATTTCAACTTACATGGAATGATTACAATTTTCTGTAGTGAGAGAATGAAATAATAATGACAACAGGATGTGCATGCAATGTTTAAAGCTTCTCAATACATGCAGTATGTTATACAGCAAGTACTCACCGTACAGTATGGTTAACATTGACACAGGCATGACAAGGAAACCCAGCAGCATATCAGCTATTGCAAGTGACATTAGAAAATAGTTAGTGGCATTCTGTAGTTTTTTCTCCAGTGAAACAGCCATGATGACAAGAATATTTCCAGCAATGGTTAAAACAATCACTATCACTGTCAGCAAAGCTGGCCAGTTTTTCTGTGAAAGCTGAATCAGGGAAGAGTAGCACGGTGGACTCGTATTACTTTCACATGAAAGATTGGTTAGATTTTCAGAGTCCATAGTCCAGTTTATGAGATGTGATATATTAATCTCTCCAGCTCCATAAACATTTCTGTAGAGTCTTCTCTCCTGATTTATTTGTATGAAGGAGTTTGCAGTTGGGTTCACAGAGCTCTCCTCATCACAAAGAATATCCATTGCTAAGTCCAAAACCACAGAGATAAATAGTGAAAAACAGGAAATTATCACCCTTTGTCACCATTGGGCATTATATTCCTCAGCTGTCCATGCCAGAAGTTGAGGGAGCACAATCTTTTGTCGACTGTATTCTTGCCACTAGCGTGATGTAGAAAAACATACCAGAATTACTCCAAAAGCCAAAATGTTTTGTTTTCAGTTCCATAGGAAGTCCAGTGTTGGCATACATTGAAAATCCAGCTGAAAAGCAAAACCAGGCTGTAGGATACAGAACGTGGATTTGAGGCTTCAGAGAGCAAAGATGTTGGAGAAATAAAAGAGAAAAAACTTTTGCAACCACTAGGACTCCCGTCTGGAGCTACATCTTATTGCTATTGGTAACTGTAATCACACAATTTTAAACACAGCAGTATTAAAATAGCTTTCCGTATTAAACAGCAGAGCTCTTGCTTCCCTATTAAGAAAGTTGATTAAAGATTCCATCCAGCATCTTTCTCTGGAAATAATTCAATATGTCCTTATTTATAGTGCCTCTTCCATAATATGGTTGATAGTCTCTGTCTTCTGTTGTATTTCAGTATCATTTTCAGCCTCATATCAGAGATTGCACATTCTGCTCCATGCTGATTTTTGTGGCTAATTGTACCTTTTGGCCCAGCATGGTTTCGGAATGGAAATTAAACAACTAGATACTATTACAAAAGAACACAATTTAAGGAAGACTTACATTGCACTTCAGAGCCCACTTTCAAACGGCAGTGAGATGCACTTTGTACCCTGGTTTACCATATTCTTCACTATATTTAGCCAGTTTTGTGCCCTTTTTCTTCAGTCTCCTCCACAATGCTGTAATTTAAAACAGTTTTTTGACTTCTGAACTGCACACTTGAGTGAAGCCAGTTCCTGTGCTGTGAGTCTTGCTCTTTTCTTCTAAGAGATAGGCTGCTTGCCGGCTCTTTCCTTGTGCATTTCCCCGCCCCAGGGCAAGCTATATTTAAAGTAATAACAATATCAGAGCCCTTCTTGAGGTGACACAAAAGAAAGCACATGCACACACTCACGAAAAAGCAGCCTCCTCGGAAGAATTACTGATTTCAACAGGAATGGAATTTCTTGCTCGCTGTCTTGTTCGGGTTGTCAGACCTCCCACTATCTGGATGTCATAAACTGCAAGGTAGTGACAGCAGAGGAGGGCAGGGGAGGGCAGACCAAAGAGAGTCTTTTAGGTAAACCAGCAGCTTTTTTAACTCCTCATTTTTCAGAGGTTCTCTGCTTGGGGGCTTTTTCAATGCATGCTTTCAATTTGCAGCGGATGGCTCACAAACAGCTGCATGCAATTACAGGGATTTACAGGATGCAGGCATGAGAGAGAAAAAAATCTAAGGCTTGGTAGATTAGATCTGGTAGTATCTACATTAGATATGGTAGATACTAGTGAAAAATGTAAGTGAGAATCTTTTTCCATGTAGAGAGGAAATTACACCAGCCTTAAAAGGAAGGTGTAATATTCAGTCCCCTTCAGTTTTAAACTCCTGGTGTGTGCTAACACGTTAATGAAATTTGCAATATATATTTACAAAAAATTGAAGTCACTCTGATATCACACTCATTTGTCAGGAGATGGACTTGACAGCTAATCCCACTACCCCATCCCAAGCAGGTATCCCAAATGATGCAGTTCAGTAAGGCAAAATGGTATACAGCAGAGGGGAAACAAAACAGCCTGCCACTGCTTCTGCCTTGTACCTCTGCTGCCAGGACACCGACGGAGGAATAGCCAATTCTTCAATTTGCCACCTAACACAACATCTACTCCCAGATTTTCTGAGACTTAAAATTGTCAAAATTTCAGCGGAGTCAATCTGCTGCAACCTGAAATATATTGCACATTTCCCTCATGTGGAGGGCAATGGCTTTACACAGGCAGGCTCGGGGAGTTTACTGTGAGAGCTCAGGGAAGTGTGAGTGTCACTGGGCACTTATGGGTCCAGGCAGGCCCTTGGGAGCTACAGGCTGCTCCCATAGCTCAGCTCTATGTGCAGCATCACTAACTCCACTGCAGATCCCAGGGAGCTGCAAACATGTGAAGCATTACTACAGCTCATGTGACAGCTCATGTGACATGTGCTAATCTCTTCATGGACCAAAACCTTACCAAAGTGAGTCTCGGAACACCCGCCAAAGTCCATTCAGATAATGGAGGCACAATTACAGAGAGCATGTCACAGCAAAGTTCTTTCGGAGCCAGTTTTATTCTCAGCTGAGCCCAGCAAGGTACGGCTGACAGTCAGTATCTCTTACTGATGTCCATGTGGGATTTGGAAATGTACCATCCCAGCATTAAAGTTTCCCACTCGCATAGGTGAGGCCAGAAGACTATCAGCCAACACAGACTGGTAAAAAACGGGGATCATGCTGAATTTAGAAATGTTTCAGCCCTTGCAGTCCTTCCAGGATCCAGAAGAGGGCTTTCCTTCTCTCCTTTAGTACAATAACCAAATGGGTTACTGTGCTCACCAAGCGAATTTGTCATCCCTGTCGTCCCTGCTCTAGAGGGTTGGGCAGCCATCCTTGTGAAGATGCCCTCGACATGAGAGTGCAGATCTGATGCAGAGAGTGGACTCTACTTCTGTTGAATGCAGCTACTGTGAAAAATAGGGCACAAGACCCACTGGCTAGGACTACATATACTCCTTCGTGAGGAACCCAAGTGACATGTTGTTTTCTTAGATGCCTGCTTCTGGGCTCCGACAGCTCTAATGTAATGGTCATGGGTGTGTCGTGGATGGACTTCACTTGTAAAAAAGAAGTAGCAATATGCTTATAGATATAAACCAGAGATTTAACAAAGCTTGATAGTAAATGCAACAGTGTTTTAATAAGATTTGATGGCAAGGTACACTTAATTATTTACTTTACAGAGGACAAGGACAGACAAATTGTCAGGGAGACCCGTTTGTTGAGTCATGAGGTTCAGAAAGAGCATCCTTGTGTTCTAAACACCTTCTCATGAGGGAGTTTATGTGTGGTTAAATCCAAACTTGGTCCCAATCTTGGTCAATAGTTTATGTCTGAAGAATTATATGTGCACAATCCATCCTTTATATCACTTAGCTAAGACTTCAAAGTTTAGCCTTCCATTAATCGCTTACCGAGAATCTACTGAGTCAAGGAATCCCTTAGCTTCTAGGAGCAACCTTGAGAGGTGTTGCTACTCAAGGGAAGTTCCTGGCAAGCAGCCCACTGTCCTGCAGGAGAGCTCAATGAGCCCTGGGCTGTCCACTATTTATGAAGTAATACAGTTGAATTATAGTCATATTTATGTACCGACTGTAGAAGTTACTTTTTTCCAAACTTGGCCCGAGTTGGAACTTGACAAGCACTACGGTTGCAGGGGGTACAATGATTCATTTAAGGCTGCAGCTCTGCTCTGGACAACAAGAACACAAAAGTGAAGTGCAAACAAGTTGAATGTTTCCTTGTCTAAGATCTTTGCAGGTACAGTCATAAGCTCTTCGTATAAGAACTGCACCATCTACTTTGGTCTAGCTGTAGACACATGACCACAAGGTCTGAGAACCTTCTGAAAACTAATCTGTCCCCTCCCCCCCAAAACTCTTTGACATATGTGAAACTGAAGCACAAGTATACTAAATGGTTTTTAAGCTTTGCACATGAGACATGGATGAATCAGAAGCCACTTTGGTATAAGTCAGTATATCAGAGATGAATCCATGATCTTACATCTTCTAGCGAAGTCACTGATCATAAGCTTGTTTATTATTTATATCTGGTTTTGTTTTTTTTTTTTTTACTGCAAAAAATACCCCTCCCACCTCCCCCCAAGAACTCCAAATTATTTTCCTTCCATGTAGTTTTGTTGCAGGGGTCCAGCGAAAAGAGAGTACCAGGGCTTCCACAAGTGCTCTCATCCCTTGGCAAAACTAGGCATGCACCGTACCTCGGAAGAGCAGTGTGGTACAACTCCCTAGGTGATTAATCATGCCTAAACCCAGCCTTGAGCATTGCTTTTGCTAAAGGTGGAAAGTTCTGGGAAACTCTAGGTCTCATGATCTTCCATTTTAGAAAAAAACAAGCTTGCAAGTGGATAGCAGCAGAGCCTCACACACTGCAACCTGCAATCCCAGGCAGCGAGTCTGCACTGAAAAACAGGCAGCTGCAGTCAGTCCCAGTCTATGTAAATTAAGTGAAATCTTAGCTTAGAATGGCGATAATGTGGTCGGCATTAGACAGAAAGCAGTCTCTAGAAACACAGCTGGTGTGGGAACAGTCTACATATTGCTTTTTAATTTCTGGAAGGCACCAACGTATCAAATTCATGAGAGCCCCTCCTCTGTTCCCCAGCTCTGCTTGGAAATTTTCTGTAGGACATTAATCTGTTCTCTTGGGCAGGGTTTCTATGCTTGGCATGGTGCATATAAACACTTCCTGGAAATGCTGCTTTTCAACAATTTTATCTGAAAGACTGGAAGTAAAAAACCTAGTTTACATTACTCAAATTCGGTGCTCTCAGGATTATTTCAGGTGTAAAAATCCCCCGTTTCCGAGTTTGCCATTGCTCTCTGATGTTTTGAGTACACTGTGTAATCAGTAAATATATAAACTGTAGAGATTAATTGTTCAGTCTGATATCTAAAAGTGAGGAAAGTGGAATGTGAATAATTTATGTTGTGGCTGAGACTACTGCAATTTGGTATGTCTGTTTGCATTCATCGGGGGCTGTTGGACATGAATCAGAGCCTGGTTATTACAGACCAGAGCAAGTAACTATGTACTTCTGCTCTCTTTTCGACGCAGTTGAGCTCATTCTGCTCCTCTCAACCTCCATGACCCCATGCCATTGCAGTGAGGTGAGAACAGCTTGACATGACCTTGCTGAAATCCACACAGGAGCAGCATCCCTCAGCCTTGCTATTCACAGGTGAAGATCCAGAGCAAGCTGGGTATTGCAGCACCGGCACCCTGTATCCTGATGACTGTAAACCCGAGGAGAGTAACTGGTGTGTTGTTGTAGGGCTCTCTGCTGTGAAACTGGCTGTCTGTATTGATCTGGTCTGGGCTGCTTCTGAATGACAGCGGAATATTAGAAGCTGGGGCTGAAGAGGAAACTGGAATAACTCAATGTAAGTATAATTTCTAAGTGCAATATATTTTAGGCAATCTGTAAGAAATAAATATCAATATATATCATATATGTATCTATATATTTCTCTGTATATCTATATAAATAACTGAAACTCTCTAAACTTTCGTGTCTGTCTCGCATACAAATGCTAGTTTCAGTCTCTCTTCAATCCCAGGAGAAATTGGGCATATCTCCTACATTTAAAAGCCTGATTGTCTCATTCATCCATGAGTTTTGGAAAGATGTGCAGTATTCCAGGTGGTTTGTAGGGTGTCCTCCTGTCTAACCACATGTTACTGTCTCAGGATCTGCAAGCTCCTCGACATACTTACAGTCCCAAGGAGAAGCTAAATATGAGAGAGAAACTGAAGCACCTTAAGACACATCTTTTATCTACCTAGAGCCATGCACTGAGGTCAGATCAGTAACATTGCACCTCCAACCCCTCCAGGTTGATATGAATCTAGTGTCATTCCAGAGGAGCTCAGTGGAATTACAGTGGCATCAAATTGATGTAGTGATTAGTTGCTTGGAAATTAGAGACAGAATTATTTTATTTCTCTTGTACAATTTTTACTATTTAAACATTCCTTTCCCCATATCAATTTTTTTAATTGGGGGAAAAGTTACAAAGAACTTCAGTTTGGAAATATCCAAACATTTTACTTCAGTCTTGCTGATATAAATGTAGCATTTTAATATTGTTGAATTAATAATATTTTCTTATGAGCCAGCTAACTGGCTGAGATGCAAATAGCCTTATTCCAGATTCTCCTGGGCAATTCATATCAACCATAACAGCACACCCAGAGGCAGTTTCAAGTTGAACTAAGCTGAAATAAAATATTCTTGTTCAGTTAAAAAATAAACTGAAACATATGGTTTGGGTCAAGCTCACATGGTGAAGGAAATATTTTGTTTTGATTTTCCCAAAGGAAACCTGAATGCTTTGGGCAAAATTAATTTTTTTCTTGAGTTGGTTTTGTGGAAACTTAATTTCCCACTAGAGGCAGAACTGCTGGGGAGTGTCCCTAAGCTTTTGTGCTGAAGCAATGAATGGCCTCTGATGTTTTAAAGAGGAACTCTGCAGCCTTATTCAAAGAAATCTCTCTAAAAATCTATTTAAGCTTTATTTTAGTAAAACCTGAGGGGACAGTTTTTTCTTCATGTCTTGCACTCAGCTGTAAACATTAACTATTTATATAGCTGAAAATACCTTTTATATCATCAGAGGCATCTGCATACATTTGATTTATTGAAACACATTTGGCTTTAGATATTTTCATTTCATCTCTGCTGGGAATAAGCTGACAGGTTGGCTTGCTCTGAGACAATATTATGCTGTGTTCTGATCATCTGAGTTACAAATGAGCCAGATTTTCTGTAGCTAAAATTTTATTGTGTCCAGACACACATCACTGCAAATCCCATGACACAGAACTCTGTATTCCAACACTAATACCTGAATGTCATCTGCTATTTTTTTTTTCTCAGTTTAAACTGCCAAGCAATAGTGAGCATTTTCCACTAGATTTGCCTCAGCTTACTGCTTAAAGATGCACTTGCTGCCCACAATTAAAACTGGTCATCATCCAAAGCATGTTCGCTGTTACCCAGTGAAATAACATCTTTTTAATGAGGTGATCAAAACCATACCCCATATTGCAAAGGTGGCATTGTGGGAAATTTTGCTGGCATCATCTGTGGGGAGTCTTACATGTCTGTTAAAAGTTGTGTTAGCCTTTCATCAGGTGATAGACACTGCAGAAGAAGGTGGATGCACTTCATCTATAGTTTAAGTCTCGTGCGGTCCCAAAGGAAGTCTCATCACATCAGTATGATGAATGGAGAAGCTTCGATTT
>JAWWES010000001.1:53618087-53694632 GCA_035583135.1 Lophotriccus pileatus | reverse complement strand
CTTACATGTCTGTTAAAAGTTGTGTTAGCCTTTCATCAGGTGATAGACACTGCAGAAGAAGGTGGATGCACTTCATCCTTCCTTCCTTTCCCCTCCTCAAAAAACTTGCCTCACTTTGTAAAAGATGACAGAGTTTTTATTTTTTCCTGTATTCACCACTGATGCTTGATTGTAATTTTAGATCCTGTGGTATTCAAAATAGGTATTTCTCCCTCTCAAGATGAATACAATATTACAAAAGGAGAACAAAACCCCCTTCAACTTTTTTTCTTTTTGTTCCAGGTACATTGCCTATATTTCTCTGGGCTATTTTTGCTTGCTCTTATTTCTCTAGTAGCGCACAAGCACAAAAGCCAGAATAAAATGAATCCATAAGGACCTTGCTACATTTACACTTCGACATTGATGGATGGAGAAGCATTTAAGAGAAAAAAAATCAATATTGAATCCAAAGAGGCGGGTCATCTCTTCTGGATTAGAGACATTGCTCGATGACAGAGATTAACCCAAATATGTTTGTACTTCCCATCTCCCCAGAAGCTCATGGATTCATCAAGGTATGGCAGATAGTACCAGAGATCTGTGGAATAGGTAGGGACCTGCCAGACAATGGAATAATGCTTACAGTTATTTTTTTTCTTTACATACCTTTCTTGCTCTCTCTTTATACATATATATGCTATTTGTTACAGCTCTCCATTACACCTGGCAGGTGATGGCTGTTATGTTTTCCCTCTGTTATTCCTGGGATAGCCTGTTTTTCCTAGTTGTTAAGTTTCGGTATGCAATTTATAACCATCAAAGTAGAAAACATTATGCAGCGAATAAATTTGCATCAGTATGAATGTCTGTTATTGAATATGGGCTATATTTCTAGAAATATGCAGTTATTCCTCCTTAGCAAACCTAAGATTTTTACTCTCAGGGTTTTTTTAATTATATTTAACAGAGTAGAACAGCTTTAATGGATGCATGCAAAAAAGTTCTGTAAAGAACAGTCCCCAGTAGGTAATTTAGTGTGAAATAAGTAAAGTTGTTGTCTTTATGCAAACATAGTCCAGCATTAAATCAAGGTTATTCGGCAATGTGGACTGACAAGAAGGTGCAAACTAGTAATACAGACACACTGTCTGATTGAACTCTTAAATATTAGTCATGATATTGTGACTATGGCTTGTCCATAGCTTTGGTTCTCACTACGGGCTGGGATCCAATCTGCTTGTTTAAGATAGATAACCACCTAAACTGTAGATGCATAGAGGATCAGTGGAAAGCAATTGCTTCCACTGATTCTGTGGCAGGAAATTCAGGGCCACCCATTCAGTGGGCTGCTGAGCTGGATCCCAGCCTCCAATCATTTCATTGATGGTGATTTACGTATCAAGCTATTAATTGTATCTTCATAGCATCTGGTTTTTAAAACATTGTAAGCCAAGACAGATCTACAAAATATAGTCAAAGAGTTACGTTGCCTCCGGGTATGTAAACGGTCTTTTACATCTATATGCAGCACTGTCTGAACTAGTTGACTTGGCTCAAATGAATGTGCAGAGATCTTACTGTTACTTCCAATATTTTAAATGCTGTGTTTCTTGCAGAATGATCTTATTATAATTTAAGGTGTTCCAGAGGAAATGTAACATCCTTTTGGTTTTGTGATAGAGCTAACTCCCACCTTCTCTTTAGACACAACGTGTGAACAGGTACTCTCTACAGAGCCTGCAGAATTCTCCTGTGAAGGTCCTAAGGAGATCACAGAAACGTACAACTTGATTTATAGAAGAAGCTGTTATTATTTTTTACCTAGTTTAATAGACATTGCTTTATCTGTGCTCTTGTTTCTAAATATCACTGGAATCCAAATGTTTTTCTTTAGAACACTTAAGGCAATAAAATCTATTTACTGAAAGCACTGAATCACTTAAGGAAACAAGTGGAATACCACTAAAAGCTAAAATATTTTTCCAGCGGGGTTTGATATCTCTGTAAACGTTTTGGATTTAATTTTCTTCCTACTCATTTTTGAGTCCACCAAGGGTCCAAATATCAAGTTTTCTATCAATTTCCACCAGGGATGCAAGTACTTTAAATTGGACTACAAGTGAAGAACTGATCACTTTATGTAATTTAATTTATACCCTCTCCCATTCTAACATATGGCTGAACACCACTGTTTGTAGAGTCCAAAAAAAGATAGTCTTCTATTAGAGTCTTTTAAGAATATCCACACTCACTGGGCATCTCTGTATTTTACACACTGATATCATGCAAATATGGGCTAGAGCTGAGTGTTAGAGCCATGCAGGACAGGCACAGGAATCCCTGAGGGCACCTCTGACCTGAATGTTAAATTAGCTATATTGAAATATCTCTTTTAAATGAACTGAGCCTGATGTCTTTCTTGTACTGGAATATGCCGCCTTAATGATGCTTCCTTGAAAGCTGTTGATGAGAGGCAGGAATGAGGGAACAGTCATTACCATTAAGAGTATTAAAGTGTTGAATGGTAAAAGTTATTGCCTTTCTTCCAGCCACGAGTTTTTATAGTGTCTGTTGATACAATATAGGGCACTGCAGCCTTCTGTAGTACATAGAGAGTCACTGAACTAATGCATAGATCATCACCCTCTTTCACATCAGTAAATCCCAGTTAGCTGCTGGTCTGCTCTGTGAGAAGAGCATCTGTGAGAAGGTACTGAGAGATGCTGGCAAGGAAAACGTGCGTGTATAGGCATAGGAGTAGGACTGGGGCAGATCAGAGTACTTCCCACATACTCATGAAGATGGCTGCTAGCATATTATGTAGCCTTGGCAGCTATCCCGTATGTGACATCAAGGAAAAACTTTGTGAAGATTACCAGTGGGGAGCAATAACTGCAAGGGCAGGGAAAATGCATGAGCACTCTTGGGCTGCCCACAGGATGGATGGGAGCCCTCCCGGTGACAGCATTCCCTGGGACATGCTGGCAGATACAGGGTGATTACACCCCAATGCTCCAGTGACTAACTGGGACCTGCACCACAGCTCTTACACAAAGACCAGAGGCATGGGCAAAAAGGGAGCAGATGTGAAAGCAGATGTTCAGGTTGATAAGGAGAAGATATACCAGGAGCATGGGCATCTGCAAAGTGGCAAGGCCTACAGAACAGAAAGTGCAGAGTGTATAGGAAGATGGAGAAGGATTTGATGTTTGGTGGGTGAAGGAAAAAAAGGGGAGGGAAGGATCTATGAGTTAGGGTGTGCAGATTCATGATTCAAGTACCAGGCATGCAGAGTCAGATGAGTCTTTGACAAAAACTCCCTTGTAAGCCCAGGAATAACCCTTTCCAACATTCATGGTTTGACATTTGTTACTTCAAATGCAAAAACACTCAGAGAAAAAAAATCTCCAAAAGAATCTTCAGGGTTCTGTAGGGCTTTCTTTAAAATTTTAATCTTTTCTTGCCTTTCATACACGCTCAAGTACCAATTTTAATGTCCATTTATTCTTCAGTGTTTCTTAGACCGTTTTATTTCCAGTGTTTGTCAGGCATGATGTAGAAGAAAAACTTCTCCAAGTAACTTAAAACCATGTCCCTGTTTGTACTGAAAAAGAGAGCTTGACAAGGGAGCATGGTAGTTTTCAGACCACTGATAAATCAGCGTAAGTGGAAAATCTTGTTTTCACTCTAACATGTTTTCAGGTGTGGGAGGGAAACAGTTTATCTGAGCCAGGTCCAGAATCTGGTCCTTGGTGATCTTCTTACTGCCATTTCCCAAGGTACTGTGCCAGTATACTTTCCTGTCTGAAACTGACTTTTAATACCTCTAACAATGGAAATACAGGAACAATTTGGAAGAAAACAGTGAAGAACCTGCCTTTGTAAAGGAAGGCTTGGATTGAACAGATGAGCTTTCAGTACAAACTATGTGTAGGCAAGAAGTCATAATTACTTGCACGGACTATAATGAGGAGCAAATTTAGAACAGGGATTCATGATCTTTGGTTTGCAAAGGCAGTTTTCTAGTGCCACTGGAAGTCCCATCACAGATTGCTTGGCAGAGGTCAGAGGCTGCATGTATGATGTGTCTGGTTTTATTTATAGGAAGTTTTGGGATTGCCCAATCCGAGGGAGAAAAGGCAGTGGGAAAAATCCATCTCCTATCCTGGTTGCCTCGTAGAAAAAGTTATTATGAACACAACTCGTTGCTCAGCAACATACTGTTTATGAAAGACAGAAGCTGTGTGAAGAGCAGTTTGGAAGTAAAAAGGACAGAAGTACCTAAGGCAATTTGGATAGGAACTTCTGTTGTAAGGCCTATTGTGGCTTTTACCATGTCCCCAGGAAGCACATCAAGAGGGGAACAGAAATCAAAATGTTCTGTGGTACTGGAAAATTTCAGGACAATGAGACAAAACTAGCACATACTAGGTGGAATCAACATAAGAGAGCTGAATTTCCTCCTTGATGCCCTCTGTGTAGTGTTTAATGTAATGCATGGCATTAAAATGCAAGATTCAATCCAGAAGTTTTGTTCTGAAAGTAAACTGGGCATCCATCCAAACGCCTAACAGGAGATGAGCCTTGCATTGTAGCCTTGTGTAATGGTCAAACCCCCTGGGCCCTGGCCAGCCTGGCAGAGTCCAAGCCCCAGGTCAAGGGCTGTTCAGGGAATGCCTTTTTTCCTGTAAATATGTGCTTAAATGCCAGGCTGCTGAACTGGTACATCCAGCTTGACTTATTCTGTGCTGCTGACAGGTGAACGAAGAAAATGGCATGATCCAAGACAAATAAAGGAAGACTCTGGAAGAGCAAGAACTTCTTTTGCCCAACAGTGAATTCTCTGGAATCATTAATGTTCCCACTAATGTGAAGTTAATGGAGAATTGAGGTCCCACAAAATATAAGCTGGGAAATGTGGGGCAGAAGTTCCTGCATCAAAATGCATGAACTATTTCAGTGAATTTAAAAAGATGTGATCCAGACCTATTTTATGGGCTGCACTCTGCAAAGTGCTTCCTGGTATGGGGGCACAATACTTACTGGGACTTGGAGGTGGTTCTCAAAAAAAACCCCTGCTACTCACCTAGCTGTTCAGGCTATGAAAAATTAATTATTATAGAGACTCATGAAAACTAGAAATCAGCCTGTTGCTTTAGGAATGCCATCCCTGGAGGCCCTGAGCTCCAGGAAAATGCAAACGTGAAGCTCAAGAATGGTGAACCTCCTGCTTGCAACTGTCTGGGACAGGGCTCCCAATTTCCCATCCTACTGCTGCTCTTTAGATGTTTAGGTATATTGTTCCAAGTTCCCTTAATGTCCTTGGCATCCATGTGTGCTAGCAAGGGAGAGCAGTAAGCTCTGTAACGTCCAAACCAACTAGCAAATTACTGCCTGAAGTTTGCTTTCTGAATGTCTCCCCACACAGCTTCTGGGATGAGCTGTTGATCTGGGTTCACATACACTGTGTAGCTACTGACTTTTATGAAATAAAAGGCCCAATGCTTGCACACTGTGTTTCTGTCTCACACATGCTCCCTGGTAAAGAATAGGAATGAACCGTTAGATTAAAAATTTGAAAATTGGAAGTGCTCTGGTGTGTATCATCAGCTGGAGAAAAATCCCATCATTACACAGCTACTACAGCATCCACCTCATTTGTGCCTCCAACTCAAATGCATTAAATTTAATTACACAGTAGTACAACTCCAAGACAGAATTAATATATTGGGATAAGAAGAGCTTTAAAAAACCCACTCCTTTGTTAATAATTGAAGCAATGCTTGTACTGGCAACAGAAGAAAGCAAAGTGATGACAGCCTATGGGACACAACAGAGAAGTAGTCATAGAACCATAGAATGGTTTGGGTTGGAAGGGACATTAAAGATCATGTCCCGACAATTCCCCTGTCCTGGTCAGGAACACCTTCCACTAGACCAGGTTGCTCAAAGCCCCATCCAACCTGGCCTTGAACATTACCATTGATGGGGCATTCACAACTTCCCTGGGCAACCTGTTCCAATGCCTCATCACCCTCACAGGAGAGAATATCCAGTCTAAACCTACCCTCTTTCTGTTTAAATACATTCTCTTCTATCTATTGCTACATGTCCTTGTAAAAAGTCCCTCTTCAGCTCTCGTCATGCCCCTTTAGGCACTGGAAGGCAGACTTCTCTTCTCCAGACTGAACAACCCCAACTCTCTCAGCCTGTCTTCATAGTACGATCTCAAACTACTTTAAAAAATACATACATATATTGAGTTTGTGATCGTTTAATCCAGAACATGGAATGAACAGATGCAAAAACCCCATTAGGTCATCTACTTGGTGTCTCTGGCAGTGTAGGACTATGGCAAGCAGCGTGCTTCTGTTGAATCAGTCTAGTTCTCCACACTCCAAGCAATAGGATGCCTGCTTCCTAAAATATGTTCCTCTGTAAAGAGATTTTGGTTTTTTTACACATAACACTGGGCAGTTTAAATTTACCTTGTGATTTCATCCACTGTTCCTAACTGCATGCTTTCCTCTCAAGGAGGTAACTCCCCTTGGTTTGCAGACCCTTCAAATATTGATAAGAAAATTGCTATGTCCCTTTTCTTTTGCAGATTTGTTTAAGCCCAGCTGTATTCATAGGTAGCCTTTTAAATCTTTCCTGCTGCAGCCCCCGCATCCTTTTGGCTGCTCTACTTTTACAATTTCTCACTGGGCATATGTCTTAACATTTCAGTTTTGATGGTAATACAGTAGCTGGACAGGTTTGCCAAACCCTTGCATGCAAAATGGGAGATAATAATACAATTGTTCTTCCATTTTACAGTTGCAGATAGACAATTTGCTTTTGCTTGGAGTCTCTTCCCACCACCTTCTGAGCTGGAATAGATTGTCCCCTCCAGTGTAGTTTCAGCCATATTCAGTCCTTCAAATTGTTTTTGCATTTTTTTTCCCCCCTTAAAAACAGTGGTGGGGGTGGGAGGGGGGAGGGGAAAGAGGAATGAATGAGGAGTTTTTGCCCTTCCCATTTCACAGCTGTTTCATTCCATCACTAACCCTATCTGGGTTAAAGGTTTAGCCTATCTGGGCTAAAAAGGTTTGGGAAAGGTCAGGCATAGGAGGAGACTGGTGATGGGTGAAGGGGATAAAGCAAGGCAAATGGTTTGGAGGATTGGGGAGCATCAGTGGGAAATAGGCACTTTTGAGCAGGGTAGCTGCAGAGGGTATAGCAATCATTACATCAGGAGGTTGAACTGGGGAGGCCAAGTAGGCAAGAAGTAGCAGAAGGAAGTGATAGGTCAGTGGCAGCTCATGGGACAGAGGGGGAAAAAGAAATGGTTCAGCACCACTGTCAGCTGAATTAATCACCTGCTGCACGTGTAGGATGAGAAAAGCAATCCTTGTGGTGCAGCAGAGAACATGAGAAAGCTGGATTTGTAACTTGAAAGAAAGTTAATGTTCTGGGAACATCTTCTGTACTGAGAATATATATTGATATAGGATGATGTAGCATGGCAAGATGGGGCAGAGTGAACAGTTATTAAAATGGAAAATCTTCTACCACCGTGTGCTTGACATAACTTGACATGTCACTGTAGCAAAGGAGATTGGAAGAGGTACAAGGAGTTTTAGTGAGTTTAATAAAACTCCTCTCAGAGGAGCACGAGGACTCCAAATTCTAAGAGGAATCTCTATTTGAGAATTCTCCTTTAGTTTATAGCACTGGAAGGGGAGTATTTTGCTTCAGAACTACAGGAACATGCCTCCAGAGGAAAAGCCCAGGGATGTGCATCTAATGCAGCAGGATCTTCAATATTTGGATAAAGTTGTGCAAACAACATCATCTTCATGGATCCTGCCTGTTCCTCTAGGATGACAGATATTTTGAAAAATAGTCACTGTTGCAATTACCATAAGGAAGCCTTGTATGTCAGTTGTTTTTGGCCTTAACGCTGTGATGCTTAACGGCCACAGGAATATCCCAGCCAGAGAAGCATCAAACAACCCACCGGGGTTTGCAAGCAACCCCCTGGACCAGATGCATGCAAAACTAATGATTGTTCTGGTTTGTTCTGTTTCTAGCAATTTCTACACATCTTTAAACATGCAATCCAGATTTTCCTTCTGGAAGTAGTTCTCCAGCAAACAAGTATTTAAGGGTTAAGCAAGCTTGATCCTTCCCAATTTAAATCTTTGGCATTTCCACACCTATAAGCATCCAGGACAAAAAGGAAACATAATTCTCCAAAGCATAATTGTAGAAATTCCCAAACAGTTTGGACAATTTTCTCAGGCACATTGATGTGACTCTTGGGGACAGTCCTGTGCAGGGCTGGGAGTTGGACCTGATGATCCTTGTGGGTCCCTTCTAACTCGGCATATTCTGTGACTTAAAGTAGGAAGTTCCTTGATCACTTTGATAGCCTGAAGTCATTAGTCACAGTGGTGTTCAGCTGCATGTGCTAGGGCAGTGTTTTGGGCAGTGCAAGCAGTCTCATTTTGCACACAGTCCAGCTGGAGGTCCCATGGTATATGGACAGGCATTTTCATAAGGGTTAAGTGCATGCCTGCTTGATCACAGGAACAAGGGGTTGGGCAGTACCTTCATGCGAAGCAGTTTGGCAGCCAAAGTGACTGATTACTGTGAACCAGGAAATATCCCTCTTCCTGTTCCAGGCAGGCAAATATTTGTAGGTGCTTATCCTGTCTTACACATAAAAATACATGAGCAAAACAGAGTAGGACTGCCCCTGAGTGTAATTCTGACGTCTTGCTTCTGTCCCAGTACTTCAAGAAGTTTTGAATTGTTCTTGACTTCTGGGAAAGGGAAATGAACCTATGCTTGAGCAGACTTATAGGGCAGATTTTGCCCAAGGTGCCTGACCTGTTGTATGTTCTTATCTATGTTTGTTATACCTGCTGATTTCAGCCCTATCAGTATGTTTTATAAGTTACTGAATGTGTTTTCCTTACAAAAGTCTGTACATTAGGCTACCCTAGCTTTGACTCCTCTGTTTATTCAGTGTGCTGGTTTTCTGACTGCATATACTTCCAGACACAGAAGGGTCTTGAGAAACTTCTTTTGACAACTGGTTTGAAATTTCAAGGAGTCCTGTGTCTCTGCTTCCCAGATTTATTTACAAAATACTGTACTGGATCTGGTACTATACATGCCACACTGGAACAGCTTAATAGTTTAAGCTTTGTCTTAAATAAAATTTTTTAAGTCCTCTTTTTGTTTGAAAATCGAGTATTTTTTTTCTCACTTAGGATGAATAAAACTCTCTGCAGCAGCAACTGGACAAGGTATAGAGCTCTGATAAAAACAGACAACACCTTTCAATCTAAAGGGAAGGTTAAAATTCCCAGCCTCTTTACTCTAGGTAGCCTGATGTGAAGGATGGCAGAACAGCAGACAGAAGCCAGGCTAGGAAGAGGTAAGACCTTTAGGTGTGACCTGTTTTGGATACAGCATTGTTGGAAAGACAGATACCACCTCATCCTCTCCCCACAGTGGTGTTGGCCAAGCAGTGACCCACCCTGGAAGCCATATATGTATGACAATGCTGCTGTTGAGGAACCATTGAAGAGAACATGAGACATTAAGAAATAGCAGTGACAAAGCAGAAAATGTGCCACAAACAGGACATAATGAGTGGAGTGGATGCAATCTGAGGAGGACTTACTGTGAATGGAGAGGTGCTGATTGGCTTATCCTTACTGAATGTTAGATGCAAATGCAGAGTGAGGTATTTTTTTGCTAAGCATAGAGTGGTTGGGAATGAAAGGCCTAGACAGAACTGCTTTAATTTTTTATCTGTATAAAAAGCTGGTCCTTCAAAGCTGCTTCTTAGTGACAATGAAAGCAGGTGGGAATCATACATAGATTTGAGGACTTTTCACCCTGGTTTGGTTGGGTTGTCCTGTTTGGTTTCCATTCCTATCTGGTGAAGCTGTGTAGAGAGAAGATGTGGTATTCTTCTGCAGACATGTACTACTTTGGTGTTATTGTACAATGGAAACTAAACATACCAGGACTCGAAAAAAAACCCCAACAAGTAAGTGTAAGGGCTTATCTCAAGAGGAAATATTCAGTATACTTGATTGTTAGTGGAGATATAAAAGAAGGGATGACAGACATGAAACATTTGTAGAATTCTACACAGAATAAATGGAAGTAGAAAAATCTAAGCAAGGAAAAGGGTGGATTAGAAACATGTTGAAGCAATGAGACAATTTTTCTTTAACTGTCTTACCTCCTTCCCTTTCTGAGAAATCCATCTCAGGGAACCCTGTGAATGAGGATTTTAGCAAATACACAGATGATGGCAAGTGTTTTGCATTGAATTAGACTCAGTGTCTGGAGAGGTGTTTTTTCTAATTTCTAGCATCCAGTTCTAATTGTGACACTCTAGAACATGGCAGCAAAACCTTAAACCCTGCTCTACTTTCTACTTATACAGTCAGAGTGAATCTTGTTCGGAACAATATTGGTGTGAGGAACCACAGAGAATACCAGTTTCTGACATTTCTTCTTCCATCAAAATCAGATGAAAAGCTGAATTAAATATAAATGTACTGATTATGGTATTAAGGTAGGATTTGTAAAAACTACAGTACAGTCAGTGTAATACCATGCTGATTTGGTGATGTACGTGCTGCATTTTGTACAACTCTATATCCTTATTTTCAGATTAAATTCTTCACAGTTTATAGCATTTCCAGCTAAAAAATCATCCCATGGTTTAGAAGATTAAACTCCTCTTCATCTCATGGCAACGACTCTGGTTGACATCCTAACATTGCTGTTGCTAAATGATTTTGTAATGTTAGATGTTCATATTAAGCTAAATTAGCAGTAGGAGTCCTGCACTGAAGTTACAGTACAGAGCATTATCACAGAGTGGGAAATTGTTTGATTGAAGCAATTTCCTATCTAGCCACAGTGGGCAGCTCATAAGCTGTTCAGGGCTTTTGCACATGGGAAATATGCAAAGGAATGTAGGACTGAAAAAGAAACACGCTCCTGCCCATACTTGCATCACCAGTGGTGCATGCAGCCCTGATCTGAATAGGGAAGGAGATGTATAAGACTCAATATATTAATCCTTGCAGGTTAAGTTGCTGGCATGGACAGAGAGAGGACAATGTCAGTCAGTGGTACAGATTTCATAGTATCTTGGAAAATTTGCTGCCTGACCATGACTTGTTGGACTTCAGCAGAACTAACCTGCACTACACAAGATGATATATTGACCTTAAATGATAATCAATTACATAATTAGTCATTGGCATAAGATATCTATTAGAACTGTTTAGAAAAAAAACTGCTTTAAAAAAATATTGAAGTTTTATTGGAAAAAAAGGAATATATATAAGAAAAAGAAAGTTTTTTTTCCTCGGAATCTGAAAGCATCTGAAAGAGAGCAAAGCTTTCTGAAGAAATGCTTTATTTAATAAACCCCCTAATTTTCCAATTACTACAAAGTGTAAATGCAAAACATTAGTTGAGTCCCAGTGCCTGGGAGTGATGATCTTATCAGACTTCTGTAGGAACAGAAACATAAGCTCCCTTCCCTACAGGGTCTTTGTTCAGGAAAGGCAATGGGAAGGTCACAGCTGAGAACTTCAGATGCAACAATGCATGCATATTTTGACCCCCAGAGAAGACAGCATTTGCATAAATTACATAAATATGCTGTTGTGCATTTGGCTTGAAACTGCACTCACCACTTTTTCCCATCTCTGAAGCCATTTCATTTGTGCACATTCACATCTAGACTGCTTTTCATTTTAGAGGGAAGGCTTTATAATTGTAATTCACAGAGGCTCAGGACCTCACAATAGGTATTAAAAACATTTTCTGACCTTTGAAATATTATACCAAATGCTGCTAAGCAATTAAGGCAATAAATCTGTGTAAACTGAAGGTATAATTCCTCTTAGGAATATGAATGTGAGAAAATAAATGTCAACATCTTCCTTGCAGCCATAGAATGTGAATTCGTTGCCTTACCTAAATTTTTTATCCATATTGCTGTTAGAGGGATTTATGTTGTTGTAGGGTTGGTTTTCTTATGTTTTTGTGGTTTTGTAAGAAGTTCAGATACATGATCTCTTTGGTAGCACTGAATGTCCCACTTGTGAGGGACTTTCTCAGACAGTGATTACTGCTGACCTGGTAGAAGCAGATGCAAAAAACATCTTGCATGATTTTAAGAGAAGCACAGTTCCCAGCTCTGGCAGTGGGTAGCCTGGATGACATTATTTTACCTCTTTGTGTTCTGTTTCCTTTTACAGTATTTCTTGTCTCATTGGGCTTAGAAACTTCTGAAGTCAAGAGCTGTGTCCTATTTTGCTTTTATAGCGTTCCTGGGGCCACCAGGGGACCATGTGCTCAGTCCCAGACTCAGCTGAGGCTTATACATGGTACATAAACACAAACATTAATAATGCACACTGCCCACTCCTGTCTGCCTGTGCACTGGGAGGGAAAGGGTAGAGAAAGCAGGAGCATTTTTTACATTAAGGCACCATCCAGAAGCTTTTTCTATTTGGAACTGAGACTGTAATAGCTATGTGCTTCCTAATGACTCAAGAATTCACTGCAACTTAAAAAGACAAAGAAAAATTCTTCCCTTGGCATTTCTTGTCGATATGTTGAGTGCTGAATCCATCTGAAAACACGGTGGATTTAGGTTAGAAGGTTGCTATCAAGAGTTTTTGATTTGTTTCACTCGTAGTTTTGTAATATCTCCTCATCTAGCTAGTCCTGCCAGAATAAGGAGGAGTCTATTGTTATTTTAGTGTAGTCTAGTCTGGTTATTCTTCACTATTTGACTGAATTTGCTTTACTTAATACAGCAAAGAAAATTGACAACACAACTGTGGACATCACTTGTGTGTCACCTACTGGCCTGAGCTCAGGTGAGTCAATAGCCACTGCTGCATGATGAAGCTGACAAGAATATTTCATTAAGAAAATGTGAATCTTTTGCCCTTTAATGGATTTTTTTTTCCCTTGACAGTTAAAGATATAGCCTGATGATCAATTTGGTATCGGTTTAGTTACTATTTCTATCATTTAACATTGTGTAAAGAAGGGGAGAGTTTGATTTTAACATTCAATTTTCTTACATTTTAATGTTAGCAAAATTATAAAAATGCAGTGGATGCCACTGTCTCAGACTGACATCCTTGGAGAGAAATAACCTTGCTTCTCGTGCTAACTTAAATATAAGAATAGCATTTGTGAAGTCAGCGCAATAACCCCCCTTTTCTGAGCTTCAAAAAAGTTCATTGATGCAAATCCAATTAAAAGAATAACTCTGTGAATTAATTAGATTACCCTTCCAATAAAGTTGAGGCTTAAATCATTTGCTGCACTTAATAGAAAAGCAAAATAACTTTTATTTAATAAACGGTGAACTGAAACAAAGTTTCTGCCTTTGAGGTAAGTTGGGAATTGAGTGCTGAGCTCAGAATAAATTATGAACTTGACTATTTCCATGTAGTTCCTTGATGGGTTCATCTGTACTTACAAGTGCTTGCATGATCACCTACAGGGTGTAGTGATGTAGTGATGTAGTCATCATCTACAGGGATTAATTGCTTCTTATGTGTACAGTGATAATCATCTTGCACACTTTCGAGAGAAGACAGTGCCTTTCCAGCAGACATTCTGTTGCCTACAAGTCAAGCTCCCCAAGTCCACAAGTGCAATGCTGTTGCCCTCCTAACCAGGACAGGGAGAGAATATTGTATAAAAAAATCAGGACAAAGACAGGGAAATTGCTTACCAATTAACAACATGGGCCAAATAGACACAACTTGGGGAAAATAAATGTAATTTATTGACAAAGAGAAATGGTTTAGAATGGTAAGAATCAAAGACAGATTTTTTTTCTACTAGAAACTAGGAAACATTTTAAAAACAGACTTTTGAAACCTCTGTCAAGAGTTGATAATTAATAGAGGCACTCCTGTGCACCAATGTTTTTCCCTGTTCAAAGAACTATACTATAATTATCTGCACTCAACATAATTTAGAGCTTCAAGTGTTGGCGAAAATAAAATTAATTCTTACCTACTTTATGCTGATTCACACTTTGCTTAATACTGAGCAATTGTAATGCCCCTAAAGTTAAGAGCACACTTACTGTGGAAACACTAGACCTTCAATAGTTTTTGCTACATTAACTTTTAAAAGTTATTTACAAAAGAGTGGGCTGTTATGGATACTCTCTGAATCATACACAGAGTCAGAGCAAAGGTCATAACCAAGATACTGATGTTTCACTAGTGAAATCAAAAAATATAAAGGATGTTGGATTGACTTATTTTATAATTTTGATTTCTTTTTTTTTTTTTTCAAAACCCCCCACCTTGTTGAATAAACTTTACAAAATAGCCTACATGGGTATGCATATGAGTGAGAATAATATCTGAGAACAGGTTTTGGTAAAGCTAGGAAATTGCAATAATAACAAAATAAATCCTTTTTTGTCTAATCATTATGTACATTTTGCTTAAAGACAACAGATAACTGAAGTCTGCCAAAAAAACTGGACAAAAATTTAATTAACAAGTAGGTAAAATCTCTTCAAACACTGAATTTGATGAAGTATTGCAAACCTAATTTGATATTTCCTAGTTGCATACCAGATTACTACCCTACTTCTTACAACATTCTATGCATAGTACTATATATTATTATATATAGCATGTTTGGACATACTGTGTGTGTATATATATATATATATATATATATATAAAATATTTCTCAGCGCCCAGCTTTGGAATTAGTAACTTGGGGGAGTTTCTACCCTTTCTTTGTAAAGGATTTCTTCCTTTGCCTGTGGAACTGAGGTAGTCTTCTGTCCTAAGAAATATTACCATAAAAGTATAAGACCCCAATTCGCATGTTATGAGAAACTTAATTTAGGAATTCGTGAATAAAAAAGAAAGCTACCAAAGGTTCAGTATGCAGACACTTTGGAAGTGTCTGGATTCTCTATTTCTATGACTGAAGTTTTTATTTGGGAGCTCATCTGAAAGATGACTGTACCATCTTCTGTATCTGCTTCTGTAGGGCAGTTGATCTGACTGGTCAGATCACAGGTCCAGGTGAGGCCTCTACCAAAGCTGTGGTAGAGGCAGTTTGGAAGAGCTGGCTGTTAATTGCAGCCATTTCTCTGGCTGTCACCAGGTTCAAGAGGGCCTCAGACTTGCCTGCTGCTGCTCCACTCCCAAGCAATGCCACCCTAGGGTCTGGTTCAGTGGGTGGTTGTTCCTCTCTGACCTGCTCAGCCCTATACCCCAATCTTGTACCCTAGCATCTGCAACCAGACAGTGTTTACTGGGCAGAAGATACTCCCCTTGTCAGTGGTCTAAGGTAGGTTGTTGGAAAAATGCTTGAGACTAATAAGCTTGAAAATAAATGTAAATAAAAAACCTGACCCTCCAGACATGCTGTTCCACTGGTTCTTGGAAACCATAGCCAACTCAACAGGAGCACAGAAGCTGTGGGACCAAATCACTTCTTACTACTTCCTTGCAATGAGTCCTAACAGCAGCTCATGGGAGGTGTAGATGTTTACTCTTTTTTCCCTTCTAGCAAAGAGTTCTGAATATAGGAAGGAATATATTTCTAAATACATCACTGATGCCAAAAGATAGATAGCTGAAATCCTATTGAATCCAGGACAGCAAAAGCTCCTGGAGTGCTGTTGTCTTCTCCTGGGAGAAATTACTGTTCTTTGTAGTATGGCAAGCAGAAGCACGTACTTTACATTTTCACTGTAGCATATTCAGTTTGAGAAGGTTTGATACAATATTATGAAAAAGGAAAACCTCTCCACTTCCAAAATGTTTTTCTCTGTTCCATTTTCTGCTGCAGCTAGAAAAATAGCATTAGTTTTCTGGTTTTTCCCCAAGTAAGAAAACAAAGAGAAACTAAGATCTAATTCTTCAGAGGGGTTGAACGAATTCATGACACTTGGTTTAGGGCTGTAGTCATTTACAGTGATAAAATCCTCTGTTTGTGTAAGGAGAAATGTAGCCATCACCACACAGCTTGCTGACACTGGGTAACAGAACATATGCCCATGTTTTGGCAGGGAGATAGCAGATGTCATGGGCAGTCCAGGGGGAAAGTGTAGATGTGACCTTAAACTGTACTTTTACCTTTAGCCTGGCAGCACAAACCTCCCTCTATCACCCACCCAACTGCGTGTTGTGCCTGACACCTGCATCACCCAGCAGTAACAACGCTGCAGTCAGTGGGGAATGTAAACAGCCAGGGTTCACTGGTTGGTGGTTTTGTGCTGCTGGACTTCATCATATGCTTGTCTGGTATTGTGAGTGTCTGCCTTAGATGCAGGTTCCATAGGGAAAAGGATGTCAGGAACCACGTGGGGCCCCATTGACAAGCTATTCTCCACTTTGTGATGTGGCCACAGGCAGGTGGCTGTGTTAGCCACCCATCCCAAGAGCAGTGGGGTTAAATTTCTGCCCTGCTCTCCTGAATATGTATTCTTTGATGACCCTTACTCTTCCATGGCTTTGGAAGCTTTCAGAGTGTAACCACTGAATGCACAATGAATCCAGTTCACACACAGATCTGTGCATCTTCTGATTCAGCAGAGCAGATGCAATTTCTGTGCATATAGGGAAGCCAAATATACCCCTGAAGTACAGAGACAAACTCCTTGGGGAGATGTGTCATGTTGCAAAGAGCTGAGGGCAAATTAAATTTGAGAAGAGAGACAGCAGAGGGTAAAAGCTCCATGAATGTATAAGGCAGGGGGACTTCTGAAGAAGACATTACTGCGGATTCAGCTGTAATTAAACTGTCCACAGCTGCTGTTTCTCTGTCACCTTTGGAAGGGGAAGATTTTTAATCAACATCAAAGTCAAAGGAAAACTTCAGGTATAACCTAACATCTCTAGTTGCTGACTGTGACTTAAGAGAAAACCACCTTATTTTGTCTTGCCACCTTACATATATCCATGATTAAAATTGAATAAATTGCTTTAATTTGGAAAGATTTTGGAGAAGATTGACTTGAAAATATCGAAAATACCTTCATTTCTTCTGTGCATCTTGGTCGTTTATCCCCCCTCTCAGTCATAAGAGAAAGAGAAGATTAGAAAGGTTGCAGAATTTCTTTTACTTTCTTCCTTTCTCTTTTAAAAGTGTACTTCTGAAAGATAGAGAAAGTGAAAGGAAGAAAACAGAGAACGAGAACCTTAAGAAGGAAAATTTGAGGACTTGCCCCATTCACTCCACTGCTTCCTGTTCACTCTTTTTCCTCTCTCTTTCCAGCAGAAGGAAAGAGAGAGGGAGGAAAGGAAAACAAGTAAGTGAGGAAGGTGATGTTAAGGAATCCAAACATTATAGATTTTGCTTTTAATAAAGCAACTATATCTGTTCTTAAATTTTTGGTCAACACTTGCTATGGAAAGTATACTTTTTAAACCAGCTCTATTTATTACACATAATTTTTTGTGTATGTGGCATTCTACATGTCTGCAGGGACACAAAGTCATTCCGGAGGGTTCGCCTCAGTGCGGACAGATGAGGCAAGCATTCTAGTTTTAAGTTACATTGGTGGAAATGGATGCTATTATTGTTGACACATGATGGGTCTCTCTTTGAGGTAAAAAGATAGTCAGAGTGCTGCAATGCTGCAAAAACTGTTTGGGAATATACAGTGAATGAATGAAGTGAAAACAAGTTTAACCTAGAGAAGCTTGAACTGAATTTCCAAGGTAGCACTCAAAAAGCCTATCTGAGGAACAGATGTGAAAAAGAGAACAAGGTTTTACAGGCAGGAAACACAAAGCAAATTGATAGTCATGCCATAAAGGCAGGGGTTATAAAGGACAAACCTAGAACAGGAGGGAAGAAAGCACAGAGTATGGCAGACCATTATCTCTAGTGGTAAATATTGTAAAGAGTGAGAAGCAATTGGCTTTTGTGTCTTTTAAGGCAGCATCAGATATAGAAAGACGGATTAATAACTCTTGGAAAAGGGGGTTCCCCAGGTTACAGGCAACATTTTACATCAGCAATGCAGTGAGCCCTTCAGCACTGTTCCAGTTAAAAACCAGTAAGTGTGTAGTTCAGATGCAAGATCCCAAATTGCTCTGTGGTAAAGCACACCAGTATAAAATACATTTGACATATGTGTATTTCTTAGAGTCAGTCATAGGAACTACATTGTTAAATGGCCTCTTTCCTTTTGTAAATGTTTTGCTTTTATCTGCCCTATTATTTCTTAGGATCTTCCAAATGGGACAACTGAAGTTTTCTTAATTAAAGATATCAGGTCTGAACATGGTGCTTTTAGGTTATTAATTTTATATCAGACTATCCTTCAAATGCTCTACTTCACTTCTTGAGGGATTCGGCAGCAAAGTGAGATACTATGATCTCCTTAATCAGAGACTCTAAGGCATCAGAGTTAAAGCTAATTAGGATTTATGAGATTGGAGGGAATATAATTTGTATGCAAACACTATAGGTGATAAGGGATTTAGGATGATGACTATGGATCTCAGCTGAACTCAGGTACCACAGTTTTACAGGATAAGTTGTTAGGAGTACATTACACATTATTTTTCCACTTCATCTTATTTTCAGTCCGAAGGCTAAGACAGCGAAATACTGTGCATGTGACACAATTTTGGGGCCCACCTTTTGTTAAAATCTAGGCTGGGACTGAAGCAGCAAACAACACCTCCTGCTTAAAAAGCATTTTGTTTCAGTAAAGTCTCAGTTGCTGAAACAGCACCCCATTCAAATGTCCATCCTGCTTTCCTCTTAACACCTGCATCCTTAACACATCATGCGTAGGTATGTGCTTGCTGAACATTGACTGAGGGCTCTGTCAGAGGAGTACAAACCTGCTCCAGTGATTTTAGAGTAAGTGCTCTTGAGAACTCTTTGAACCGTGCACTAAATCCAAGGCAGCTGTTCCATTGTAAAAGTCAGATTAACATATGGTTTATGGAGATAAAATATTTATATTATATACAGTATAAAATAAAAGGTGCTTGAATTCTATGAAGACAGCAAATTGCTATAAGTAGAAATGGGGAGAGAACAGTGATTATATACAATTTGTATTAGACTAGCATGAAACATTACCAGGAATAGTAGAGGAACCAGGAAAGAGAGGACTTCACTACTAGGACAGCTGTCTACTTGGCAGCTAATATCAACAGCTACTTGGTGAATGAAATATCTCTAGGAGCCTCTGATGATGATAGCAACATTTTTTAATTGGCATACTGTTTCCATGTTGGGGCAGCTTGGTAGGATACTCTGAAAGTTGAGTGTGCAGGATTTCTGTTGTGCACATACGTGAGTATATTAGTTAAAGAAAGTAATCGTAGAAAGGTCTTGAAGAAGTCCTTTTAGCCATCTCCCTTCAGTGGAGATGGTTAAGTGCGTGACCTTGGCACTGCTTTGAAAGTGCCAAGTATTTCTAATATCCATGTTTCAATATATCGCTACCTTTGGAAGGTGTTTTTCCTTTATACTTGGAATATTTATCTTTTGGGGCAAAGAACTTTCCATTCCATGCCTGGTACAAAATCAAACCATTGATGGTGGTAACTGCTAATTTCAGAAGATGCGGAAAGCATTTGACCTCTGTTTCTCTTTAAGTCTCTCTATTCTAGATAGAAGAAACAACATTTTGACAATTGTTTCTCATCAGTCTGTTTTCTAAAGCTCTCAAAAATAGTGTTACTCTCTTCTGGGATTTTCATGTTATTTTTATATTTTTGTACTTCAGACAGATTCTCAGCAGTGCTGTGTAGGGAAGAAAAATTACATTCTTTGCCATTTATGAAACATAGGTTTGCACATCGCACAGTTGGATTGAAGTTTCTTGTGTCAGTGTGTTCTTGACTGAGTTACTAACCTGCTATAACCTCTAGATCTTATTTTTTTTCCTATAATGTTAGTAGAGACAGTGACAACTAGCAGACATACAACCTAGAAGTCTGTTTACGAGACAATCCCTATTCTACATGGCTGTATATCCTGGTTCAATCTTCAATCAGGGTCTTAAAAAGCAACAAAGTCCCTAGACTGGGAATGAGGATCCACAACACAGGAAACTCTAAAAGCTGCAAAGTAGCAAACAGAGGGAAATAGTTGTGGAGTAATTTTAAAAATATAAGGCTCACTAAGTCTCCTAATCATACTTCTCATAGAAGAAAAGTTATATTTAGGACACATATGGTCAAGAGCGGCAGTGATAATTTTGAAGGCTGGATTTTGGAGCTGTTAACAACATTTCTATCATCTGTAAATTACTTGAGAAATCTAAGTCATCAGTTCAATAGTAGTAGGTACTGGCAGTGTTCTTTGCTTGTTTCTGCACTATTTTGGGATAGGTGTGGAGAAGAGGGGATATCACACACAGTCAAAGCTAATACCCCGTGGAGCTTTATATATTTCTCCGTGATGATCTTGCACAAACCTCAAATTGTCTCCAGAAAATTACAACAGCAACTCATCAGTTTAACTTGGTTTCCTGCCATGACAAGAAACTGAACAGTCATAACCAAAGGAAGAAAATTATGAGTTATTTTGAGACAAGAATGAGACGATGTGGCTTTTTTAATGGGAAAGGCATCTTCTAGGGAAGGAAACAGACTTTAGTGACAGAGCTATGGAACTGTTGTTACTTCTTCAAAGAGTTTCACGCTGCATTTCTATTTAACTGGCATCAAGCCTACTTTCAGAGTTACACTTTCCTCTGAGCTTTAATTTGCACTTAAAACTAGACTCCACTGACTGAACACTGTCCTACAGTTACTATTTTCTCACCTACAACTTTTGCTTTTAGAAAGAAACTCTGCCCTCACCTAAGCTGTTCCTCTCCTGGTCTCTTGCTCTTTTTTCTCTGCTTCACTGCCACAGCTGTGCTTGGAGGGATAAACACGCACAGCAAGTAACCAAACAGTTGGCAGTAAAGGTAAAGATGGTGCAAGTCTAATGGAGAAACTTACTGGGAACGAACAAAATTGTACAAAACTAAGCAGTGATAAGTAGTCCTTTTTAATATCCCCTAATCACTTTGTTGTCCAGGGAGCAGTGGATACTTGGGGTACATGGAGTGCCAAGCAGTACATGGGTACCAAGCCACATGTGCATTCAGGGTACGCATGTGCATATATGGGTACCAATGCATGTGCATTCAGCTTTCTGGTCCAGGTCTCAGAAGTTCTTTGTTCTGATCACTTTTATAATTTTTCCGATTCTTCCTTTGAGGCTGGCAGTGCTTACTGCAGCAGGTGCTTTTTCTCTGCCAATTCTTACATTCCTTTTTTCGTATTTCTTCTGTTTTGTTTAGAGAACGGTAAATCACACTGTGGCAGGTACTCTTTGTTTTCTTTTTGAGGGTGAGGTCAAGAATAGTTGAATTTCTGTTGTTGAATAATAACTGGGTTTCTCAAGCCAGCTACAAGTTGTTAATCTATATCATCACTCTCTTGACTATTGTCCTTCATCTTACCTCTTAATTGATGTTCAGCTGAGCAGCATTTCTTAAGTTGCCATGGCATAAGTTTGAGATACAAGTAGCTAGATTATTTTAAAGGAAACAACTATTTCAGTTCAAATTGATCTCAGTAAGCATGCACAGAGAACATAAACATACATCCCAAGGTACTGTTTTTCCAGACGACAGCTGCACAGGAAAACATGTGTTAGACAGAACTTGTCATTAGCTTGAAGTGAAGTCACAGACCTGCTATCTGCTATTCTGAGAACCTGAGTAACTTCAAGCTATGGTTACTGCCAGATTTTGGGAATGTATTTCTCATTTTCTTTCTTCTTCTGTGCTGGGGGAAAAAAACAAGCATACAACTGTAAATAGAAAATACCTCACTCCTAATATGAGGAAAGAGAGCTTTGAAATCTCAGTTCTTAATGACTTCCCTCCATGTATGTACTAGAGTTCTCCTTGGGGATCTTGCTCTGTCAGGGAATTGGAGGACAGTGTTGCTCTCTGTCAGGGATCTCACAAAGTAAAGTCCAGTTGAAGGAAGAGCTGTTCTGCCAGGTAAAAGGCGGGATGGAAAGCCTATTGCCATGAGGCTGTCATCAAGTTAAGCCTCTCATAAAGGATGATTACAGGGTACTACTTGCTTTTCTTGCCCCTTTTGCTAGAATCCTGTGGCATCTGCAGAGAGGTGGGCAGAAAAGTCTTCCCACATCATTTTGACTATGCTCCTCAGGCCCGACACACAGGACTGGGCTCCTTCCCAAGTAGTCAGATCTGAAGTGTGGCTTTTAGATGAATGCAGCTCTCCAGTTCCTTCGGTGGAACTAAAATTTCAAGTCTGAGTTCAGGTCCTTTCAGCTATTTATTTTTACTCATGAGAAATACCAATATGTGTCTTTATGTATATAGACAAGAAACATGCTAACATGTGTGAGAGGAAGGGGGAGTAGGGGGAATGGAGAAAATGAAAATTATCCTATTTGTTGTTTTTATACTTTTTCCTACAACAAGTGATGTTTCTCTATCTTCTCCTTGTTGTTCTCTGTGCATGCTTACTGCCATCAATTTGAACTGAAATAGTTGTTTCCTTCAAAAGAATCTCCTTGTATCTCAGACTTATCCCATGGTAACTTAGGAAATGCAGCTGTGTGGCATTACGATGTCTACAGTAACTATACGACAGTGTTAGTGACAAATGCGGAGTTCACCTGCCATAAACAAGGATTAAAAGTTTGTTGCACAGAAACAGGTGATTTTTTTTCACAGCCATTTGAAATGAATGTACATTTTCTCAACCCATGTGCTAGCAAAATAAACACACATGGTTAGAAGCCATTTTCATTTAGTTTGCTTTTATGCCAGCATGTTTCACACTCCATTTACTGTCAGTACCCTGCATGGAATCTGTCAGCACAAAAGTTCCTTTTTTCTCCCCAGTTGCAATGAAAAGCTAACAGGGGTATGCTACCGAGAGAAGTAAATAAATAGGAATTAATTAAATAGTGTTGACTCTAGAGACAATATTTCTGATTGAGAAACTGGCATCTTAGAGAAAAAATTACTGACAGTAAAAATGAAGGACAGAGTAGGGTAGAAAACTTTATTAAATGGATATCTAAGAATCAGAAAGAAACTAGCTCACTGAAACAATCCCCTCAAAACTGGAAGAGCTAGTCTAGGTATAGCTTAAGCTGGACGTAATAAAGTGGTTCTTAAGATATATGGTTTAGTAAACTGAAATAACCAAAATTTTAGGGTAGAATTTTACCTATTTCCTGATATAAAACTCCTGAAAGATGTATAAATCTCTTATTGTTCAACACACAAAATCTTTTTACATACGTATTTTTTTATAATCTAACCTTTTGTCAGGTTTCAACTTTTCAGGAATCCTTATGATTTCCTTAAAAAGTTTGTTGTTTGCTTTTTTTTTAAGAAAGGGACTAGATAAAGGTATTGTTGTTCCTAAATTCGAACTGAAGCTTATATGAATTTTGTGTTTCTAAATAATGTTCCACTTCCACTTTGACCTGCTTCGTCACAATTTTAAATAAGAATGGCATTCTTGACCAACATACCTGATGTTGTTTCGATTGTATTTTAGTTTGCAGTGAGTTCATAAACTTCAGCACATATGCAGTATTCTAATTTTGAAAGGGCTGTATGTGGCATTCAGTTATTAATTATGTCTGCCACCAAAATTATTTCTACTTCTTCTCAAAATGTACCATTTTCAAAAAACTTATAAGTTTCAAAGGGAAAACCTCAAACATTCTGTAGGAACCTCTCATAACAGAAAACCATTTTAATATTCTTTCAGTCACATGGAAAGAACCGTGGTGCAGGCTACCCTACCTGACAGCTTCATAACAACTAAATTTAGGACCTTCAGTGGTTTTAAAAGTTGGAATTACAGGAAAAAAGAAAAAAAAAAAAAGCCAAAATCATTGCCATACAGTGAACAAGTTTATCTGTGGATTTATCTTTTGAATGCTTTGTTGTATTGTGCAGACCAAGGTATTTAGCAAGAAGCAACTATTTGTTATCTTTTTCCACTTATCTGTGGACAGAAAGGTATACCCCAAAGTCCTCATTAGCAGTACAGTTACAATGTTGTCACAGATGATGCATTACCAACTTCAAACTAGTTGACTGCAGTACACACTTCACAGTTACAAGCATTTCTTACAGTTTTATTGTTGTCTTGAACTTTATGAAATGTTCCCTTGTCGACCATAAAGTAATAAACAGTATATCATAAATGCTTTTGTATATCCATGGTTTGAATGATCAGTGGCGACAGAAAAAGGTTTATAATTTTCTACATTGGCTTTAAAATCTTTCTCAATTGAAAGGCAAGTTAATATTTTGTGAATGACACCTGAAGTTGTTGTCTTAAGAAGACAAAACATTTTAGCTGATGGCAAACTTGGAACAACGTTATTCACTTTGTTGTCAAGTTAGAGTGACCTGTATTAAAAAACTTTATGCTAGATATGGTCGTTATCTTAGGATAAATGTTTCAAAAGTTTTCTTTTAGCTCATGTTAGGAATTATTATGTATTATGTTTAGAAGCAACTGTGAAAATTGTGTCTGTGAGATGCAGTAAGTCTTATGGGAACTACTGCTTTCTCTACTGAACCATAAAAAGTCATTTCTGTACTCATTACAGGAATGTTTATTCCTCTGTTTCAGCTTAATGACTGTATCTTGATTAATTGATAAAATGCTGTTATCACAATCTCTACTATATCATCAGCCACACGATGAAGCAGTGTCATCAACTACTTCTAAATCAATAATGTGCAGATTCCTGCTTCGATATAATCAGTCACTCTGGTCCAATCCAGTTGCAGTAGTAAACACTTTTTGTGATACAGCCATTAGTTAAGTCTGCTTTTGATAAACATTTTGCATAAAGATCTCTTCAGATACGAAAAAGTTGCACGTGTGATATAAATTCAGCTGCAGCTCTTCACTTTTTGCATTGCTGTGGCAGATGAAATAATTTTTGTGAACAATTTGTAAGGAAGTGCAACATCCTTTGGCTTTGGTTGGACTCTGTAGATGTAAACTGATGCCTGAGATCCTGCCCAAAGGCCCTCCCCACAGCCACCAGTGGGGCTTGGAGGAACGAGAACCATCTTCAGGAACTGACAGTTCCACTCCAGTTGTACAAAGTCCTTGTGAAGTAATACTTCCCTCAGCTCTTCGTAACTCTTTAATGGGTTTCTTGATTTGCCAGGAAAATTCTGAGGCAGTTTCCAACTTTTTCCTTCTTCGTGTCATCTTCCACCACACTTCTCTTGGAAACACTTTGCCTTGAGGTTGAATGTGAAGGGAGCCCATCCATCTCTTCCCTTAGCTCCAGCTTCCTCATCAGCCAAGAACAGGCTGACACTGCACACAGAGCTTGATTGGGCTGGAATCCTTCTCTCCTCATAAGCTGAAGAAAAGGGATACAAATATCTGGTGGTTTCTGGTAAGATATCTGCCAAGGACATCTCTCTTCTACAAGTAAAAGGGCTTGTTCCCATGTTCAAAGGTCCTTCTTGCACATTCTGTGTACTAAATCTCTGCAATAAGATATCTGAAATCTCTGTAGAGCAGCTGTTGCTCTTCATTTGTCTTTCTGGAAGTTTCTCACTTGTGTGCAATCTACTTGAACTGTAAGTGACGGGATGTTTTATGTATAAATGCCGTACAATGTTCTGAAGGTTCTCAAATAGGAAGTCTCGTCTGTGATTTTTTTTAATGTCAAGTGTGCATTTCAGAGCTGTATTAGAACAACACAAATTTCCTTTTGGGAGAGTATATGCTTATGTTCACAGAATCACAGAATGGCTCCACTTGGAAAGGGTCACAGTTGGTCATATGGCCCAAACTTCCTGCTAAAACAGGATCATCCTAGAGCACGTGGCACAGGATTGTATCCAAATGGTTTTTGAATATCTCCAGTGAGAGTGATTCCACAACCTTTCTTTAAGTTTTCATTTAAAAGGTGCATTTTATAATACTGAATTCTATTCTGAAACCAGTATTTATTCACTAGCTACTTGACTCTGATGTTCTGGCCAGGTTTCATTAACGATTGATTCAATCTTCCTTTCACTCATACAAGAAAAGAAAGGTGGAAAAAATCTCTTAAAATAAGGGCTCGCTAGCTACCTTACAATTGCCTGTAATAATCTTCTGTCTGCCTTTACAGTTTTAACAGTTGTAGCAGGTTGCAGTGGTACACAGTTGTAGATGAATTCAGACTTTTGTATGCTCTAAAGCTAAATTATACAACTCAGATTAATTGTTCATTTTGGAGTGTAGCAGTGTCTGAGCCCCTGCAAGATCACTGTCAAAATTCCTGGTACTCAAGAGAATATATTAGAGGAGCTAAATGCTTTTAACTTAGGTATGTGCTGACCAACTGAAAAGTTTTGAATACTATAAGCACTGAACCTGGTGAAGGTGTTTAAAAAATACATAGTAACAAAGGCATGAAATTAGAAGTCATCAGAGTGAATTTTTAATTTTTTTTTAAAGAAACTATTTTTGTCAGGCAAAACTTTCCATCAGTAAAATCTGAAAGAGGAGGCAATAAAAGTGCTGTTAATTCATTTAAGATAGCTACAATATTAATATACTTGCCAGTAGTGACAACAATGTAATAAAAATAATAACAGCGACATTTTTATGGTGTTAGGGGCATTGATTAAACAACGCAACAGTTTTTCTGACTGTAAGAATTTTGTAGACAAAACAAAATAAAAAGCCAAATCAAACAAAATAACTCTGTGATACATCAGTAACAGGAAGTTAAGAGGAAAGTATAAAAGAAAGTTTATCAAATGCATATCAGTTCACCAATATTTGTTGTACGTTGTAGGGGAGAAAAAAGACCTGGTCAGCATTACAAGGCCCCAAAAATGAAGGAAAAATCATATCATGGTTGCATGTGCAATCACTATTCTCTCCCTCTGCAAGGAATATCATTACACTATGTGGGATGAATTGGATCACAACAAGGGAAAAAATAGAACAGAGGAATAAAAGTAGACTATATCATGATGGATATGGAGAATATTCATGTGGTTATAAATTTAACTTTTCTCTTTTTAAGAAAAATCTTGAAAGAAATCTTCATCTCTGCAACCTTAACAGTCTCCTTCTGAGGAGCAGGTTATCCTGTGGGACTTAGCCTTGCTGGCCCAGTGGTTCAGTGCTCCAGCTGCTGTATTAGCTGTTGGCCAGAGAAGACTGTCATCCTAGACAGGAGATGGAAAGCTGGTGCTTGATGCCATATCTTTAGAGGTTGGTTAAATGTGTTGTTGGACTGGACAGGTTAGGCAGTGAAAGAAACCAATGCGCAAAACCCTCCTTTTTAACTTGTCACTTTGCCAAAAGTAAATTACCTTGAGGATTTAAAGTTTTAATGGGGAGTTTGTGGCTTTTAACAGTGTATAGCTCGGCTAGAGTTGAATGGAATTTGATGGGACAAACTATTTCTTTAGCCTAAGGGCTTTCTCTCTGCTAAATTTTGACAGTTTCCTGAAAACTGCAGGGCTGAATTAGAGCAGCTTTGAAAAACCAGAAGAGTCCAGCTAGAATGGGATGTGTCATCCTCTCTAATGGAGGCTACTAATCCCCTTGCAAAGGGTTCTGTTGGTCATTTTAAGGGCCTCCTGTGGTCTATCGGCATTACTGTATAACCTCAGGTACGGAATACCAAAGTAAAAAGAGTACTTACTAGTGATGGGAAAGCCTGTGTTCCCAGCCCATGTATTCTCCTCCCAGAATTTGTGTCACACACCAGGAAATAGTATCAGCTGTATGGACTACAAAGAAAGTAAGGAGATATTCTGGAGCCTGGTGGTTGGGGAGACAGGTGGGGTGTCCCTTTTGCCTCATTTTAGGAAAAAAAACCCTCATCTTTGCTTCATCAAATCTTAATATTGTAACAGATTTGTCCAATCTACATTTTAGCTTCTGCTAAATGTGTAGGGTGAATCATCTCTGATGACTAGTATGTCTGAGCATTCTAGGTTTTCCTTGCAGTCAATGGAAAGAAATAGGCACTTTTAGGGCACAGTTCCTCTTACAATGAACCTGCAGTGAGATGGATCACACCTTAGGAGTGATATTTCTCTCTTCAATTAGGAAGAATGAAGTTGTTTTCTGGTGGTCATCCACAAATTAAACATCAAGACTAGGCAGAGAACTTCTCCGAGGGTGTGAATTAAGATGAGGAGGTTGCCCAGGATGTCAAGATGGCTTATGATGCCCAGGGCCTAGAAAGAGCAAATCTGTCTGACTCTCATGGAGATAGAGAATCTGGGGTCTTCCAGTTGCCCCAACCTCTTAGCAACATGAAGATCTGGGACCCATCTTCCCTACTCATTGAAGAAACTACTTCAGAGCTTCTTTGGACTGTCCATCTGCTAACTGTAAGATAAGGGGGCCTAGGAAATAATTTGAAAATATAGAAATCCTGACAAAACTGAAGCATTTCAGGGAATGTGTTTCTCAGGGATATTTAAAAAATTCAGTTATGTGACTTCAGAGCTGAATCTTCCAGAGTATTCTGCAGAACAGAAATCCTAGCTGTTTTCTTTCTCTAAGTGTATTACTTTGATGGAGAAGAGAGGGCTTGAAAACTATCCGGATTATTTGGCTCAGTTCTCAGTAAAGTGACCTATTTAATTGTCTTTCCTTGCTCTCAGGCAAGGGGCTGTCAAGCTTGTACAAAGAGGAAGCTCAGGGTTTGTCAATAAAGGGCAGGTAAGGCATGCTGGAGAGGTATCTCCTTATGTTGCACTTGAAATTATTGACGACTGGAGTACCTGCCTCATCTGCCTCTCATCTCTTCCCTGTCCTATTGCTACCTTATATGTGGCAGCAGAATTCCTGGCATGAATATGTCAAAGAGTCTGATGGACAAATAAAAAAATTATAAGATTTTTTTTAAGTCCAGTGCATGGAGCAGCTGCAGATGTGATGCAGCAGCAGGAGGGCTGTGAACTGCTGGAGGAAAGATCCTGAGCAGTGTTACATACCACTGGCACAGCTGTTTGCTGAGTGCACATCTGTCTGTGTTTCACTGACAAAGAAATACAGGCAAAATGACACCACTATCACTCCAACTCAGAACACCTTGATTTCAGACTGTACAGTTGGCAACTTGTATTAATGTCTTAGTTTTACAGAATTTCTAAAAGTCTTGTACAATGAATTAAGTATGCCACACATAGACAGGTGTTGGAAAATAGTGCAAAACACATGTAGGCATTTATTCCTTGTGCCCTATCTCTTTCCTTTATTGAGGAGGACAAAAGCAGCTTGTCCATTTATGAAGCATCTGAGCACCTCTGCTTTCTCATACATTTCATGTTATTACTGACTGAAACATCTGTAATTTCATAATACTCTCTATTAAGTAATTTTTCTTTATCCACTCTATTAGCTGTTTAACAATTCATCTTGCATGATATTTCTTCCACATAATTATAATATATCTGGCAGTACTTAATTGAAGGTTTAATAATTTCTCATTTTTTTTACTTAGGGTATATTAATGACACTAGGTTTCCAACAATGAAGAGGCTTGTCTTAGGGAGCTTTCATTTACCTTTGAATGTGTTTTTCTAAACAAGTGGTTAGGAAAGAACTTTAAGTATTTAAAAATGTGCTATAATGTCTCCTGTTTCATAGTATTCCATAGATATATTTAGTACCTTCTTTCTGAGATATTGCAGTTTCTTGAATCAGCATCATTGTGCCCATTCCACATGGCTATTTAGTCTGGTTGCTCCTTTGTTTTAGGATAAAAATGATTGACAGGACCACCTGTAAACTGAGCCTCCCTCCTAGAGAACTTCCAGACACTACTCAGGAATCTCTCAGTTAAATTATCAGTCCCTACCTATCTACCTTTTGTTTGAAGCTCTGCAATGACATAGAGTGTTGGCAGGATCTCTTTAACCTCTTGTTATCAAGAAGCTAACTAGGAAAGCCTGAGTCTTCCTCAGCTACATGAGCAGATGGCACTTCTTGAAGTGCCTCTGGAAAACTGTTTGGTGCTAATGTGAAGGCCATTATCTATTTTCCTGTGGTTTGCAGTGTAACAAAGTGCACCTCTTTTATCCAGCTAACAATCTGAACACTCTTCTGACCTGCTGAAAACCAGTGAAATCTGATGTCTCTTCTTGTATTTTGATCAAGATTAAAGTGTTAAGTACAGTGATCTACTTCTGGCTAAAATGTAACCTTCTTGACACTAGTTTGCCAGATTTCTGTTATTTAGGGTATTGCTTTCAGAATCATCATGGTCCTTTACTATAGACAGATACTTACTGAAATTACTTTGTTCCATAGTACAGCAAGACTATGAACTTCCATTGTTAATTCTTGCCTTGTGGTCTCAAAAATATTACATGAGCCAAAAGAGAGGTGATAACCAAAGATTTGGGAGCAACTATCTCTGTGTCCTATATTTTGTAGAACTGAATGTTTGTGGAGATATTGTTGGTAACAGGATAGAAATTGTCAGGCACCATCTGCTGTGATATTGATTTCTCATGATTCAGACAATTATCATTTAGAGATTTAACAACATTTAGAAAATTGTGTAGAAGTTTTGCTTTCTTTTTTCTCTGCTTTCCTTTCCTAGTGGTCACCTTTTGTACTAAATTTTAAGTGGATTTACATTTAAATTTCTGTTTATGCAAAAAGGAAGGCAATGTAATATTGACCTTTCAGTTTCATGATAGTAACATGGTATTCAGTATAAGATTTCCTTCTGACATAAATAACCTCTAAGTATTTATTCCAAATATATAGTGCTGCAAAAATAAGTTTAATTGTAAATAATTAGAAATATGGGGTTCAGATATTTATTAAAATGTCTCATATTTTTGTGAACTGCAGATTTTTTTTTTAAGAACTAAGACAGTTCTGCTACTTACTGTGTATGTGATCCCCTCTACTCAGCACTGGTGAGACACATCTGGAGTGCTGGGTGTGGTCCTCTGCTCCCCAGTGCAAGACAGGCTTGAACACACCAGAGGGAGTCCAATGCAGGGACACAAATTTGATTAGAGGAATCCTACCCATGTGGATGAATACCTGATGGGAGAGAATGAAGCAGACAGAGCCAGGCTTCTCTCACTGGTAACCATTGAACATAAGGCATTAGGCACAAACAGGAGTACAGAAAATTCAATTTAAACATGGGAAAAAGCTTTTAATCATGAAAGTTGTTGAACACTGGCACAGGCTGACCAGATAGTCTGTGAAGTCTTCATCCTTGGAGATATTCAAAGCACAACTGGACACAACCATGCACTACCTGCTCTAGCTCACACTGCTTTGACCAGCAGGTTGCACTCAACAATCTCTAGAGGTGCCTTTCAATCTCAGCTATTCTGTGATTTTGCAATATCTAAATGTATCTATTTTAGTTTTTGTCCAATAATACTAATACATACTAATTCTGAGTTGTTTATCACGCTCAGAAAGAAATTAACCAAAGAAGCTCTCTGAAAAAAAAAGTCAATTGCTTTGTTTAATTATTTGGAGATAATCTCGGAGAGATTAATTTTTCAAGTAATCTCTATCATGGCACTGTGATGTCTTTGTTAAACTCAACCACACTCAGTTGTCTGTGTGGATAGTTGAGGGTTTCCACTCCAAATGCTGAAGTGCACTTGCAGAGGTGTGAAAAAGGCACACACACCTTGATAGCTAAGGGTTTGCAACTGATCCGATTTGAAACCTGGGCAAAATTTCTAGGAGGCTTTAGGGAATCTCAGATGATTTCCCATACATCAACTTGCATATTGTTCAAGGGCCAGGCACAATTGCTATCTGTCCCAAAGACAGCAAGTGAATCTGAGCTCCAAACAGTACCACTGGTCCAGGCCTTTATTTCTGCTGACTCCACAAGCTGATGTCCCATCTGTACCTTTAGAAAGTTAGGCCCTGATTCCCTTGGCATGTCCATTGAAAACCCAAATCTCACTCATCTCTGACTTGGCTTCTCCACCTTGAGGGCAACACTACTGGTCTTGTAAAACAATTGTAATTAAAATATTACAAAGGCAAATATGAGAAGATATATTACCAAATAGTGGTTTGCTTTCTGTGATCGTATCTCAAAATGGTGCGATACAGCACTGTGGTACTTTATTTAAATTCCTACTTCCTATTTCTTTCAAGATGCAAGAACAGTCATTTGAATTAAAAAAAAAAAAAAGAAAGGAAACTATTTGATTAATTATCCTTTCTGTCCTATTACAAATGGTTTTAAATTTACCCAATAAGATAAGTACAAGGAATTCAGGTCTAATCCTAAAATAAGTAACTATGACTCTGGCAGAGAACAGGTTTCCTATTTGTTTTTGAGTTTGTGCACTAGATTGTAACCCAAGTCCTGCTCAGCTTGGCTGAGTGCTCCGTTTAAATTAACAGCCTATTTATGGGTAACAACAGTACTGATGTATGTTGAGTTGAGCATATACTTCTTTCTCTATTATCTTTGGTACTTTCCTCCTTCAAATAATCACTGATGTAAAGTATATGAGAATGTAATAAAACCTGACGCGTAGGTTGAAGCGAAGTAATCAATCTGTATGAAGTGATAACCTAATTTTCTCAGAAGAATTTGGCAATAGTAAATAAATCTTAATAGTTCCTCGAGATAATATACCCAGAGCTGAGGGCTAAACCTGTTTTCAGAACTGTATTTTAGGGACTAGTCACCTTAATGAGTGTCAGTTCCTGAGCTTTTAGAAATCGTACTTCTAAACCAGAAACCCATGGGCTTGGTTTAACAGAGAGAGTAAGGTCCACTACTGAAGAGTAGAGGCGCAAAGCATCCTTAGAAAAGACACTACAGTGTAAATGGAAGTGTAGTGTATGATTAATGTCTCAGCTGTAGGAGCTGCCTGAGCCATCCAGGGAAGGAAAGCTAAGAATCACATTAAGGATTAGATCTTCCCCCTACTTTCCTTCAATCATTAATTTTCCCCTATTATTGGGCATTCAGTCTTCACAAGCACTAGAAGGGGAAGTCCTTACATGGACAGAAACTTCTGTTTCTTTTGTGTTCACCAAGTCAGTCTAGATGCCCTCTCCTTACGAGCAATCCTATTCTGATCAGGGAAAGAGCCGTTCTTCCTTCCTAGAGCTAGAGTAGGACCAGGCTCAGAGACCTGTAGGTGGTCTCACAGTAGTTATCAGCCATCCAGACCAGTCACATATAGTCCATGCACCAAGGGCCAGAATGTAGGCCATCCTTGACCCCCATGCCATCCTCTGGGAGGCCTGCTGAACTTATCTGCCTATGGTAGTATTTAGCACAAGGAGACTACCAGCATCCCCTTTCCTCCCCTCTCGCAGTTCCTCTCCTGTCCAGAAGGAGGGAAAAGACATCCTTGACAAAACTGTAATACAGCTCCACTTTGATAAGGAATATTGTGTAGATAGTTGTAATATGGATAAAAGATTTGTTATGTACCTGAGAGTCCTTGTAGATTACTTCAAAGCTGTCCCTAATAACCAGTGTAGATATATGTCTAATGATCACTCTGTGAGTTTTTGTTATCAAGGAGCAAGAAGAAGCAGGAGCCAAATTTAGATCACACAATTTTAAGCTGTGTGTATTCCTGCCAGCAAAATTTATATCTTTTGAGATGTGAGCAGGCAGCTAAGACCAATTTGAATGAAACTGGAATCCATAAGAATTATAAAAATCATTTTTATTCCCTGTCACGGTGATGTGGCTGCCTCTAAAGACAAATACACATATGCAAATAATTTAAAGCAGGGCTTAGATATATGATTGAAATCTCCATTTAAGTAAGAATGCAGACCATTGCATAATTTGTCCACAAAATCAAATTATGCACTTGAGATTTTTGCAAATATATGTACTGCTAGCATTTCAATATGGGATTCTTAAAACAATTTTCTTCTAGTGCCCCCCATCAGCTTCCCCTGTGCACAGAGAAAAATTCGACCAGACAATTTTGTATTGTAAGGTTTACTTCAGAATATTTGTGCTTGCCTTTTAGAAACAACCATTTTTGTGATTGTATTGATAACCACAGCTGTAGTGACAACACCAAACATAGTTGCCTAATCCCAAATCTAAGCCCAAGAGACCTATGAAGCCATATGTTTTCCCAGGGCTGCAGAACTGGAAACTCTGACAGTGCAAGACTGAAGAGAATTTGATGGTGTTATGTTGTTATGTTCAGATCTTTTGGTTTCTGTGACTTGCTTTGGTGCCCCAACAACCATCTCTCACTGACTATATAGGGAGACCCGATTCTGGACAGAAATAGCTCTGAACTTCTTTTCTTGGATTAACATGCCAGCGTATGTGGTGACTATAAAGCTGTGTAGCAGATAAATGAGGATGAGATTATAGGACCTCATAGATTTAGCAGAAGAGCCAGGAGTGCCATCCTGTGACAGGCACACACATTCTCCCCTACCCCCCTGGAAAAACAATGTGGCAACACTGCAAAACACATTTTCCCTGTAGAAACACTAATACTTAAACAAATTTCTGCTGATGATTTAGTACTATTCAGGGATGAAGTGAAGTGAGATGAAGTCAGGGGAAATCAGATCAACTTTCCATTAGTTTTGGTGACATAATTTGAAGGAAGAGAAGCTGAAGGCTCTCAGTAAATGCAACTCAGTGTATTTTTCCTTATTATGAGCCCTTCCAGGAGAATTCATTTAAAGCATGGGGAGATATCTTTCTGTCTAGACTAGCCTGGATTGTAGGAAGTGCTTAGGTTGTGCATGAGATCAGTGGGAATTAAAATGAGCATTTATCTGTGATGGCTGATTGGGAAAGGGGGGCTCCAGGCCTGGGTTTCTCAACCCATTACCTGAAGGGGAAATGCTCCCCCCTGTCTCCCTGCCTCGCGGTCCCCATAGACACAGAGACCACAGGAGAAAGAGAGCGAGACAGTTTATTGTTAGGGGTAGGGGCTTATATAGGTTTTGGAGGGATTACAAAAATGATCAGTTAGGAGTCTCAGGGGGTCTACAGAAACCACCAATAGCAGGCAAGGGTTAACAAACAATAGAAAAGAGTTAACAAACCCAATAAGAAAACTTCTCGATATCTTCCCAGTACATTCCAGAGTATAGATAATGCTTGATGAGAAGGGTTTTGGGAAGAACAGCGAGTTAGCAAAAAAACTACAAAAAGCCACCTTGAAAAATGTTCACTTAAACAACATTAGCTTCTTATGTACTGCAGATCCACCGCAACATTTATCAATGAAAGGAGTTTGTCAAATTGAAAAGTGTATCATTACCTTTCTGATGGCAAGAAGAGTGGGCTTCTGCATGTCATGGAACATGAAGCTTCTGGTTCACCGTGGTGGTACACAGGGACTAGCCACACTGCACTGAAAAAGAGGAAAGCCCAAGACATGTCCTGACAGACAAGGTTATAGTGCTGTTGAGGCCAGAAAATATGAATGAGTAGAGTTGTGTATACCTAGGCTCCTCTCATCTAGACAGAATAACATGAGAATCAAAGCCTGTTTTACCAATTTCCTTTATTTATTTTATTTTATTACCAAAGTCCTTACTCTACATTGTTGGCGAGACAGTGATTCTGAACAAACTGTCACAAATACTCAATTGCAATAATCTATTCACCAAATCTTATCAAAATCCACAAGCAGTACAGTGAGCTCTACCCTGTGCAGATATGTCACTACAGACAGGGAAAGAAGCCAAAGTGGTCAGGAAGAAAAGCTACTCCCTATTGATGAAACAGCTAGTATCAGTGCATACTTAATAGTAATGAAGTCACCTGTTTGACATCTGCTCTAGATATGTACAACTTCTCTGTGTGTCATGTTTTCTAATGCTGGTGCAAATCTCCACTTCAGCTACATGTGGAGATCTAGGAGGACAGGTCTTTCCAATAACTGAACAGCATTTCTGTGTGCAATGAAGTGAGTCACTGGTCTAGAGGCTTTTCTACTGTATTCCTAGTCTAGGATGAGGATGGAACAAGGAGAGGACTCAAGGAGACCATTTTCCCAGTCTCACTCCCAGCAATGCTCCTCCTGCCTATGATCACAACAGCCCACCCTACTTTCTGGTACTCTATTCTGAAGCTCCTTGTTCTCCCCACCTGTGTCTTTGAATGGCTGCTACTTAATTTCTGCTTTCTCCTGTCTCATGTTTGCCTCAGTTTCCTCCCCTCTGATGCTGATGCCTGTTTTGAAGCCACAGCATTTGACTGCTTTTTCCCAGAACTGCTTGTCTTTTCATAAAAATTCCCTTCACCTCTCAACTTACATTTTTTCTATTTTCCCCCTTTTTTCTTCTGTAATGGGTAGATAGCATCAAATGGTCACATTCATTAGGAGAGTTGCAGCCATTGGTAGGTACAGTAACCAAACCATGCTCTGTAACCTGATAATGCTTTACTTATTCCACTGCTGGCATTCGTAGTCTTCTGATGCATGATAGACAATAAAGTAAAAAAAGGTCAGAATGAAAAGCCTACTGGTATTGGTAGTAATTGTTGTAGACCTGCATTTAGGCAACAGTTTTATTACAGATTGATGCAAATTATTATTAAAGCAAGTAAAAATTATTAAAGCAAGTACATTTATTATTAATAAAGTAAATATATATATATATATGTAAAGTTATTCAAAGTTAGTACCAGAAAAGCAAGTATGTCTATATGTATATATATACCAATAGTCACAGTAATCAATACTGACAACTAGTATATATTTAAATATTACAGGTTACTAGGAAATTATAGCAGTACAGTCATGATTAATTAGTTATATGCACACTTAGTGCTAGTACAGCACTCACCAAACTGTTCCCAAGAGAAGAACCTCAAAATCAATGACAGACAAAGCCACACTTCAAAAATCATCCCCATCCCAGGGTTTGGAGTCAGTCAGGTGTCCCCAGTGATGGTCCAATCTATTCAGGAAATCTCATTGAAAAGTTCATGCAGAGGGAACACTCAGAGAAAAAGGCTCCATTTTGATTAAAGATCAAGTCAGAGTTATATCACAGGGATAATGGGACTCCAGCTCCTGGAACAGCCAGTAGATGACTATTTTTCATGGGGGGCAACCAATAGACAATGTGCTTTCTCACAGACCAGCTTTTGTTTTTGCAGGTGGCTTTCCTATTATTTCAGCTAGGACAACCAACAGAAGTTGCTGATTCCTGCTTCCCCAGGATTTTTTCTCTCTTTTCTGGACTATTTTTCACCTTTCTAGGTGAGAAGTTGCTGGTACAGTTTCTTGGTCTTGCACTTACCAATAGTACCTCAAGATATCTTTGAGTTTTAGGTATCCACCTGCACTTCAAAGGTACCAGCTGTGCTTCTCAACTATGTTCACTCAGGTCTGGTTCCCACTAGCAAGAATTTTCTCTGTCAGTATTTTCGCCCTAATAGCAGGTTGACTTTATGACTCTTCCCATCGGCAACCCAAGCTCTCTGACCTAGAAAGGCAACAGCACTCAGTAATTTTCTGGGGTACCTTAATGCTCACCCTGAAGAAGAAGTAGAGAAAATGTCCTGTAGTTTGTTTCCCTTCTTATGTGAGATGGGATCAGTCATTACCACAAACAAAAGCGAGTGCTGAGGACTCTAGTCATTGGTGCACTTAGAACATCTGTGAACTAGTAGGCAATACAGGAGAAGTGGCACAAGGATACAAACCTGCCAGAGAATCAGTGAAGCTGTGGTCCCTAAAATTCATCTGAAGAAGGAGGAAATGCATTTGGGTTTGTATGTTTCTACAGTGAGTATTGCTGGGAAACTTCAGCTTGCGTTGAGGTGAGGAACAGTGGCTTCAAAGTAGGGAAAAATTAACATATAAACATTATACAGAAAGGTTCTGGAATTGGATTGTTGCCTCTTGGTTCTTGATACTATGTGCAGCTATCTACAGCCCCAGAGAATGCCCCCTGCAAGTAAATAACAGGTCAAGAAGGAAATTTTATGTGGGGTCAGAATTACACAATACAGGAAGGAATATACGTCACCAGTAGGCACTGGCAGGGTAAGGCATGCTGGCTGAACATTGCAGCTGGGGAAACTTGCCATCATTTTCTGAGTCCTGTACATTGCTCAGTTTTCCAACCCAGATTCCAATCTGCAGAGAGATATAATGCTTTTCTTTCTCATTGGGTGGGGCAATTTTGAGATAATGCTGAAAATATAACTTACAGTAAAATCTCTGAGTTGCTGAAATATCACAATGAGGAGGTCTGTGCAAGTATTTAAGTTACATCTTTTCTGTAAAGGGCTTTTTCCAGAAGTTTCTCACTCTGTGTTACCTCCCAAATCATAACTCGTGGCTGATGAACTAGAACAACGAGATGTACATTTATACAGACTCAGAGTTGATGGAAGCTACGTTCCCATGGCTACCCAGCAATAAACTCTTATTCGACAGGGTGGAAATGTTTTGACAGGAACATGCCCTTTTTCTGAGGCCACTTTAGGTTCTGCAAAAGAATTCTGCAGGAGGGATATCAGGGAGTGCATGGCAAGTATGTGCTACTTGTGTGAGGGGAAAGGAGTTAGACAGTCTGAATTAAGCAGTTCCCAGAAATACATACGTGTCCTGGGGCTGATGCAGGATGCTGATGCAAGTTGTCAAAAGTAGAAGGATTTAAATAGAGCCAGTGGAATCGATCTGAGCAGGAGTTTCTGGCAATATTTCTTTGGCCTCTGGTCCTCAGTTTTAATTGCTTTATTCACACCACTCTCACACAATTACCCGCAAAACCAGCTAAGGGATTTTAGAGAGGATTAGCAAGATAACTCCTTAGAACATACTGCAGTTGTGTCCAACTCATCATATTCTGGAAGAGTAGAGGAGGGATCTCAAAGGTATCATGCAGTCCATCCATCTGTTTTGTGGAGGAATCAGATCTTAAATCTTCTTCAGTAGCTGTTTGGTGGAGACATTGCAAACAGTACAGTGAATCATTGCCATCCCTACAGCAATCTTTTGCATAATCAAAAATTTCTACAACATACCCAATTCTTTCCTCCTAAATCATGTTTCTATGTCTCTTATCCCTCTTGTAGGCTCCAATAATTTTACATTGCTTCAGTGTACAAGGATCACAGTGGACCCACTATTCCAGCGGTGGCTTCCTCCAAGCCAAATAGAGCAGAATAATTAGTTCCTGTGTCTTATGTGTAACCCCCTGTTAATAAGGATATAGAGTTGTCTTTTTTACTCTGCAGGTTCACATAATTGACTCTTGTTCTCTTACTTATCCTTTATACCCTGTAGTACTTCTCCTTGCTACATAATTTCCCATTTTAGACTCATTCATTTAATATCTTCCTTAATGGACCACTTTGCTCTTCTTTTTGCAGAATTCCACCTTTCAGATTTCATACTATTTTTTTTAGTTTATCAAGTTTAATTTTTTTGAACCTGTCCTCCACAGTGCTTGCACACTTTTCTGCTTCATGTTAGCAGCAAATTTATATGTACTTTCCGTTCACTAACAGTCCACAAAAAATACATCATCAGTGGGGTCAATGTAGATTTCTGCAGGGCTCCATCATTTTCAATGTCACAAAAAGACATTGCTAACTACTCTTTCAGCTCAGTTTAAGTGTGTGTGTTTACACCTTACTGTTGCACCTGCCTTCTTTTTACAATCCCACAGTCATTTTCTTTTCCATTCTCTTTACAGATTGCTCTGTCTGATACGCAGTCTAAGGGACAATGGGAAGGGGACTGAATTAACAGTGGAATTCAATGAAAGTGTTTCCTAAGTAAGCGGACCTGCAGTAGGAAGAAAGGAGTTATACGTCTTCCCTGAAGTAAAGTTGTCAGAGCAGGGGGCAAAAAAAAAGTTCATCACCGAAATTTGAGGGATGTAGAAGTGCAACAAGATCACTGTTCTTTACTTGAAAGAATTAGCCCAGCATTGCGAGGTTTGGATAGGTGATGTGATTGGTTCTCAGAGCAGCTCCAATTCCACTACAAATTAGAGAGTGGAAAAAGGAAGTGATGGCTGCCTACAGAAAACTTAAGGTACATTTCACAAAATCATAGAAATATTACAGGTGACCTCAAGAGGTCATATAGCCCTGTCTCCTGCTCAAAAAAGACCTATACCAGTTCTGAGTTAACACTTCTGGCTTCATCCAGACAAATCTCAATAATTTCTAAGAGTGGACTTTGTACATTGCTTTAGGTATCTGTTCCAGCTCTATGATATCTTCCTAATAATAAAGTGTGTCCCATCCCATTTGCTTGGTCCCATGGTGTTTATGCCTCCACTTCAGACAGGCAGCACAAGGAAATCATGATGAAGGTGAGTGTTGGACTCTGAACAAAATCAACATATTCACACACAGTAGCTCTTACAACAAATGCAAGTTGCTTCATAGGGCTCTGATATGAAAGGTCGTGATTGAACACTGTTCCATCCTATCTGTCATCTCTGTAGCCCCCGGGCTGACTCATCTAGACCTGCTATCACACTGTTATCTTTTGACTGCAGGAAGCTCACGACACTATGAAAATGAGAGCTGGTAGTGTCTGATGGGTGGAAACACATGGCAATATCTCCTAAGTGATAGCTGCAGTGGAGGTGGCTGCAAAGTTGTGATCAGGATGGTGACAACCCTGTTGCCCTGTTGATCAGAGAATATCTGTTTTTATTCTCCCTAGAGATGAAAGGGCTAAGAAAACAAGGCATATTTGTATGTGTGTTCTCCAGCAGTATTTGACATCTCTCTGTTATATCGTACAGTGGCATCATTGAACTTCATGGTATTCACAGTACTGTTGAGGTCTTTACTCTGAAGATATGATAATAGTTGTTTTTCAGAATGCTATCGTTGCAATTGGTGTAAGCAATGGGTGTTCAGATTCTGAGAAAAAATGCACTGGATCTTCTTCTGTATACTGTTCATTAGCATTTAGAAAACAAGCAAGGTTTTTTGTCTCAGTAAATGTCAAGAAAAAATGTGCATTTGATTTTTTTCCCTTACAACATAACACCTCCCATCCTAGTATTTTGTTCTATAATTACATTTCAAATAAAAGCAGGGAACAGGTCACCATACTGAAAACGCCTCCTCAAAAATCAATGAGTGTTTCCTATTCTGGATTGCATTACAAATAAGAATGCTGCAGTAATCCTTTTCATGCGGGAAAAATATAGAGACCTTTATATAGCACTATAAATTATATCTCTCCAGAGTGAACAACTATTCTCAAATAGCTGCTAATAAGACCAAATACGGTAGAGCATTGCAGTGAATCACAGTGTTGTACTGGGTTATGCAACCCTGTAAGGTCACTTACATAAAGAAGCAAACAACTGAAGTGCAAGCGAATTCCTCTATTAATTAATTTGTAAGGCACACAAGTGGCATTTAAAGAGAAAACAACTTATGGATGGCTCTTGCAATGGGATGCAAGGCTCTGACACCAGTGTAATTGTTCTTTGTGTTTTCCGAGCATGTCTGAACCATTGGATCCATACACTGTTGGGAATAGTTCTGGTTGAACCTGCTCAGTCCTCTCTTGGATTCCTACTGGCCTTGGGCAGAAGGGAGGTTGCTGATGTGGCTCAAATTATGTGGCTGTTTGTAAAATTAAGTGGTGGGGAGACAGGAAAGAGGAGGAAATAAATACGCCAAGAAATGTCATACTGTGAAAAGTGGTGTCAAGAGCCTCTTCCTGTAAGTTTAGAAGGTCTTGCCCCTTCCTGACCCTGAATATTACTGACCTCCAAAATTCATATTGCTACCCTTATGTGCTGTTTAATAAGAGAAAACAAATATTGGGTTGTTAATGGCAAATGAGTTGCCTTTATTTGCTTTCTGTGTTTCAAAGCCATTCAAAATTTTCCACCAGAATAGGAAAAGAGGATCCAAAGCATTCAATAACAGGTATAACTTGAAAACTGATGTGCACTAGAAACACATCAGAGCTTATGAAATATGGGAATAGTTTTGCTTGCAATGTTTCATTTTTGTCTTTTAGGGAACTTATATACATGGACATTTGTGTAAAATGATTCAGAATCTGTGCAATAACGAATTATATCAAAGACGAGCTGTTTATTTAGTAAGTACAAGTTTTATCTTGCATCAGTTAGTTGCAGCTAAACTTATAACAGATTAGCCAGTGAGTTATTTACTGGCATTGTGGGTGACACTCCAAATTGAACGTTTGTTTGCTTTACAAACCACATGAACAAAAGGAAAGAGAACTACTATACAGAGGGTTTTCAACTTAGGCTCTGTATTCATAATCTCTCTAGTCACCATTATATTTCAGAAGCATAATACATGCTCAGAAGGGCTGAGAGAATATTTTTAATTCTGTCGCAAATATTAGTGGTTTCAACCTCCTCTGTGATCTGAGAGGTGTTGAAGAGGATGCAGCTCACTGGAGAAGAACAAGATAAGCTTTAAATTAAAAAATGTGAATCACTGAAGTGTTTTAAAGGTGGTGTTTCCATGCTGGACCAGGTAAAGGGATCTTTAGAGTCTAGATTAGCTCTTCAGAGGGATGTGGGCAGCTGCAATAATTGATCCAAGCCGTGAGTGAAAGGATAACACAAAACAGTTCATGGGCCTGTGTCTCATAGACATCATTAGCATATAGGTGAAAGGCATGAAATGGACTTCTGCTAAGCTGGTTATTCAGTCCTCAGTTCTTTTTGTTGCTGTCAGCCACAACAGAAGGTTTCAGTGTGGTTTGTTCACTGACTGCAGTTTCGATTGATTGAAGTTACTGTAAGCACTCTCAGAGCAATTTCCGCTCTCTGGTAAGCACTGTGTTCTTTCCTTTTACCTTTAGAAATAGCTGTCCTTGCATGGAGCAAGCTCATGGCTTGCTCTGTGCATTGTGGAGGATCCCTTTGATTCTTTCAACAGCTCTGGGATTTCCCTGAGAAAGTTTAGCCAGTTTTCACACATTATTTTCACCACCACAGGAAAAGCTAATTACTCGGCAGTTCAGGGAAGCAATAGAAAAGTCAAATTTCTAGATTTTTTTTTTTCTGGATGCCAAACCTGTATAATTTATAAGGTATTTTTATTTTGCAGGAGAAAACCCAAGAAACGGACTGCACAGGGCACAGGTTTCATCCATCCAACAGGATCAGCTATTTGTTTATAAGAAGCTGTGGCTTGTCACATTTCTCTACTCTGTTTGAAAGGTTATAGTACAAAGAAATTAGAAAACAGCAGTGGTGAGAACACAGTTGTATGTTGATGTGGTGCCTGAAGGTCCTCGGGCAGAATTTACAACTGAAACATTTAACTTAGAGTATAAATTCTTTCATGCACAGACTATAAATTCTTTCAGGTTAGAGCCTGGCACCATGTGTCCTTCACCCTGATAGAGCACAGAACTGCAGTGTAAATTTTAAAAAAGAAGGAATTTATAAAAAAATGCATCAGTAGCATAAGGAAACCTAAGAATAGGTTGAAAATATTGCAATATAACAATGGACTATGACAAAGAGCTTATGTCTGTGACAGTTTATCACTGTACCATGATTAACCCAATATACCATCATGGGGTAAGAGATGCTTTTCCAGTATTTCCACCTGCAAGGGTTTGGAGAGGGAAGGTCTTCTGTCCATGGATCTCTGGGTAGGGGATGGCATAATGAAATCATCTGAGGCAGGATGATCGAGATGCTGATGGAGGTACCTTTTTCCAAATGTCTCTTTTACTTCTCTCTTTCTCTTACTGGAGTTTACTTAAAAGAGAGGATGTCTCTGACTACTCTTCTATAAACATCCTGCTGGCTTTTGGCCAAGCCTTGAAATGGGGCTTGAAAAATTTATATTCTGGAAAGGCTGAAAAATAGTTTGTTTTGGCAAAGTCATTGCCATGAACAAGCCCAACAGTTTGGGCAATTTGTCTTCCTAAGTTTTAAATGTAAGTTATTATAGATAGAAAGGAGAAATTCAAGAGAGGGAGCTAAAGAGAGGAGGCATAACCTGCACAAGCAACAGAAAGATAGGAAAGAAAGAAATGTAATTAGTTTACTTAGCTTTTTTTTTTTTTTTCACTTAAAGAAGAGCTTTTGTTTTAATTTTCTCTTGTTTAAAAACTGTGCTGAAAGGTGTGAAACAGCATGAATCCATTTTTCACAATTTCATGTTGCCTGAGAAGCATTACAGCAGCAGGTCTGGATGCGGGGTGGAAAGAGACAAGTAAGTGCAAATAGCAAAAAATGAGCAGGGGGTGACTTACAGAGAAACAACAGCCAACAGTTTTTTCAGCACAGAAGAAAGGTAAAGAATGGGCAGAACACAAGGATGTGTCCCTTCCTTTTCCCAGGCACCATGGCTGGGGTGTAAGAAATCATGATTGTTACATTTGAATCATTCATTATTAACCTTAAATCTGTGAAAAATACTTGTGATGAGACTCACTTGTAGACACCATCATTTTTTAGTCCTCAAGGAATGTTATGATTCAAATGAGAAAAATTCAGTATTATTCTAGATCTCAGTGAGAATTGCTGAGAATAAGTCTGCTTTTTTTTCCTCAGAAGTAAAGGGAAAACTCTAAGCTTAGATTTACCAGAGTCCTGCGAATAATGACTAAAATATTAAAAATTCTTGGCAGAGAATTTATGTTAATCAGTGTCTTCTCATGTGGGCATGTCTCCTCCAGCAAGCCTGTAAACTTCGACTTTGTGTAATTGGGATGTTAAAAGTTTTCCTAATTAGCAGCCATTCCTATTGGAATGTAAAACCTAGCTTGCAATCATAAAGGCGGTGGTTTTTTGAAGTGCTGCTAATTATGAAGTAAATTTGCCATTTCAAGAAAAATTCAAGTGTGGACCCAAATGAAGCCACAGAACCACCATTTTTTGTCGGTGTCACATGGAAGGTTAGATGGTTACATTATGACTATGGAAATAGTAAAATGTAAATGAAGTGGTCAAATGTGTCTAGTTAACAAATCATTTAATGATTATAATCAATTAATTTTGTTTGCCCTGAATACATTTTCTGACTTGTACTCTGTCTCCTAGGGAGGAAGACTTCTCCGTGGGACTCTAGAAGAACAACCTGCTGGATAAATGTTTGGGTTAGTGAGATTCACTGGAAACAGCCCTCAACATAGATTTACCAGCTCAAATATTTAGCACATCACTGGAGACTTTTATCTTCTGAATATTAAAATTTATCATAATGGGCTTTTTCCTTTTTATTTATTTCTGTCTGGAGTACAAATGTAGGTGAAGGTTTATACTTGTAAATCAATGAGACATAGTTATTTTCACTTTTATGTATTATATGAATTTCTTCTCAAGGGTCATAGATTATGAAAGGAGAGCAATTCATTGGAGAGTAACATATACCAGTACTGCAGTTTACCTACAGAATTACTTCATGGATATGGCATGGAATTAAAATATAATTTCAGAGCTGCACTACTCAAATCTGAATATAAAATTATGGACTAAACTCTGCCAATCACTAGTCCTGTTGATTCTAAAGGGTGCAGGGTTAGATAGATTCAATAAACTCAGGTTTTGTTCAAGAGTACAATAGAAGTTATATTGCCAAAGTATGTTTTCCAGCGGTAGAAAGTTTGGGAGAAAAAATGAGAAACTGGTGCCATCTTACATTCAGGGCCTTATACTGGAATTTCTTTCATGTACACATGACAAATTCGGTGCACATGACCAATCAATTTCCCCATAAATGACAAGTTAATGTTACACCTCGTTTTATGAAAATGCAGTAAGACAAGATGGTCCCCTTTTCATCTGAGTGGTGACAGCCTGACTTTTCTATGTGGCTGTATTACATGTGTATTACATACCCAGCATTTGTTATGCTTCCTTGAACAAAACATACACAGGTATCAGATTTTAGTGCTTGTCTTTTATTTTCAGTGTGTATTTGAAGGTGATGTGCTATCATTCATCACCTTGTTCAGAGAACAGTTCTAGTTACAAGGTATTGCAAAAATAGGCAACAAATAGAAAATGGTAGGCATTGGGGAAAGTCTGTATCTCTCTGAGTTAGAGGACAGTATCAAGGATATAATATTTTTGGACCAAAAGAAGCCCTGGACTGGTATAGATCATGTATTAGATGGGAATTTTTAAAATGGTGCTGAAAATGCAAAATGTTAAAAAAAATTTTACAGAACTCTATCAGAAAGTGCAGAGTGAGGTCTTAGGATTATGAAGTGTATGTTGCTGAAGTATGTTCCATTTCCTTATTTAATTGCTGTGACTTAAACCCAGTCAGCAACTAATTGCTATGCAGCTTCTTGCTCACTCTCCCTCCCCACCCAGTGGGATGGGGAAGAGAATCAGAAAAATGTAAAACCTGTGGATTGAGATAAGAACAGTTTAATGATTGAAATAAGGTAAAATATATTATTATTAATTTAATAACAACAACAACAACACTAATGGAAAGGAAAAAGAGGGAGAAGAATAAAACCCAAGGAAAACAAGTAATGCACAATACAATTGCTTATCACCCACTGACCAATGCCCATCCCATCCCACAGCAACAATCAGCCCATATGGATCAACTGCCCCCAATTTGTGTACTAAGCATGACCTTCTATGGTATGGAATATTGCTTTGGCCAGTTTGGGTCAGATGACCATGTTTCCTCACAGCTTCTTGTGCACCTCCTGGCTGGCAGGGCATGCAACACTGAAAAAGTCCTTTACTTAGTGTAAGCACTGTTTAGCAACAACCAAAACATCAGTGCATTATCCATATTATTCTCATACTAAATCCAGAACACAGCACTGTACCAGCTACTAGGAAAAAAATAAACTCTTATCCCAGCTGAAGTCAGGACATTAATGGACATAGATTACATATATTTCTAAAACTGTAGGTCCTACACTGGCAGTCAGGAGATGATAAATGTATTTTACGTTTGTAAGTAGTGTGATTTCTCACTAGATCTTGCAATATCAATTGAAAAATGCAAGATCCTGGAAGTGTTTCTGCTGTGCCAGTGTTCCAACATGCAGTGGGCTGACCTTAAAGTTGTACAGCCATTTAAGTGCATCTGCTATAGGCAAAGTAACAGACCAGCTGGCCTAGGAAGAAGTACAAAGAGAGTTGAAGTAATTAATGATAGTCAATATAGTCAATATCTACCTGTTTTCAGACAATTCTGTTTTCATTTTTTGATGAGCTTACAAGTTCTGCTGACAATGTCAATTGCGAAGATGTGGCATTAGTCAGACCTCTACAAAGTTTTCAATTAAGTATCACACAATATAGTGAGGAACAAAGGAGCTCTCTAGGGTATCAATAAAGTACATATTGAGTAGTTTAATGCCAGTCTGTCTCAAAGATCTCAAAAAATTGTCATCAGTAATCTTTATCAGACAGGATTAGGAGCTTTTGCGGAGTTCAGTGAGAAATTTCATGGTCTTTAATAGTCTCACCTGTTTAGAAATCTAATATGAAATCCCTAGTGATGCCATACTAATACTGTCAAGAATAACAAGACTGCCAAAACCAGAGAGAGGTTCATCTTGTGGTTTGGCAGGTTAAACCCTAACCAAACCAAATCATTCATTTCAAAGGAGCCATTGCAGACCATTCTTGCACAAAGGTGTTCTGTACCATGAAAAGCACTGACTGAAAATAGCATTTGCTTCTGAGGGGAAATGAAGTAGCAGGAGCTCTTGCGTGATACCGAGGCAAAAAGCACTAATTCAATTCTTGTCAGTATAAACAACAGAATAGTGAGTAGGAGGAGGAAATTGACTTTTCTTTCTGTGTGACATTATTGGGACTGATGTGAAATAATGTATACAGTCCTGATGTCAACATTTTAAAAGGGATGTTGAAATACTACTGAGGGTATAGAAATAAGCCACAGATATGTTTTGATGGCTGGAAGGGGAAATAAAAAGAGAGAACAGTGAGAGCTCAATCTGTTTATTTTATCAAACAGATCAGAAGACAGCTTGATTATAGCTTGTAAGAACCTTCATGGGGAGTAAATACCAGTTACTGAATGGCTCTTTAATCTAGTAGAGAAAGGCACATAAAGAGCTACTGGCTGGAAGTGAAGCCAAATTCAAAGGAGAAATTAGACACAAACTTCTAACAGGGAGGGTGACAAGCCATCAGGTACAAAGAAGATGAAAAATTGTCACTTCAGTTTTTGCAGTAAAGGATAGATGCCTTTCTTGAAGTCTGTGCCTCATCAGACTGAAGGGATCCAGTTTAGTATGGAGATAACAGTGTTAGAGCTCCTGACTCAGGAAACAGATCATGTTAGATTGGGTGGTCTCTTCCAACCTTCATCACTGTAAATCTTGGGAGTACATCTTCTAGTACTGAGCCCAGCCATACTCTTAATTCTTGTATGATGTCCTCTATACACCATGATGATGTTTATTCTGGTACTGTTAGCAGAAGGATTAACATATTGCCCTAGCAAAACATTAGAGACGTGATGGAGAAGGAAGGTTAGAGGAACAATTTGCCTAGACGTTCCTCCTGGGAAAAGAGGAGAACAAGCAGACAGGAAATGACAGAGGCTGACCACTTCTCAGTGCTCACCAGTTCATGTGACAACACAGAAAAGTCTGTAGCAGGTTGCTAGCTGAATACTGAGCTCAGTACAAAAAGGGGGAAACTACTATTTCTGCTGCATCTCAGGAATATACAGAAAGGCAGTCTTCACCTAGCAAGGAGGATTTATTGCCTTTTTATTAACAGTTTCTTCCTTTCCCTATGGCCCAGGGCACAGGTTTTGTATGCCTGAAGTCAGGAATATAAAAATTAAGATTTGAAAAATTGGCATGAATAAAAGGAGGATGTTAATTGTGTTGTGTCAGTTATCTAGCACTTCATTGCAAGAGAATTCCAGAGCTCTTTAAATTATCCCATGGGCAATAATAGAGGAATTAATTCTAGGTCAAGCTTTGACCTAGAATTTTTACCAACATTCCATGTGCTTGCCTCTGTACATAGTTCAATTGAATGAGAGAGAATGTTTGCATGATGTGATGGCTCCTGTGCAGTTATAGCAACACCAGGCTTTAAAATCCATTGCTTGAGCTGTCTTGTGCTATTTCTGTACCCTGTGATTGTTTAAGAAGATAAAAGATTGACAAGAAAGCAACTTTTCTAGTAGCTTTCTTAGCCCTGAAATCCCTTTCTGCTCAGCATGAGTCCTTCCTCTCCACTTAATGAGGTACCCTAATTCCTGGGATAGAAGGAGACACAGATGAGTCATAGGCATGGTTGCCTCAAATAAAGATATCCTTCCTCTGAGAAAGAAAACCCTTTTGAATTTGGTGGTGCAATAGTCCTCGTAGTCGTCCAGCACACAGTCTCAATATGGAATGTGTAACACTGAAAGAGCAAACTGTGTTGATTTCCTCGGGCAATTTGTGATCTGTTTATTCAGAATAAAAACTTCTTAACAACTGACTGATGTTACTCGCAAAAATACTTTATTAAGTCTCAGCACCTTGAAAATATTCACACTGAGCTTTCTTCACAGCAACACAAGCTTTGGCACCTTGTTGGATAAAATGCTTACAGCAAGAGGAAAGCAGATGTGCCAAGTCAGCTAAAGCTCAATGTGCAAAGCAAAAGGGGAAGAGTTGGCAAGTATGCAAATATGAAATCTGTTAAATATACTCTCCTAGGATTGCTTGTGTGCAAGGTGATATACTCTCAGCACTGCCTTCGTGATTAGAAGCCCTGGCCACCATCGCTTCAGACTACAAAGTCTCTTTCTTATGCAGCACTGAGTCCAATGTGGTGCCTTTGTGGTTTTAACACCTTTGGATCTCTACAACTAATATAAAATGCAAAAGTAGATTTGTTACCTCCGGGTAAACTTAAAAGATTTCTTGCTAATATGGTCTGAATCAATACTGGAACAGAAATTAACATGAAGCTCAAAGCAGTAAAAAACTCTCCACATTTACAATACTACAAGGGTTATTAGTATTAGGGAATAGAAATGCATAGACAGTGATACTTTGTAGGATTCCATATTGAATATTCATGGAATCAGACAGGCACACACTCAAGACAACTTTTAGCCATATGGTTAATTGCCAAGTATTTTACTTGACAGGAGTATCAAAGAATTCAGGGATTAAAATTGTTTACAAGATTATCATATTCACACAATTCCCTTTTCTTTTGGTGTGCCAGGGTAAGGAACTCGCAGTTATTGTCTATATTTTTCAGGGTTCTGTCTAGGCAATTTCTGTATTATTAAATCATAAAACTTTCACTACAACATTATTCCTCAGCCTAACGAACACGATTAAAATGTTTGTTCCCTGGTCATCCCAAATTCTTTTTTCTTCTATTTTCATATTATCAAGTGATGAATGCCAAGAAGATAATGATGAACAACATAAAAACTCAATAAGGATTAAGGTGCAATGTTTCTGCAATAGAAGTGGTTCCACTTAACTAGGAATTGTTAGTAACACAGTTGGGAATTGTGTCATTTATATTTCTGCCCACTTACTTAAAAGTTTCCTCTGTTGCCACCTACTTGATGTGCTGATTTATTGGCGGCTGAAAGAGACAATAACCCAAGCAGTTCAGCTCACAGATTCCAGTGGGAGGAGGTCAGTATAACATCTGCTTTGCAATTTGCAGTTCTCTAGTTATTCATGTGCAGAGCTCTGTCCGAGGAATAGTTCAGTCATGTAATATACAGACTTTTAATAAAAGGAAAAAAAATCCATGTTTACTGAGTTCTCAGAGAGTTGGATTTTTCTTCACTTAAGCTGAGAATTCTGATTTTCCTCCACAATATGGAAGTGAGTTTGTAATGCCAGGTTTACTGAAAATTTCTTGTCTGTCTGAAGAATTATCTCCTGTTACTGGACATGTAGAGAATATTATTTTTTACATTTTCTTTTCTGTTAATTACTCATTGAAATTAATTGGTTACTCAAGCTGTGGCTATGAATGCGCCTAAATCAAATCCTTAAATGGCAAGAAATCTTGGACACACACATAAGCCTCACAAACAGCCTTTCTCTGTATAGTGAGGTAATGCAGTAAACAACTGCTCTTTTCTCCCAGCTCCAAAAGCCTCCAAATGTCTGAGCAAGTCCTATCTTAGCCTGAATTTTCCAGTTCATCACCCTTTGCAGCTCTAATAATAGGATGTAAGCATGTATTACAGCAGTAGTAACAGGGCTATACAACATAGCATTTGCCATTTCAAATTAGGCAAATCAGCTGTCTCATTCTGGAGACTGTGGCACTGACAAATACTAGATGCTTATGCAAAAGTAGGGGGGAAAAGGAATAGTACATCAGAAAAAATTAGTATTTTGTTAAATGCTTTTTATGCCCTGGATAGTGAGAGCGTATTTCCTGATGTTAGTCATGCTTTGTAAAAGCAAATTCAAGGGTGTCAAGGTTTTCTGCCATATCTGTCACAGGGAGGCAGGTCCAGGTGTCTCAGATACCTGGGGACAACCCAAGTGACACTGAAAATGCCTACGTTTAAGTTCACGTGTTGAGCCATAGCCAATACATCCAAGAGAATTATTTGGGTTAATCAAAGTAGGTCAGCTGCATGGAAGCCTTGCTCTCCATTCACTCTTGAATATATGTCCATTAAAAGTACAGTTGGGTGTCTCAGTCATGAACTGAGTCCCAAGGGAAGTTGCAAATTAAAAAACAACCCCAACAGGGTAAGTAAACAGAAGTCACCTATGTGCCACACATTAGCCAGCAAGTTTTGTCCTGTGAGGAGCTTTGATCCTCTTGAGCACTTCAGGCTACTCTCCTTAACGTATTTGCTTCCACAGACACCGGGAAGGTTCTTTTCTGGTGGGAAGCTCCATTGAGCATGAATCACCAGCACTAGCATGTGCCTTGCACAGAGCTAGCCTGTTGGGTGCCTGGGCTCTCAGATAAGAGGGACTTCTGTAGGACCCCTCTTCCTGTAGGTTTTCTGTGTTTTATGAGATCAGCTCAGGGCACAGGCAGGATTAGGGGATCGGATAACAGCACATCCTGCAGCAAAATAAACTCTGATAACTTGCCTAAAAACATTCAGATTTTCATCTTTTGGGTCTCTATGTTATCCTGAACTTGAATGTAATTACAGCTATCTCCTCTGGCTAGCTGCCCATGAATTATTGTACCGTATATCATCCACTATTTGACATTTATTTGTACCAAATTAAAATGACCTTTGCTCTTGGAAGATAATAAATTATTTTTAGAATTATAGCAATTCCCTTTCAGTTGAAATAATGCAGAAAGACATGTTAGCACCAAAGGCAGGAGAAGGAAAAGCAAATGCTTCAGATATGCAAGCAATCAAGATTAATAGGTTATGTGTATTACTGGCTTGCTATGGCTTTTTTTACTGTGCAAATATATTTAAAATTTACAATATCTTTTAGTAAAAAGATTCACATTTATTATATATGAAAGGTCTCCTCATGAATCTTCAAGGAAAAAATAACACAGGGCTCACAGTTTTATCCTAAGCAAAAGTGATAACTAACTCAATAGAATTTCATGTTAGAGAAATTCAGTCCCTTTCTTCCAGCAGCCCTGTAGGTCACTTTTTGCAAGTGTGTCTTTGGACAGGCTTTGGGGCCAGGAGGAAGCTTTATTTCACTTACTCACATGATACATTTGCTGGGGGTCTCTAACTCATTTCAGTACTGAATACCAGCACCAACCTACTTAGAAACAGGAAGTTTATAGGCCTTTTTTCCTTCCTTCTTTGAGAAAAAAAAAACCCTGATGCTCCACTTCTTTAATACTCACTATCTGCCAGTTACCTTTGCTGTCTTTTTACAAGCTGTGTCACAAACATGTCCATGTTTGTGATATGGACATGATCTGACCTGCAGATCAGTTGGCCAGCTTGCAGAAATTCGGATGGGCTGAGAAGACTTGCTGAGGAACACAACCAAGCGCCCTTAACTGTTGTAATTCTATCGCAAAGTAATACATGTCAGTGTAAGTGGGACATTTCATTGTAATGAACACTCGTCAAACAGGCCTGAGGTGACTAGAAATACAATAAGTAAACCAAATCAGAGATAGATTATTAGAAAATCTCATTTTGTATTCATCACCAAGTATAGACACACATACTTTAAGACAAGCTTTCCTGTGTCCCTGGCTGGGAATCAGACTCTTCATGGTGGTCTGTCTGAGCAGCAAAGTACTTGCATGCCACATGTTAAAATGGCATAGTGCCAGCACAGAGAGTATTTATCACATTGAATGTGAGCTCCAGTTTAGAAGAACATCCACATTTTCTTCTCCTGTCTAAGAGGAAACCATGCCTCAAAAGTGTTTGATTTTCAGAGCACTGAAAAACTTAGGTGATAAATCCTCTCTTTTCATGGTCTAAGGCATCCCGTGATAACAAGTAAATTCTGAAGCCAAGTGGCTCAGCTGTTTCTGAGTCTTTCTGAATCACACTCAGAGGCAAAGCATAAAGAAGTAAAGAGGGAAAACCTGCATACAGAAACCCTTAAAAAATGCAGGCTTAATATTACATGCCATTAAAGGGTTTTAAGCACATCTTGCTAAGCCCTTACTGCAGGACATATATAAGGTGAATATTTGGAATTTGTTACTCAGAATATTCCTGTTGTAACAAGGAAAGCTTTTTCTTGATGAGAAGTCAGACAAGGTGAGAAAGAAGTGGAAGAGGTAGCTCAGCAGTCAACAATCCTCAAGCCGAACAGAGCTGAGGCCAGCTTTCTGCCTGTGCAAATTCTGGATGGGAATTAGGTCCAGCAGCAGCGTCAGACAGCTTTAACTTTCAGTTCCAGATTTGTCACAGCTCAGGTCATTTCGACTTAAGTACAAAACAAGATGGAGAGATTATTTCCTAATGCCATGCAACAACTGTTTTTCCTTTCATCCAGGAGATGTTTCTGACCACTCCCAAGACACTTTGAGGTGTTCGTGCAGGTGTCAGAGAAACGGGTAAACTTCCCTGATGCTAAGCGGCAGCACAAAGCTTTTATTTCACCGAAGTCCCACTTTAACATGCAAAATAGGATTTACAAAGTGCTCAAGAGCAATCAGCAATTAGCATGCTTTTTTCCCCTCTTCTCTGCTTCAGCACTGTGTATCCAGCTCTTCACTTTTTAATTGAGAATAGACAGTAGCTTTAATAAAAAAAATAAACAAAAGGTAGAAAATTAATGCCATGGCTCCCACAAAAGCAAGGGCTGGCAGTCTCAGAGAGGCATATCAGGCAAAAATTTTAGCTGATATTAGGCTCACAGGCCTCCTAAGCCAGATAGGGCCAGATCCCAGGGCTTTGAGGTACACAGAGCTCTCAGGAAAGATGAAGTCAGATCTTGGGAGAACGGAAAAGCACACAGAAGACAGCTGAAGCCTGGACAAAACCTAAAAGTATGGTTGACTTTAGTCTGGTCCCAAGTGCAGCAACATAGGGCTGACAGCCCTCTCCGTTTCCTCAGCCCGTCAGGAAAACTGGGTGACGCTCACAAATAGTCATATCCTTCTTTCAGCACTGGGGGAGGCAGTTCTCAGAAGGCAGCTCTGGAGCAGTTTTTTCCCAGGCTGAAGGAAATGAGCTGATATCATTCCAGCCTTGACTCAAAGTTCCCCAAAGGCACTGACAAACAAACATCCCAGAGACCCCTGAGCAGTAAAGAGTGTATTTCTTGTGTGTCCTTCAAACTTATGTATTTGAAGCAACTTTGGACGAGAATAGCTTAAAGGTCTAGCCATGAGAAGCCAGGTTGCTGCCTGCTAGCAGATTCAGTCAGTCTATTTTTTAATACCACTGAGGCAAGACATCTCTTTCTGTGCCTTTCCTTTACTTCTTCTCTTTCAGTATGTTTCTATAAATTGTATCTTTGTTGCCACTAATACCAATAAACAGAGATCCTGGAGAAACTAAACTTATAATTAGATGTCAGAACTACATGGATCCATGCAAGGAATTTGTTTAGGAGAAAAAAATGTATTCAGGAACTGTGATGATATTACTAAAATAGCAGTGTAGTCACTAATAATGGGTGTGACAGATTATAGCTAGTTCTAAATTACTTTTCTGACTTCTATGTTTACTCATTATGTTCTATCTATTTCTACTAAATCTTTCTAACAATTTTCTGAGTCTTTCTTGTTAAGAACCTTTTCTAGAAAGTTTTTAGTTTCTAAGTCAACAGTATCAAAAAGTCTGCCATTCGTCTCTATTCTAAAAGGGCACTGTAACCCCATTACCCAGAATACCTAAAAGGCTTCTGAGTGTTTCACGCTTGCATAAATTGCCAGCTTGTGCAGAGAGCTTCCTTAGAGAACCTCACAACCAAGGGTTAGCCTTCCTTTTACTTCCACAATATGCTCTCTGTGTTCTCTTGAAAATACTTCCATTCTTTCTTCTTTGTATACTGGTATGTGTTAACAATAACAGATGATAAATCGCTGCTTTATTGACTGACAAGAACAGAATCCAACAAAGCACCACAATACCAAGATTATGTGACAGTCAGCATTCTTTGACCAGCTATGGGAGCTAACCTGAGTGCGCCAGGTATCCATAGCAATTGACTCATAGCTTTAGAAAGGAAATACAATGCTTCAGAAAGATTGGGGTTTTTTTTGAAAAAGGAATATTGCAGGACCGATTCCACATATCCTCAAACTTTGCCTCCTAGAAAGAAAGACTTGAGGGAAGAATCAGATTAGCAACATGAATAAGGATCCAACACGGTTTCCAGTTTCATTTTATAAGCACTTTCCCAAACTGCATCCTGTCTCCCCCACGTCCTTCATGAGACACAGCACAACATGCTTTGTCATTCTCACCTTTCCAGCTTCCAGCCAGCCCCTACAAGATTTCCATATTGTCACTCCTCTCATTACACTTTCATTTCCTTTCCAACTGTTTTTTCTCCAGTTCCCACTTCAGTAGCCTGATGCACCTCTTCAATTTTTTCCTGTTCCTGGCCTTATGCAGAGATGAGTATAAAGTCAGTGACTGCTGTAATTGTGCTAGAGGTGTCATGCACTGGTGGGTTGGTTGGTTCCACGCAGAAGGGGTCACAAGTGAATTCTACATCTTGTACCCTGAGACATTATTAAATAGTGACTCTCACATATCCAGCCAACCATGTCCATGAAGATCTGAAAAAATTTATGCCTGTACATGTCAAACTTGCTGTCAAATTAGGTAGAAATTGACCAGTGGGTTCAATGAATGTGAATTGGCAGAAATAGAAACAGTGAAACAAGGTAAGCATATGTAATTTTATCATTGAGAAATTGAGTAAGAAGTAATGTAAAAGAGTCTACCTTTAAGACCACTTCTTTCCTCGTGAAAATGAGGAGCTGCACTCACAAGTGTGAAGGAATGAACATCAGATAGTTTAACTTCCAGAAGTAGTACCCTGATAAGAGTCACAAAAATGTCAGTCATAAAATGACCATAAAGTAAATCAGATGATTTTCAAGGTGAAAATCACTGCCTAGAAAATAAACCTGCCTGTTATCAATGTAAAAAGATCACACTAAAAAAAAAAAAATAAAAAAAATAAATAAAATATATATATATATATATATATACACACATATATTACTACCTTCTTAGAACATCATTGTTTTAAGTGCAGATTATGGATATCAGACATGTGTTAGTAGTATCATCACTAAGTGTCTAACTGGGATTACTCGTATGTTTTATTTTTCAGCTATATTCTATTATTTTTTATGTCTATAACTGTTGTGTATCAGAAAACACTTCTGCAAATGTAGACCAGCCAATTTGCTTTTACTTCTGCAAAGTTCATGTTGAAAGGAAAGTAAATCACCTCTTCACATGGCCTCTTTGCCTGAAAAACTGCATGTAAATGGAGGAAGTGCAGGGGAGAAGCCATAAACTGTGAATGCGAGTTAAACTAAGAGCTCACAGACTACTGTTAATCTTTTTACATCACCCATTCTCCAGTAAAGATGGAAGAGTAAGGAGACCTGAGCACACCATCCTTTCAAGATACATAATTCCATGACTTCACATGAATTAGTCCCAGCAGGTATCTACCAAAGTGGTGGAGAATCAAGTCTCAAGGCAGCATCTTTCTTTAATGTATAATACGCGATGAGCACAAAGAAAAGTGCTTAGCAGAAAATTTATGCCCATCTTCAGTCTCATCCTGGCTTTACTTTGGAAAGTCCCTGCGGGATGAGTCAGGTACCTCACAGTGACATTTATGGAAATGGTTTGTATGTGTTAGGATCAGAATATCCACCTGGAGGCTGGTAGTGCCATTCAGGGTGGAGAACTATGCATGCTGTGGATATGTTTCCTCCTAAATGCATGCATGTATTTCTCAGCTCTGTCATGGGAATAGCAAGAAGCATTTGTAGATGTAGAAGCCTCAAGATAAAGTTAACAGACAGTGGGACAAGGTACTGAGGTGGGGAAATAACACATGAACTGAAAGCATTACAGCTACTCTGGTTTATACTAGTTGAAAGCCTTACTTGGAGATGAATAATAAACAGCACCAAAAGAGAAAAAAATCTAACCTCAGCCAAACTAAGGATTGAAATTTTAGCTTCTTCATGTTTCGTGAATTTCAAGGAATTAATAGTTATTTTGATTCAATGCTACAGAAGCACAGTACATCTGCAATTGTCAAAGTGTTGATAGTGATAAAAGACGTGGTTAGGAAGATATGAAAAGCTCCCTGCCCATGTCCTCACCTAGGCACTCAATATACTTCATTTCCAAAATGAAACACAAAATTATTTGAAATTAATTGACTGCAAATACAAAGTGTAGTTTGCAGGAGATGTGACTGTGTTTGCTCTGTTGAGGGTGAATAGAAGAAGGCTCATGGAGGAAACTATTTTGTCCTGCTACTTCCTTTAAAACAATTTCAAGGAACAGTTTTAACATGTTGCTCATAGCTGGGACAATATCTGACTACCCACTACCTATTACAGGCAGTCATTAAGGAGCCATAAGAGACATTTGCTGGCTCTTCACCTCCCAGGGCTGAGATCCTTCATGAATTCTGCTTTGACAAAGGAAAAGAAACTTCATGTGGCTGCCTGTGATGCTGCAAGGGGTGGCATTAGCCCCACTTACTTGTTACTATGGAGATGGATTCTGTCATCTCACTGTAATCATTTTGTCGATGACATTTTGTTGTTCGCGTATGAGCCTGCTGTTAGGAGAAAGCATTTCTGTCAGAGATTAAAAAGAGCTGTCTGAGATTCCTGCTTGCATGTCATGCAGAAGAGGGTTGAACCAGTGAGTGCAGAAGTGCTTCATCAGAGATCTTCCTCCACTAGAACTGAGAAGGGCTGTGGAGTGCCTGGACTAGAAAATCCCACACAAGAGGTGTGGATGCATTTACAAGTGACTACAATTGCACTCACAGTATTAGCAAGGACAAATTATCTGAATAGCGGTACCCACGTTAAAAAAAATTAATGTTATGTGAGGAATAGATTGTTCTTTTTGTTTTATCATGTTCTATATTTTTATAATTCTTGAAAAAAAAAAGCAATGGATTTCTGCCCTGTTCTCACCCCATGAATTTGGTGATCCTTGTGGGACTACAAAGAGTTGTTCATTCTAATGTCCCTAGTCAGGATTGTATCTATTAGCACTGCAGAAATTATGTAGTAGAAACACAAAGATTGGTCTATGATTCTATGGAAAGCACCAGAGAAAACAGCAGAACAAATTTTAAAAGGAGAGGCATGTGTTAATCAGTGTGGAACTCAGGATCTGTGATTTCGTGTGGAGGATGAACCAACTGAATTAAAGTTAAATCTGATAAGTGGATAAAAACAGGGCTACAGCTTATCAGGCAAGGAAAATAGAAGTTGTGAAATTCAGGAATTTTGCCTAACATTTACAAAGACTGAGTCAAAATCTCAAGGCAAGCAATCCAGAACAGCATCCGCTCCTAGAAGACAAAAAAGACAACTCAAAACCCCAAGATGCATGTGGAGGCTCCAGCTGCTGATGTTGTCTTCCATGTTGCATACAGGGTCCAAAACTTCCTGGTAGTGTGTCTTGGTAGACATGAGTACAGAGTATAGTGTGTGAATGAAACCTGTGAGAGATTGAAGAGGAGTGGATGAAAGTGGCTTAGAGATTTTTGTGTTGCAAAATCACCTTTCCTTTCATAAGATCTGTTGCAGAATTCAGTTACAGTAATTTCTTACAAAGGCCAGAGAGTAATACGAGTACAAAGGTCTGAAATGAGCTTAAAGATTTTCTCAATATTAGGATTCCTGGCATGGTTTTGTTATTACTTTTTTTTCTACTGAGCAGGATAATCTTTTATTAGACTAAGTAGTATATCTGGGGAGGAAAAAAATCTAGAATATTTTCTGCAGAGTACTTAATTTATAGGATGGAAAACGGAAAAAAGAAGTTCAACTTTTTGCAGGTAGGGAACTCCTGCTCTGAATTTATCTTAATTATGTTAATTGGTTAGATAACTTCAAGGTATAGTCACACAAATATTTGCCTGCTGGCAAATATATTTGATGTAGATCGACCCCAACCTCTCCACAGCAGCATTGTATAAGGGCTGTACCATAGACTGGATCAGCAAAATAAACTGGGGTTAAAAGAGCAACTAGCAAAAAAACCCAACAACAGCAACACCCGCCCCCACCCCCCCCAACTTTTTCTATTTTAATCTTTTTATTTGGCAGTATATTTCCTTGGTTTGGTTTAGAGCACTCAGGCCCTCACAGAATCAGTGTGGAAAATGGAGGAGGCAGGAAAGAAAAGCATGAGAAGGAATGATGGAATCTTTGAAGGTCAATAAGAGCTAACCTGCTTTTCCTTACTCACTTTGAAGTAGAGTCATCCTGCTCAGCGGTCTCTGCCTTGCTTCTCTTTTCCCTATGGCTTGCCTTTATTTGGGGATGTTAGAGAAAAGAGAGGAAAGGTCAAAGGGCCAGGAACAGCTAATATGGGGCATGATGCTGGTGGCTTTACTGTCCATGGTCTACCAGGCACAGATAAGCTCCAAACACTGCAGGCAGAAATCAAGCACGCTGAACTGCTTTACAGACCAAATGGTTAGGCACTATCTTAAGGGCAATTCTAAACCTATCATAAGTTCTGCCACTATGGAACTGCATTTGACACATGTGTTATGATCAGGTTCTTTAAAATTATTAGGGAGATGCCTCTGTCCAAATAAAAGTGGAAACAAGACCATAGTCCAAAGTCAATAGTACGGATTTCTGTTTAACAGTAAATGAGAACAGGTAGAGAGAAATAGAAAGAAATAGGAAAAGGAGAGAGAGGGGAAAGAGAAAGAGAGTGACAGAGACAGATTAAGTAGAAAAAAATATCATCACTCCATGGATTCCGACGGTGTCCTGTTGATGCTCTTCTTGTGGTCTTCTCAGTGATGGGAGTCCCAGTCTTGTCAAAGTGGTGGTTTCTGAATCCGTCAAGGAAAGCCCAGGATGGTGAGGGAAAAAGCCCGTATGGTGAGGGAAGAAGCCATTGTGGTGAGGGAAGTCCTTTGGTGAGCAAAGTCCAAGATGGTGAGGGAAGACATCCATGGTGGTGAGGGAAGAAGCCTGTGTGTTTATTATGCTTAGTCTAGGTGGGAATGCCCCAAATATCTCCTCAGAGAGATGAGTTTTACAATGGATGATGTAATACTGGATCACAGGACATTTCAGGAGTCTTTGACACTTTCCAAGACGTTACAGCTGCCTGTTATGGCAGCACAGTTGAGTTCATTATGACCCATCAGTAGAGACGGATATCTTCAGGCTATGTGTGAATTTTCTCTATGCTTCCCCAGAGTGGAATTATTACAGCTGAGTTATTTGTGTAAGGACAGAGAAACACCATCCCACCTCACAGGATTTACCTCTCTCCTTACCTTGTTCAACAGCCAACCTGTAGCCAAAGGTGGTGGGTGTGCATGCCCCCAGCACCTGAATGATTACTTTGCACATTGTCCACTTTCACCTGGATTTTCTGAGCCATGAGCATTCCAGACACTCACTCTTGTGGATACATTCCTACCCTGGGATAATTGGGCAATAATATCATCCTTATTTTATCTCAAGTTTCTATACTAGGCATATGAGGGGTGGGCTTCAGTGAGCAGTTGCTTCTTTGCACAATTTGCTACAGTGGATAAAAGTCTTTCAGTGATTTTAACAATATTTAAGCCATAACCCATTTCAGTGTGTCACAACACAGCAAGTAACAAACTTGCTGGAGGTAGTGTCCCGCAGTGGAGCTTCTTCATAGGGATATTAGCAGGCCTAATAATGAGTGATCTTGACTTATTCTCATAGACTTTGATGAAAAGGTAGCAAGCATTATATTCCTTCTCAGTTTGACGTATATCATTGAAAATCCTCAGAATGGTGAGTAATCAAAGAGCAGCCAAAGAAACTGCATACCCAGCCACTGGGCAAGGCAAACCAGGGCTGTGCAAACTCTGCCTGGCTGACATAGCATGATCTCTGTTTTGTGTTTCTTAGGACAGCCACAGCTTTTTTGTTGGAGCAATTGATTTTTTAAATGATAAAAAATCAGTGTTGAGGGACTGTAACAGGACTGGAATAATTCCTCTGTACAATCACTGACAACTACACAAGGACATTTTCACAGCTGCAAAGTGAAAGCAGGCAGGCTGCAAGAAGGACTGCATGGCATGACAAAGGCATGACTTTTGCTCTATTTTCTAGATGACAGTTAAGGCAAATTTCTCTTTTCTGGTCACTGAAGATCCTGTAAGATTTATTAGTAGGCTAAAAGGTCTAGCCAGTCTCGGCTCTCTCTTTACATTTAAGTATTGTCTTTTATAAAAGGAAATAGCCTTTGTTTGGACAAACTAAGTATTCCAGACTTTTTCAGACTGCTTTTTAACACACTAAAGTGTTCGCATAGTTAAAGTGTGCTCCTTGCTTTGCACACTCAATGTAACAATGCAGGTTGTATGTAGTCCAGCTTCATATGAAAACCTCAGTACCCTGTGGTAATTAAGGTCAGCACCTTCGGGGTAGGAGCCCTGAACTTGAAGTACTGATGTCAGCCATGGCATGAGTGACCTGTCTCTTCTGCAGGTTAGGGCACACTGAAATCCATGTTAAGCAGTACAGTAGGACCAAAGTCTAAGCTCAGCACTCATCCTACATGAACTATAACTCATATAAACCCTGCATTTGTAAGGATGTGATCATACAAATGTTTTAATTGTGAAGTACTTCTAGCACCGTTCCAGCCTGCCACTTCCCCTGAAAAGTTTGTATGTGGACAATTTCCAGCATCTGCTCTCCTTTTGTTGTCTTAAGCATGAAAGTTCTGATCGTATACAAGGTCCAAGGACAGTGTCACTGTTGCCTTAAACTGTGGAAGAGATAATTCCCTATTCTTTTCTGGAAACATCTCACTTCAATCCAGCTTAGCTTTGCAGTTGTCTTTCACTGACTGCCTTCCAAAGGGCCTGAGAGTCACCCTGGAGCTGGACACTGTGCTCTGATCACTGTTATTTCTGGCTGATTCCTGAGGAACTTCATCAGTAACCCCACCCAATCAAAATTTCCTCTTGTAGTATCCCTCCCATCATGTCCCATGTAGCACCTTCCTGTCAAACCATAAATTAATCTGCAGTCTCCTGTTTAACTGCAGTATCTGATGTTTGCCGAATTTCAGGTGTATGAGATGTATTGCTTGCCCTTTTTAAACTGAAGTAAGGACTAAGACAACATTTCACAGAAATAATTTCATTTAGAGTTCGTTAGTTACCTCATCAGCATCAAATATTTTACTGCTTAAAATGGTTGACAAAGCTTTACACTGGAAAATTAGTTTTAGTGTAAATGAACTTTGGAAAACCCAGATGTCTACACTTAATTATTCTTGAAAGATTTTAATTTCCAATCATGTTTCTTTGTTCATACTTTGTATCAGGCTTATTAGTTTTCAACCCAGATATAGAAATACCTTCTTTCAGACTGTAGCCTCTGATTTGCTGAAAACATGGGTTGGGGTGGCTGTGTCAGATCTATCATATAAATCACAATATTTTCTGTTGTTAGTATACCATTTGTATGGTATACTAAATCATGCAACCAGGCATGATTTTTTCTGACTTCATCACAGTCCCATTAGCCACAAAACTGACCATGCATTTTGTAGCTGTTCAGAGAGGGGTACACTGCTGTACCTGCCCAGCTTTGTGACACTGTACTAGAGGGGAATAATAGCCTTATACCAGAAAAAACCTGCAGGACCTGCAGCACAAGTAGTGCTAAAAAGTACCTGTAGGGACAAAGCACTTATCCGTAAACTCTGTGGCTACCGAGACTCACAGAGAGGCATGTGCAACACCTGTATTCAGGTGCCTCTCTGCCACTGGGATGGATGGTGGTTTGATTTAGGACTTTTCAGTCCCCAACCAGGGCTGGGAGACCTGAGTTCCTTGGGACTGGACCTGCAGCCAACTACAGGTGGAACAGCTCAAACCTATCATCAGTGGTCCGCAGTGGAGGTGTTATCAGCCCTACCTGGTTGGATGCAGGAGCTCTGGATCTGGATCCTCCCCAGCTTTAAAGACAACCTTGATCATGAGGCTCTTTCAAGAGAGCTTGTCCCCCAAAAGAAAACATGGCTGAACCTTGAAAACTCGGGATGTATAACAGCAGCAGGGACCTCCTGAAGGTGAGGGTATGGGGTCTCCCCCACAAACCTCCACCTTGGATATGATTTCTCAATGAAAAAGGAAAAGATTATGTTCTTGGGATTGGATGCTTGAATTCCTTCAAGTTCTTCTGAGTCTGTTTTAATCTGAGTTTCAGTCTCACTGTCTCTTCCCTGCAGTCTAATGAAAACTACCTCTTATAAAACAGAAAATAGATTGGAAGCTCAGCTGTAGAAAATCAGTGTAGGTCCAGACTAGGAAGCTGTGGGATTTTTTTTGCCTGCAAGACAGTCCTCATTGGAGGATCCTTAACAATGTGGTTGTCCTTTTGAAAGAAGATTCTCATACACTTTGTTGTTCTGTGTTGTGTATTGTGGAACCAGCTCCTCTTATCAGCAACTGGGTACCCCTTTAGACACCATGTTTTGAAAAGGGATGGTAACTGCACAGTATAATTTTATTCAAATATTAAAAATAGAGAAGAGAGCAGGAGTCTGTTAACAGAAAAAGTTGCCTTCTCCATCATGCTGCTCACAGCCTCTCTGTGTCTAAGAATAACTCTGCCTCTACATAATGAATTTTTTTATGTGGAGAAGAGATTCTGTGTTCTTCAAAAATGACTGTGTTGACCAGTATTTATGAAATGTTACAAAAAAATTTAATAAAAGAGAAATATTTTCAAACAGTATTTTTGCAAAATATTGTTTGCATAGTCAGCATCATAGTTCTGCCAAAAAAAAGCATGTTAACTTTGTTCAATGCCATTAATATTGTTTGTTTTCTAGAGATAGAGCTTTGATCACTTCACTAACTCTTTTTATGAAATTTTGGATGCCAATTTCATCAAAATGTGTAAAATTACTTATGAAACACCCTCAGTTCTTAGAAGTAAACAACCAAAAATCTTCCAGAAAGAGCACAGGCAATTTCTTTTTCTTTTATGTTTTGGCTTGCTTTTCACCATAATATTTGTGAAGTTATGGCTATTACCTTTCTTATTGAATATCCCAGATTGTTTTCCAATCATCTTTTTCCCTCTGATCATCTCACAGTTCATTAAGTTTCCATGTCCTGCAATATGTAGTAAACACCCCGTGCAGATGGCTTATATAGATTTCAGAGGTAGGTGAAATGAATCTTAAGAGAACAATAACTTTCCAAAAGTCACAAAACAAGGTCAGAGTAAAGCAGCACAAGTGTGATGGCTTTTCTCTGTGGAGAAAATTGTCACAGTAATTGTTTGAAAGATTAATCTTTGTCACAAATGATTGTCACGCAAATTAATCTAGAGCAGAAAGAATTAATCAGAGATCTGCTCCTTGTGACAAGAGTTGTCACTCATGAACCTTAAAATGTATTCCTTGCAATGTCAAAATCAGTAAAAATGAGTCCAGGAAGCACAACATAAAATTAATTATTGGCAATTTGATGGAAACTTTGTGTCAAACTTTCTTCTGAGAAGCTGGGAGGGGGGACATGGCATCCTTGGGAAAGGTTTGGGAGCACAAACCTTCACCAAGCTAGGAAGAACTGCTCTGATAGCTCCAAAACCCAGTTTGTCCCTGCCTCTTGCTGATGGAAGAGTATGTGGTTAGGTTGGACCATGTCATAGAAGAGAAGTGTTTGCTCCTTGCCTGGTGTGCACTACATGCTGTGTGCATTTTATGTGGTGCTTAGGGTGCAAGATTGCTGCTGCTGGCCAGATGCAGTGCCACCCTGTCACAGATGTGTGTGCAGGTCTCACCCCATCTCCTTCTCTGACAGGAGTTTACGGCTTTATGGTTCTTCCCACACATTGGCTGCTCTGGATGGTAGAGGGAGGAGGCCTTTTCTAAGCTCTCTGTGTTATATCCAATTTGCTTCTTGACACCTCCTCCTCTCAAAGCGTAAGTGAGAAGGGAGATACCTGGCTTTCTTGGAGTAAGAAGTAAAAACTTTGAAACTCCTTCATGTGTGATAAAGCCACTTTGAGCTATGATTCTTGAACCACTCACTTCTAGTGGAGTTTAAAAGAATGAATGAATAGCTGATGCTGCCTCCCTGAGGAAACCCCCAGAAGAGTGTCCGAGATGAGAATCAGAGCTTCAAATTCTAGATCCTATCCAGCCTTATGTAAAAACCTGCAAATCCTACTCTGGCAGTATTCCTTTCCAGATACCTATGGATTTAACTGAGGAAACATTGATAATTTACTAGAAGAGACCAAAAGGTCCTTGAAGTCTCCTGTTACCTCAAGTAGCCACATTAAAAGATCTCCTGGGCATGCACATGAAGAGTGTTTCCTGTGCCTGTGTTAGTTGGTACTCTGATCTTAAGGAGTTTTCCTTGCAGGCAGTGCCCTACATCCCTTTTTTGTTAGGGGCAGAGGACAGATTTTTGCAAGTCTCTTCTTACCATCTCACAAATTTCCTGCCTGAATTTCTATGTCCTTTTTTTCCCCGCTTTCTTCTTTGGCTAACAAGGCCTGTTTAGATCCTATAATCCCACTGATATTTATGGTGGGTGACCATATAGAGTGTAAGTGGCTGGGTTTGTGTCATGCTCCAGGTATAATCCTCATTGTTTTACTCTTCTCATCTGTCCATGTACTGGAAATATCATTCCTGATATGTCATACAATTGCATCAACCTTTGTGTGGCTGAATCATGTTGATGACTCATGGCCATACTGTGAATTATTATTTCCAGTCTGGGCCTTTTCCTCTCCTCATATTATCACAGTTCAGCCTCCAGCTTACAGCAAATCTTTTTTATTTGTGTCTATGTGCCTGACCTAGCACCTCAGGATGTTAAATTTAATCTGATTTTTATTGCTTCATTGCTCAATATTATCAGGTTCTTCCTATATGATATTCTAACCTTCCTTTCTATTAGCATCATCTCCCAAATTTGTATCATTGATTACTTCTATTATTAATTTTTGTGCCCTAGTATTCTGCAGAATTGACATAATGGCTGATCCTGATCATATTCCACTTAGAACCAGCCTTTTGCTGGCTTTGTCTTCCTCCAGTGTTAGCTGCTGTTACCTACCCTGGAGCCAGATCTTTTCCTAAAACCAAATGTAATGATTTCCATGGCTTTGCCTTAAGCACTAATAATTTGTCCTTGGAATGTATGTGAGGTTTAGCAGAAGGTTCATTGTGTTGTCTTTATCACATTCTTTCCTCTGAACATAGACCAATATATCACAGAAAGAGACCAAGTTTGCCTGCCAAAATTTATTGCTGTGAATTCGGGTTATATTGTATGCCATTTCCTGCTTGTCTCCAATCTGTTAAGTAGTCTTTCTTTTGAAATTTGTTCCAATACCTTACATACACTGCAAACCAGGCTGATAGTCCTGTAACCGCATGGGTCATTTTTTTCTTTTCAAAATACAGGTGTTGTGTTTGCTAATTTCTAATGCTAATGCACTAGCCACAGATGAGTAGATCATTTGGAAAAGCTTTGCTGCAGGACTTGTGATTTCACATGCTAGTACTTCCCAGCTGAAGATCAGTCTGCTCCAGAAGTTTCAGCATACTGAATTTAGATTTTTATTTCATCTTTGTCTGTTGGAATTTTCCTTTTTGAATATTCATTCCTATTAAGCCTCCTCTCATCTTTCCCATTATTAAAGGCGAGGGTAATGCTATATAAACAAGACCGGTTGTCTTCTGTCTCAAGCACGCTTTCTCCCAGCATTTGTATTTTCCTTTTTGCACAGACTGATCTAGCAGCAGATTTTTATTGCTATGATTTTTTACTTAAAGCCATAAAAATCTGATTATTTATCTTAGACTCTAACAAAATTTTCATGTAGACCTATGTCCTCCATTTGTATGACCTAGTCCAGAAAGCTTTAGGCAAATATCATAGTGCCATTGAGATCTATCAGTGTACATCCATATTGATCCACCTTCGAATGAACAAGTAATGCCTTTTGCTTGATTCAGCTGATGTTTACTAGAATCACAGGAACATAAATTTTAGAATGGTTTTAATTGGAAGGGACCTTAAAGATCCTCTGGTTCCAACCCACCACTAGACCAGGGTGCTCAGAGCCCCATCCAACCTTTCAGGGATGGGGCATCTACAACTCCTCTGGGCAACCTGTGCCAGTGCCTCACCACTGTCACAGTGAAGAGTTTCTTCATAACATCTAATATAGATCTAGACTCTTTCACTTTAAGGTCATTCCCCCTTGTCCTGTCTCTACATACCTTCACAGAAAGTCCCTCCTCAGCTTCATTGTAACCCCATTTAGGTACTGGAAGGCTGCTCTGGGTTCTTCCCAGAGTCTTCTCTTCTCCAGGCTGAACAACCCCAACTTTCTCATCCCGTCTTCACAGGAGAGGTGCTCCAGCCCTGTGACTGCATTTGTGGCCCTCCTTTGGACTCCCTCCAATAGATCCATGTCTTTCCTGTGTTGGGGACCTAGAGCTAGGTACACAGCTAGGTGGCGTCACACAAGACCAGAGCAGAGGGGCAGAATCAAGTCCCTCTACCTGCTGGCCACCACGCTTCTTTTGATGCAGCCCAGGATACAGTTGGATTCCTGGGCTGTAAGCATACATTTTTCCTAAATCCTGTATGTTGGTGGGTTTGCATTTTTTTGTTCTGATCAGATACTACTTTTTAATCAACTGTTCAGGAGGAAAACCATTTATCTTCCATTTAATTAAGACTGTAATCTTAAAGTCTTCCCTATCATTTAGTTCAGCTTAATTTTTGTCTTACCCATTAACAGATACAGATTTAAGTTTGCAATATTGGTTTGCATAACAGATGTCATTATACAGTCAAACATGTCTCTGCATCTGGACAGTTTTCCCCTAAGGTGAACTACATTTTGACAGCTTCCAGCGCCAGATGTTGTGTCTGAGGCAGTTAAACTGGAGGCTTCTTTTAGCCTGTATAGAATTGCTATTCCTTTAGAAATTCCTTGAAAATCTAGTTAGAAAAAATTTCAATGATCAATTTTTCAATGAACATTCTGGTTTGGCAAAGCGTCATTATTCAGGAAAGAAGCTCAATATGTATTAATTTCCACTTTAAAAGAATATTTTGTGTCTGTGCCATAGCATATATTTCTGACATTAAAAAAAATTCACAAAGACTTATTTTTGTCAGAAGTTCAACTAATTGCACTAATGATATAACTAATAATTATTAAGTCAATTTGTTTTCTGAAAATTAATGCTATGAATTCCCCTTCTTTTTCAGTACTTGTCTTTAACTTATTTTTAATACTGATTTCTTGCAGAAGGGAGAAACCTTTTCCAACTCTATCCTCCTTCATTAAAAAAATAAATCTTCATATTCATGCAAAAGTCTCCTCAAGTTCCCTCTGCTTAAGCTTTTAGAAGGAGAACTTTGGACAAGCAACATGCAATACTCTGTGTGGATCCTGTACTGCCTTGGTGCTGTCTTGCTGCTGATACTAACACAGCCTGATATTGCTGGCTCTCATGGAAAGCAGCCTGAGTGCTGTGGCTTGTCATTTCTGTATATATGTGACACCTGCTGAGGCCCTTCCAAGGGCCATTTTGTAACCCAAGCCATAAGAAATCTGCATTTTCACTTATCTCTTCCCAAAATTCAGTTGTTTTTAAAAGGTCATAGTAAGTACTTTTTCTCTGAGGTCGTTTTTGGTACCACTGCTTTAGACCTATTACACAAGAGCAAACTGAAGGAATGCCTTGACTGGATCTGCTTATAAAGAGTAAATAAAATGCTCACAGTAAGATACTGAAGACATGTAGACACAAGAACACCTTAAATATTTTAAAGCACAAAAGAACAATCTGCAGTTTTGGTGAAGAGACTAAAATGATTTTTTTGTATTCCTGTAGGAAAATTCTTTTAAGCTCAGTCTCTACCCCAAAAGATTTCTGACTTTTTCTTGTCCTTTTCTTTGCTCTTCTACAGCTCAATGCCCAGCTGTCTAAGCAGATGGCGTATACTGTATGACAGCTGTGAACTGGATGTTTCTGACAGGTACCATCACAGGGACATACCTTGCAGCCTCCTGACATACATCAGAGTACTGTGCATAACTAGGCTTGATGAATACATAACAAAATAATGAAAACATGGTGGATTTCAGCAGGATCTTTATCCCAAAGGAGTCTTAATGTGCTGTGGGTATGAAGGAACAAATGCAGGAGTCTCCTCCCTGTTTCTGAATAAGGAATGCTAGGATGGTGAGTGGCACATTGAAATACAAAAATGCTGCTTAGACTAGGAATTAATGCAAATACTGCATCTACTTGAAACTTCACAATGACTTGACACTGGGCAGATTGTCACTTGTGATAAAAATTTACCTAGAGCTCTGGAGCTGACTTTTGGCAGACAGCCTCCAAGGAGTGGAGATGACACCAAACACTCAGGATGGGACTTTTCTGCTTCAGCAGGTAGAACAAATCTAACAAAGCACTACCTTTTGACACTATCATCAGTGTTTTTCTAATGTCCAACATGCCAACCAGTCCAAACCAGGTTCAGAGCATTTTGGTTTTTCCAAGCTTCCTCGCCTCGTCTTTATTTCCTTTGCTCTTTTGACACTGTTGGTGACATGGGAAACCTGAGTTGTTGGCATTTTCTTCCATCTGGGCACATACTGATCCCTCCACCATCAAATCTCTCCAAAATGCATGGACAGAGCATGCAATTTCGTGTTGTTTGTGTTGCAGAATGCTGGGATCTCATCCTTGAACTGCACTCAGGTCTGCACTAATGACCTCATATCAGGAGAAAGAAGCATATTGTAGACATTAAGTAAAATGGCAGGTGTTAATATGGAAACAATAATGCAAACAGAATTATTATAAAAAAATCAGTAATTATCATGCTTATACTCCTGAGAACCGTAGCAGAGGAACTATGCGATTCATTTCTACTTCCTATTTGGGTGTCAGGTCTGATGCTACAGATGATTCATACTCCCTAGAAGTGGCTTCAGGAAGTCAGGTAGGATAGCTTAGGGTTTCTAACATAAAATTTGTGTCTATAGGTAGGCAAATGAATCATGCCACAAATGATTACCCGAACATAAGCATTGCACTGTTAATTGTTTAAGGTTAAACAAGGTAAAGCCAATCCTAAAATTCTCCTGACTTACTTTGGGAGTGGCCAATGTTTCAAGTCCTGTGGTTTCTAGCTGCCAAGAATCCATATTAATTCCACTACAATGACTTGTGGAGAGACCACAGTGGCTTTGTATTACCACTTGGGCGTTGATTGACTGCTTTAAACTCAACTCAGCCTTCAGAATCTGTGTTATTAATGACTTCTTGTTTGTAGTGGTGTTGGACTGCTACCTGAACTGGACCTGTCTTGAGCTCAAGTACCTCCATCCTCCACAGCACTTGCCTGCACTGCAGACATATCCATTGTGTTTTCCTATGACATGAGAATGAATGTAAATGAGCTTGACTATTTTTAGTAATCATTTTCTGCAAAGCCAGCTTTGTACAGTGAAATGTTTAGAAATGCATGTTATTGACGTGCTGAAATGAAAACACAATTACTATGTGCCTGTTGCTATCAAACACAGTTTATGTATTCCTGGAAAATGCAGATGGGATGTGGAAATGGCATATTTCCCACATGAAGAATGAGGGGAAACACACTCAGAGATCTTTCTCACTCCCTTTTCCTGGCACTCGTTGTCCACATATTCTCTCTCTCCCACTAATTTTGTCTCTCACCAGTAACTTTCTGAGGCTAGCATGTATCATCAAGGTCATAGTTCAGTCTATGCATACTATTGTACACACAGTATGAACCACATTACTAGGAGGGAATGGCATGTTCCCTGGAACATAATAAAACAGATTTGGACTTTGCTCCAAATATTCCTTGAACTTTTTTTGGAGACCTCTATTTGTGAGTTCAAAGACAAAGGAGAAGTCCCAAAAGATGCAACTTCCTAGAATACAGGAATCAAAATACTGTTGTTTAACTCCAGACAGGTCTTTAGGGTGGGCACAAGAGTCTTACTGGCTTTGTCTGCCACTACTGATAATTTCTAAGAGAAGTCAAGTTCCTGTTACTGGATATGACTGAGAAGTTTATTCCTGGAATAAAATCTTGGGAGTCTTTATTCTTGAAATAAATTTTCACCTAGTTCTTAGAAGAAAGAATTTCTCAAATAATATTTTTGTTTCCTCAGATGTATGAAATTATGTATGCTCCAGCCAGACCTCTTGTTGCTTTTCACTGTCACAAATCTTCCATAGGGCAAGAATCACTACCAGTGCTCTAAAGTATCAGAAATAACATGTCCAGCAGGTTTAGGGAAGTTATTCTCGCCCTGTACTCAATACTGGTGAGGCCATGCTGTGAGTTCTGAGTCAAGTTCTGTGCCCTTCTCTTCCAGAAGGACATTGAGATGCTGGAGCGAGTCCAGAGGAGGACAATGAAAGTGGTGAAGGGTCTGGAACATGAGTCCTGTGAGGAGAGGCTGAGGGAGATGGGGCTGTTTAGCCTGGAGAAGAAGAGGCTCAGGGGAGACCTCATCGCTCTCTACAACTACCTGAAATGAGGTTGTAGTCAAGTGGAGGTCAGTCTCTTCTCCCAGGCAACGAGAAACAGGATAAGAGGACAGAGTCTTAAGCTGCACCAGAGGAAGGTTCAGGTTGGACATTAGGAGGAATTTCTTCACAGAAAGGGTGATTAGACATTGGCATGGACTGCTCAGGGGAGTCATGGTCCCTGGAGGTATTTAAGGAAAGACTGGATGTGGCACTTAATGCCATGGTCTGACTGACATGGCAGTGTTCAGTCACAGGTTGGCCTCAATCTCAGAGGTCTTTTTCAAGATAATTGACTGTGACTCTGTGATTCTGCGAAATAAGCATATGCCAGTTCTTCCACTACTACAGCACTATCTCAGTGATATGGGTTATTCATAAGTACATGGGAGCATAAAACTCTGCAGGGCACCGTAAATACCAGATGAGTCGTACTAACCACGGTTAAGTGTGAGGAAGGTCACTGTTCAGGTTTCAACACTGCAGCATAGGATAAGAGCAAGAGATGGTTCTCCATGTACAATACAAAGAGAGTAGGTGTGAGTAGTGGCCCAGATCTGTGAGGCAGGAAAGGGGCATGGAGAGGTTGTGTGATCCCTCCATGATAAGTGACTATGGAATACACTCCCATGCACACCCTTTTGAGTTGTTTTGAGCCTTTGAAAAATTTGCACAGTCCTTTGCACATCCTTGTCTTTGGGCGTGAGGAGAACTTTGAACTATCAAGGGTCAGATTTCCTACAGAAAAATATCGAAATGCAGCAAAGATCAATTTATTTTTAGCCCAATTTCCATGGAAAATGTGGTGTACATAATGATCTTCTCAACATATTTCTGCCTTTTCCTGGTAATGTTTTGAAGGAATTGGCTAATTTCAGCCACATGGGAAAGAGGAGTGCAGTTCTTAAGAATATGAATTTTCCCCATATTTCACGAAAATATGCAGTCAACTGAAGGAGTACTTTTAAGTATTTCAGAAGATGAAGGACTGGGGGGTTAGTTCAGCTCTCATTAGAAACCAGAGCATCCACATAGGAATATTTTCGTCCAAATGTAAATCCTCAATAAGCTCAGTTTTAATTTGTTCTGCTGCTCACAGGGCTGTGTGTTTTGCTTTAGCTGCACAAGCCTTATCTCACTTCCCTCAGCTTCCTCCTTCTTTACCTATCTGCCCTTCCTCTGCAAGGGAGTGGGGGCCTGCTCTTTATTTTGTTTAGTCTCCAAATCGGAAATATGGCCTTTGATTAGGAACCACACACACCCTGGGGAAAGATGGTGACAGTGACAGTGATGAGGGAGAATGCTGGGAACTGCTAGAAAGTTTTAAGTTTGGGGACTTCACAGTGACAGACCTCAGGGAGAAGGGATGCGGATATCTCCGTACATGGACAAGCAGCAGCAGGGAGTGAAGTCAGGTGGGATTGGTGTACCATGTTGTGTGCTTGGAGACAATCCAGAAGCAGCAAAATGGTCCAGGTGTGGCATGAAGCAAATGGTACTTTGCCAGTATTATCACAAATGAGCAGAGTATGCATAAGCCCAGAGAGCAAAGATGAACATTTAGGAAAATAGCCCTGCAAGGTCAAGGCATTGGTGCTCTGTAGCTGCAGCAGAGCAGTACTCGTACAGCTTTGAATAAACGTCACCCTTGCAAAAGACCAGTGTGCAATGACTTATTTGTTGAACAAACCTAATGAAGCCATATCTGCAGGGATAAGAACATTTCTGTCAGTTTGTAGCTGTCCCTCTACCCACCCACAGTTTCAGTGATCACAATGACTAGACCTATATTTAAATTGCTGTACCTGCTTGGGAAATCAGGAGAGATTAACATACCGTAGGAGTTCATTATCTGCGTCTTTTTCTTCCAATAGTCTTTAAAAGTTACTGCTTTCTCCAAAGACTAGAAAATTATGAAGGAACAAATTTGAAGTTTGCACTTCTTTATTTTTATGGCCTAATAATTGTTTTATTTATATGTTCATCGGTCACAGTGTGGTGGGTTGACCTTGGCTGAACACCAGGTGCCCACCAAGCCACTCTATCACTCCACCTTCCCAATTGGAAAGAGGAGAGAAAATAAGATGGAAAACAACCTGTAGGTTGAGATAAGGCATTTTACTAAAGCCAACGCGAAGGTTTACGCACACAGGAGCAAAGAGAAAAAACAATAATTTTATTCTCTACTTCCCATCAGCAAGTGATATCTGGCCACTTCCCAGAAAGCAGGGTTTGAACACGTGTGGTGGTTGCTTGGGAAGGTAAACATCACAAATTACAAATGCCTCCCACTTCCTCCTCCTTTCCTTAGCTTTTATATCTGAGCTGACGTCATATAGTACAGAACATCCCTTTGGTTAGTTTGGGTCATCTGGTATAGTTGTGTCCACTCCCAGGATCTTGCTCACCCCCAGCCTACTGATGGGGGGAATGCTGGGGAGACAGCACTGATGCTGTGCTGGCTCTGCTCAGCAGCAGCCAAAACACTGGTGTGTTATCAACACTTTTCTAGCTACCAGTGCAAGGCACAACACTGTGAGGGCTGCTATGGGGAAATGAACTCCTTCTCAGTCAGACCCAATACAGCCTCTACCCTATATTCCATACCATTTGGGTCATACTCATATTCCACATAATTTTATATATCTACTGACTATTCCATTGTATTTATACCAATATATACAACATTCAGATTAGTACATTTTCATTAACTACTGTCCCTCAGGCTTTCACAGATAGATATCGTTTTCCTATTTCATGGGCTTTGTCCCATACCACCAAGGGTTCAAAAGCTGGCCATGACTGGGGTCCATTTCATCAGGGTGAATGCTCAGGAGAAACGGCACACTCAGCCCTTTGGCACCAACACAGGCCCAGCCAGACCACGGTCACGCTCTCCTTGCTCCTCACAAAATTCGCTCCTTGTTCATGTCATTCCTGCTACTTTTCTTCCTGCAATATGCAACATACATCTTACAGCACAAATTGTTTCTCCCCCCAAGGTTAAATCTCCATGAGGCACACACTGGGTTTCCCCATCCTTCAACATTACCCACCAAGCACACTCAGGCCCTTGAGCAAAGACAATCCTATGAATGGGTTTGCCCTTTCCCATAGGAGCAGAAACCCACACAGACTTCCCCAGACATTTCCCTATGTGTAGGGACCTTATCTCCTCCCACGGTATGTAGGGATTTTGTTTGGATAGGAGCAGGATGGTTAACAGATCCTCTAGTGTTAACCAGCCAAGTGACTCCTGCTGAATTTGCATCCCAGTGCTTCCATGCCCCATCACCTAACTCTTTTAACATGTGCTCTTAACATACGCTTCAAGTAATGCTCTTCAGCAGTCCATTATACCTCTCAATCTTTCCAGAGGCTTGTGAATGATAAGGGATATGATGTATAATACAGTTGTACCAAATTTGTTGTCCCAGAGTTTTACCTGCGGAGCTTCAAGAAGAGATAACACCTGGCCACAGGCCCCTATTGCTTTGAGCACCCTCAACTACCTGCTCACAAAAATTATCAAGTTGAAAAACAAGTTTGTTTTGTCTGCAATTTTCTAAGCATTCAGTTATTTGCACTATTCTTTTCATTAGAAGAGCTCTACATTGAATCTCCTGTGGCTCTCCTGAACTTCAGCCTGAATTTCAGACTTTCCTGAACTTATCAATTTCCCATTAACTTTTGCTGCCATCTCCTCTGTGGGCTTCTTATTGTCACAAGGGGAAGTCGTGTTCCTCCAGCTTGGATGAGAAAAAAATGAACTTGGTTTGTCCTGTAGATGCCACAAGGCATTGTGTGCCTTTGTCTCTTCTGGGTTGTTGATTATCCATCAAAGCTGAAAACTTGCAAGGGCAAGGTGGAAATGAAGAGGAGCTCTATTTCCTCAGGAGTATTTCTGGTGCTCTCAAGACCTCTCCCTGGTGCTCACAGTAACCTTGCCACCTTGATAAGAAAGTTTTTTAATGGGACTATTTGAAGGTTATATTTTAGCAGTCCCCTGGCCAAGGTATCAGCTTTGTTCCTAAAGGAAATGACCCTAAGTAGTCATACATCTGCGTACCTTCCAGAAATGCTGCCTGTTCTTCTTTTATTCCTTCGTTGGTAAGGTGTGATAGTATTTCAGACTAATCAATACCAGCTGTGGAACCCAGAAAGGCTTTTGGCCATATGAGTTTTGGACAGTTTGCTTGAATAAAAGCCTGTACACCTGACAGACTGTTCTTTCCAGCCTGTTAAGTTGGTGTAATAGATGACATTGCTTCTCCTTAATATTTTTCAACTTGAATTTGGAAACTGTAGTGGCTACACTGTTGCAAT
>JAWWES010000001.1:53603913-53617987 GCA_035583135.1 Lophotriccus pileatus | reverse complement strand
GTGTAATAGATGACATTGCTTCTCCTTAATATTTTTCAACTTGAATTTGGAAACTGTAGTGGCTACACTGTTGCAATCTCTGCATTTTTCAAAATGTAGATGTGTATAAATAACTTAAATTGCTAGAAAGCAATGGCAATCTGAATTAATCAGGTTCTAACTTTCTCAAAGACTCCATTAATAAATGGGCAATTACCTAATTCTACAGTGTCACTTACCTGTATTCCATGTACCATCTGGTGCAGAGCTACAAAGTGGAGCCTTTCTACTTTAGCTGACTTCAATTTACTAGATCCCAAATAACTAAGTGAAGCAGATATTATATACCCTTAAAAAACCTGTGATGAGAATGTGTTTACCTGGCAATTTTCCTTCAGGATCAGAGATAACAAAGATAAACTACATCATCAAACTCTTTTTTTCTTACAGACTCCAAAGCTTTTTGGCTTATGTAGTCCAGTGATTCACTACTGATGTAGGAAAGAGAGGTTAGGTTCACAATGAATGCACATTGAGAGTCAGTCATTACAAAGAAAGGGGTATATTGGAAGGTCTTGCACTACACTTTAGCCAAGCACTCTGTGGTCTGGGAAAATGTACCATCACTGTGCTAAAGGTACCCACTGTGTTGTCTGCTTACATTTTCATTAGTGAAAGCAGTGACAACAGCCACAGGAATATTTCAGTGAAATGTCTGCAAATACTCTTTCACCGTGGAGAGGGGGAAGGCTCCCTGTGAATAAAGGAAAGCAGGAAGGTGCCTCAAACCTCAATTCTCTTAAGGTGATAAGATGCACTGATAACTTTCCTCCATTCTCTCCCAATCATGTGGAGATAATGCCATAAACATCTACTTAATCTTGCTGTCATTCTGAAAACTCCTTCTAATTTTAATTTACATGGTATCTATAAAATCTTTGGAAAAGCTTCTCTTTTTTTTTGGTAATTTTTGTGCCATCTTACCAATTGGAACTTGTTTCCTTGAAGAACTCTCTTCGCCTCTCTGATGTTATTGATAACCTCTTGTCTTGAATTTAAATAGTGACATTCTGTGGGTTAAGGGACATCTTTTATTCTGTGATGACCTGTATATGTCACAATCATAAAGATAATGGTCATAGTAACAATAATAAAGACAACAAATCTGTTCTAAATTCAAATTCAACTTCAAAAGATTTAGTGGCTTTAAAAATGTCATTCAGCTGTTGGTTTGGCACTCATTTTACAGCTTCCTCACTAACCACAGCACATTGTTTATTGACCCACGTTAGTTGTGCTGTATAAGCAAACAGATAATGATAACAAAGCATCACTAACAAATAAGGTTTATTCTTATTTTTTCACATGACTGGGACAAGTGAATATGAAGGCATACTCTAAAAACACCCTGCAAATTCTTCTGTTGATGACTGGGTGGCATTGCCCTCTCACTGCCTGAGCCATCTGCTCTGCTCTCAGCAAACTCTGGCCCTCAGTCCCCTCCTCCTTTTCAACTGTATTTCTGTGGAAGATTATGTATCTGTGGTGACTGAGTGGTGTTCCCTCCTACCTCCAATCCATTTGGTGTCAGCCGGTTTTCTTCTCCTGAATCCTTTATGTGAAAATTGCCTTTTAACCGCTCTGTTGTGTGCCATTTCTCCCTTGCCCAAAGTGGCAAATGAGACAATGTCCTCAGCTCCTCTAGCCTGTCAGCTCTGATAGCATGCTGCCCTGCCTGCCATTTTGTGCACCAGAGTGATAAGAAATTTCTATCTGCAGAAAGAGAAAATAAGCAGTGCAATAGCCACTGACATCCAATTTTCCTGTGCAGTCGAATTCTGTAAATTACATGTTTAGAAAAGGAATGGCAAAGAGCCAAGTTCTCAGTGGCTCAAGGGAGGAAGGGATGTCCTGGGCACAGCTGGCTTTATGCCAGCCCCTTTTCATCCCTGCCAAGAAAAAGGATTTACCTTGGGATGCACCAGAGTTCAGTAGTGACTGTAAAACCACCTGTTAAACATTATATTTAGACTACTTTCAAATTTTTGGGGGGTTATTTTGACCTCTTTCTTGGAATTCCAAGGTCAGAAGGGTGGAAAATTGGCAGGGCTTTGGCCCCAGGTTTCCCTTTTGTTAAGATGTTCAATGTTTTAACATACAGCATGAGGCAGAGGCCAGCTCACTCTGAGATAACCCACCAGGGCACTTGTGCAATCTGAGGTGACCCGCTGGCTGCTGTTGGGATACAAGGCCACATGCGGCTGCCATTTCCACTTGAGCACTGCAATTATTGGTGGCATAAAGCTGTAAGTATGGAGAAAAAATTAGCTCATTATACTTACAAATTATATTCACAGGTACTTAGTTGGCTGATTAAGCTCTCAGTTCATAATTCTTCAAGTTGTGGTGTCATCTTCCATAAACAAAATACACCTACTAGTAGATGTGTAATTGAATATGTTTCAAAAAAGTAATGGGGATGGCTCAGGCAATTAATTTATTTAACAGGTAACATACTCTGGTAGTCATCTCTGATGTATTCTAGACAGAATCAAGAAGAAATTCCCTGAAAGGGATACTACAATGTTAGACATCCTTTTGCTGGTCTTGATTTTGTTTATTTTTCACATTTAGAAGTCCAAAGATCATAGGAGGCCATCTGGTTGTCAGCCCATGACTGATTTGTTTCCTAATGTACGTACACAATCACACAAGAATCAGTCCATTGCAATGCATCCTGGAGACATGTAGAGATGAATGTCATTTACAAGACTTTTTTTTTTTTTAATTTGAAAATGCCAGTTTGTCAAAACTGTACTTTTTTTTATGACAAAGAATTGCTTTCAGTGTTTTATTCCAAGTCAAAAAGATTTGACATTTGTTCAATATCTTGTTCCAGTATCTTCAAAATTATATGCTCTGGTTTTTTCATTTCAGAAATGCTTTCCTTCTGAAATGTAACTACAGTGAAAAGCAAGGGTTTTTTCATGAAAACGACCAACATCTAAAAGTAAGCATTTCCACTATTCTAAAACTATATTTGTAGGGGAGAGGGGTTGTTTGTTTATTTCATATTGCTCTCTTTGAAGTTCTTGGGTTTTGTCCCAGTTTGGTAGAGGAATTTGAAATATTCCGAAACTGAGAAAATGTAAAAATAGCTTCTTGCCCTATACAGCAAGAAAATAGCTTATTGCAGAATTCCAATATGGTAACAAGTCAGTGTAGTGAGATGAACTACCACACTTGGTGATCTTCTGACCTCTCTGTAATTATACTGGTGGGATTTAGATCAAGACAGCTTCATGTGATATCCAGTTACTGGATATAGTTATTTGCCTATTTTCCTCACACTCTACACCACAAAGGTTTGATTAATTATCTTGTACTTTTTCTTCTTTAAATCCATATGATATTCTATTAAATTTCAGCAAAGAACCATCTCAGGCCTGCAAGTTGACTAGATATATTTTGATTGAAGAGTCAGTGTAAGGATTCAGCATTGAGACATACAAAAGAGGTATCTTTTACAGATCAGATTTTGTTTTTCAATCAATTTTTAGAGGTTTCCAAGCCAAGCATTTAATTTCCTGAAAAACTTTTGGGGAAAAATTGTTCATCAATAAACAGAGACAAGATATAAGGCACATGAAAAAATTGTCTCAAACTAGGCAATCAAATTTATTAAGAGCACTAAGAGAATTCAATGAATAATCAAGAATGTGTTTAATATGTGCTTTTTTCAGTTCATCTACCAGTTTACATTAAAGACCATATTCAGAATTTAAAAGCTTGATGTATTTCAAATGTTAATCCAGTGTGGGATTTCCCTATAAAAGAATATAATTATTAATGCCACTTTGACCTTAGGGAATTTTTTGGTTTAGATAAATATTACTGATGTTGAAGAACAGCTTTTATATCCCATTTTCTTTTCACAATAGTGCATAAGCAGGTAATTCTAAAGTTGAAGAACATATTGTCTTTAGTCATATTAGACTATTTAACTGCAATTATTATTCAATTTAACCTCTATCAGCCATTTATTTTTAAGTCACTTTATTGGTAGGAGAAAGCTCTTCTCAACATCTGACATTTTCATTGTTGCTACAGTTCAGAATTGTAAGTGACTCCTCTTGAGCTACCCACTGTATTTGCAGTTATTGATCATAAATTTCTTTTCCAACAATTGCCTTCATATCTGCATAAAAAAGAACTTGATTTTAACAACTTTCATACTTTCTTCTGTTTGGGACACTGGATAACAAGAACTGTAGGTGAGCAACTGCATTACTCGATGTATAGCATCAGTTCTTTCTTCTTTTGTGAATAAACTAGTTGCATAGATCAGATCTTTTGGTTGACAAAGTCCAAATTTATAAAGTACGCAAATGTGTGCCTGAACTCACAGTTCAGAAGATGTGGAAATTGGGATTTATCACATTTAGGCCTTCAGGTGGATTTTCCATATTTATTTTCTCCAAATCCGTCTTTCTGTTCTTCCCCACTGCATAAGGGACTGCAGTGATTTCTTATCTTCAGCATTAGCCGGCTCATGTCCTTTTGCATGAGACCAGTGATCAACCACTTTTCCCTCTGGGGAAGAAGGTCTGTATTCCTGTGATGAATCTGAGCCTGGCGAGTGGAGGTGAATATTATTTATTATACTATTATACTAATATTCAAACTTTATTACTATTGCAGTTTCTGCTGATGAGTATATCAAACTGTTTTCCATGCAGGTTCACTATTCACTTGGATGCCTTTTCTGAGAGTTTGATAAGGCACAACACTTTCTGCAAGACTTCATCAATCCAAAATGCAAAAACAATATCATTAAATGGTGAAGAGTATAATGGCAAACACTGCACTTAGAAAACACCAGAGTTTTGGCTGTTTATGCAACCTTTCGTGTATGTATGTCGTGATGCAGACTTTAACTCTCTAGTAAAAAGATGCCATTTTTCACTTGTCAAAGTTCTCATCCAGTTTACACCGTCTTTCAAATACAATAGGGAAAAGCCCTCTTTTGCTCATGTTTTCTCAGATAGTCTCCAACTCATCTTCATTGCTTTTCTTTCTCCTCCTTTAAACCTTCCACTAAGCACAGAGGTCTGGGCGAAATATATAGCGAAGACTGAGGAAAAGAAGGCTTTGAACACATCAGCCTTAGCTGAAACTGAAGCTGAGATGACAGTAAACTTGCACTGGGCTTGCACAAAGAATGGTTTTGATACCAAATCCACATATATGAATGTCGTCTAGGATGTGTCATGTGGCAATGGTAGAACTTCTTAATTAAAAAGCATTGTAAAACTTGTGATGAGCAAAATAAAATATTATTTTTCATTAATCCCTCTCTTCGAAAAGGCCAAACATCATTAGGCACAGTTCAGACAAGCATGTTCAAACTAAGACACTTGTTTCTTCTGAAAACTGTTGGCCCAAAACATTCAAATTTGGCAAAGAACTGAAAATAACAGAAGTAATCATCTGTGACATGAAGACTTTATTTGCATCTTAATACAGAAGTGTCTGTCAGCTTGATGGTGTTTAATAATAATGATGTCCTTTTATTTTTAGCTAGTACTTTTGAAATAGCTCTCTCTAGAAACCAGTAGAGAAAATTACTTGCACCTCCAGGCTCAAAAATACCTCCATTACAGTCTATCAGCAGTCCCCCACCCAGCCAGCCAGCCACCTTCAACTATTTACAATTTTTTTCATTGCCAGGATAATGCCTTGTTTATTAGCAAGGGTTACTAGGTGTAAAAATAATTCTTCTAATTGCACTTTTACTGCACACTGAGCAATGCCAGCAATGCCAGGAATAAATGACTGCTCAGCTCTCATGCTGTATTATATAGAAATGGTGCACCTTCTGTAGTGGATAAGATAAATGGATGGATCACATATGATATTTGTATAGTTTAATTTGTTGTGCTGTTTTTGTATCAGCCTTAAATTTCTTTACAAATTATATTGCTTTTAACATTCTGTTCTTTTTGGGTTTTGTTGTTAAGATTCTTTGTACAGAGAAACTCTCCTGAGTGCCTGTTACAAACATAGTTAAAATTCTAAATTATTCTCCTTTCTCTGTTAAACCTTGGCCTTTACGAAGTGAAAGGAACATTTTTCCCATTTCCTTTACATTAACCATGGAACTGAAGAAGCTTCAGCTGCTTTTAAAGTATTTATGAGAAAAAAGGTATATTGTAGCTAGTTATTTTTGCCAAAGCTGGCTTCAACACGAATTGCTCCAAAACTTAAAATTATCAGTCAGAGAGGATTGAGGTGTTATGCAATTATATATAGTTGTTTTAGAAAAATTTAATCTTCAACATTTTTGCTTTAAAAGTATTTGACATTAATGCTGCTATGTCCACAATTTTTGTCAAGCATATCAGGAAATGCCAGTCCACACTTAAAATAAAATGTTAGCACCACATTTCAAAGTAATGGTTGCAATTTTCATTCATTTCAATTAAAAATTTTAATTTGAAAAGTTCAAAAATATTAGCTGGGAAACACTGCTGAAAACGAGCCTGGTTTAAACACTGCTGAGTGTCTACAATTTTTAAAACAATTTCAGAATTATTTTCTCAGTTCCAGAAGCTCTCATTCATCTTACAATCTGTGACTGACACTGTAGACCTAGGACAGTTTTGCAGTAAGATGTTTTCTGCAGATTAATATCTTATTTCCTTTTTAATCTCTTTGGATGAGGTTCATTCATATATACTTCTCTACCAAAAAGGGAGTATTCCCTGAAGAGAGGTTTTAGCATGGGGCCCTTCAGAATTCATTTTTCCTGGCAGGTTTATTTTCATGGAGTTAGACTGGCAAGTAGAGGCTTTTATTGAGACAGTATTTTTCAGAAGTGTTCAGCACCTACCATAACCTAGGGAGGTGTCTGGGTAATTACTTGATATTAAAAGGAGAGGAATGAGAACGGTGAAAAACTGCTTGTCTTAGGAAATGTGTTTCAACAGAGGGATTACTACCCAGTGCATATTCACTCAAAAGTGCAAACTACAGAGCTTGATACTTCATTTTACTTCTTTTCTGTCCTATCCAGCTATAGGGCACCTGGTGCAAATGCCTAACTGTTGTTTTCAAATCAGATGTTAACATTTCTAGTTTAAGGTTAATTGAACACCCAGTCCAAGGCACGCTACAGGACTCTTTTTCTGCTTTAATTTCCTATGGCTTAGCGTTTGGATGGTAGTAACATTAGCCAAGTGAGCTCCTTCTGTTTATATGTCTTGTCATTAATTTAATGAGAAGGTATTGCAGTGACTCATTCCCTCTTTTGCTCTAAGCCTCTTGCCCTTAAAAACCAGGGGGGGGAGGGGGGAAGGGGGGAAGACAACCACAAGGATCTAATAAAAGCAAAATTGAACTATGTCTCTTCTTTCTTTTTCTCCATGTTCATAAACATAGGGTGAGAGCAGGTTCTTGGTGTCATTTAACCCTCGGCCAGATGATCAGCAACTTTTCAGGGAGAGGGTTGCCTGCCTCTGATAAGATGTTCATCCTTAGGGGAATTTCTCTGGGAGGACAGGTGGTTAACATACGTGCCCTGTGAGCAGGAATGGTATAGGAGAGCCAGGGAGCCATGGTTTGCTCTCCCTTTTCCCTGGCAGGGGTGACCAGCCCAAACCCACTTCACAGAAAGACAGCCCATTTCCCGCCTCAGGAGGTAAGACTGCAGACACTCTGCAAGCCTTTCTGGGGAGGCAGTACAGCTGAGTGGTGTGCACAGAGGACAGTGCCAGGGTTGTGACCAAATTATTAGTCCTTTTTGTTCTGTTCCACTTGGCCCTTTAACATTTTTGCAGAGGAAAATCTTGCTGTTAATGTGCTGCTGCCACTGGGCAGAAATCAGAGCAGATCAGCTCTGGAGGCTCAGATGTCTCAGATGTAGGACTTACGGGGAAAGGATGTACTCTAAGTTGTCTCATTTAGATCAGTGTAGTTAAGGGGGAAATATTCATATGCTGGAACAAGTGGGTCCACATACTGGATGTGCTGTATTTCACAGAATCAAGGGAAGGTTGGGGCTGACTGGCACTTGCAGGGGTCGTCCAAATCCCTGCTCAGACATGGGCCAGCTAGAGAAGGTTGTCCACAACTGTCTCCAGTCATGATTTGAGTCACTCCAAGAGTGGGAGTTCCACAGCCTTCCTCGTGAATCTAAACTCGTACTTGATCACCCTCATAGTAAAAAGTTTTTTCCTCTCTTCAAATAGAATTTCCTGTATTTTAATTTGTACTCATTACATTTTGGCCTTTCAAAGGATACCATTGAGAGGAGTTCGGCTTCATCTTCTTTACTCTCCCACCAGGTATTTATATACATAGCCTTGTCTCCTCCGCTCTTATGAGGGATGTTAGAATTCCTTCACCATCTTTGTAGCCCTTTGCTGGACCTACTCCAGTACATCCATGTCCTTCTTGCACTTGGGAGCCCAGGACAGGACCCAGAGCACTCCATGCACAACTTGTTCCAGAGGAAGATTTCTAGACAGACATGACCTTCACTTGCACTTCCAGTTGTCCTACTATATGGCAATGCCCTGCCCTCTCCCCTAAGACACCTTTACCCTTCCTCATCCAGACATAAGATAGACGTAAGATATGACAGAGCTGGAGTCTTTCTTCATTTCTTCTGCCAGAAACATTTTATTCTCTCAGAAGAAGCAGCTGCTGTTGCGGGTTTGGGTGAGTGGCTGTAAGTAGCGATGGATGTGTTTTAGCTGGTGCTTTGAATTGGTGAAGATTTGTCTAAGAGAGTATGAACTGAACTGGCAAGGAAGGACAAGGCTGCCTAGCTTCTAAACTGGGACTAAAGCCTCCAAAACATCAGAAACATTTGACAGGGAATAAAAGTTTGGATAGTTTCACTTGATTCATATTATAAGATTAAAAAAGACTGAGTTGACAAAAAGTAGTCCCTTCTCTCAAAGTCTATTTGCATCAGCCACAGAAGATCCTTTTGTATTTTATACCACTCATCATCCAAGCTGTGTGTCAGTTCAGATACCATCATACAGTTTAGCTTATAACCACTGTCAGCTGTAAAGCCATTAGTACCTTTTTTCACTCAGTTTCTCTTTAGATTCTCTCCTTGCCTCAGGTGGCAGGTAATTGGTAGCCTTCACATGGTATTTGTTTCACGGGGACAAATGATGCAAAATGTTGAAATGAAGTAGAATATTTGTTGACGACCCGTACCCCTATTAAAGCTACCTTTCACTTCCCTCTGTGAATATTCTTCCACCAGTCTAAGAGCAAGGGCACCAGAAACCCTGTTCTCAGCTGAGTACCAAAGATAGGGTAAAACTGTTTTTGCCTTGCCTCATGCAGCACCATTAACCCTCATAAAATAATGTATGTAAATAAAACCAGTGTTTCATGGCACCTTTTTGGAGTCTCACTGGTCACTTTCTAATTATTTTTCTTTAAAATTTCAACTATGTAAGATTTTTCTGGAGTAGCTGAAAGCTAGACAGGCTGTATTAACAAAAGCTAGTTAAAAAAGAAAGATTATGTATTTATCTGAAATAACAGATAAAAGTAAAATAATACAATATCTAAGCAGGGACAATCCCAGAAAATCTTTATCTCAATATGCTCCTTGCAATAACATGAGTGTTGTCCCAGAGAGAGCATTCATTAATTTAATTCCTTCATTAAAAATTTAATAGGTTGCAAGCCTGGTGACAACCGTACTCCTCCTTTCTCTCCCAGATAATAGTTTAGCCAGGATGCTGCTTTGGTAAACAAGAAAGATGCAGGACTATGGCAGTGGTAACAGCTGTATGGATCCTGTTGTCAGGGTCCCCAATAAGAACTGTCTCCTGGAATAATTTTCTCTTTAATCCACCTTGAACTTTAGCAGGGTGTATAAACGAACATCACTGCTCAGCATTTATAATGCCATTGCTACACCCTGGGACAGCAGGCCTTGCCTCCATGTATTTTTCTGGGTTTAAAAATTGACCTTGTTTGTCAGGCTGTCTGGCACGTGTGGTTGCACAGCCAGGCATTTTGGTCCAGTTGTATTCTCCTACTTACAGCTGAGCCAGCACCAAGCTTATGTGTTGTTAATTGAAACACAGCTGGAAAATTGGAATTCCAAGTGGCATTTCCCCTCCATCAACACCACCAGGTGACAGCTAAGACAGTGAGAAGCCTATAATGTTCCAGTGGTAATCTACATGAAGGAAAACCAAAGTATATCTACCCAGTCCAGAACAAGGGTGTCTCTGATCCTGCAGGCATCCACACAAAAATTTTTATTTTCATAGAACGGGACCCCTCTTTAAATTGCAATCATTGTTTTAAATGGGATTTAAGGAAACAGACTGCTGTTTATGGGGATCAGTTTGGGGGGGAAGTAGAAGAAACACGTCTCTGTGCCTTTGTCCTCTTCACTCTGCACATCTTTGCAGTTCTAGGATAATGTGTCAGCAATAGCAAGCCAAGTCCTACCACTGATTTCAGCTGATGATGTGTTGTACATTTTCACAACAGGATTTGAGTTGAAATGAATGCATTACAAAGGTGAAAACAACTAAGACTATTTGACCAGTAAAAATGCAAATATTCCAGCTGGTACTGCAGTTATCTTCCCACTCTCCTTTCCTTCGTGGCAAAGAGGTTTTCTGACAGGAGCATTTTCTGAAACAATTACTCTGTCACTGCACTGCGTATCAGCAAAGACCCATTTTTGCTTCTTCCCTTGTTCTCTCCTTTTTAATACACTTCTCCTTGTCATTGCTTTGCTCTTTTATTTTCCACTTTCTTCTTCCACAGGTGTAATCATAAACGTGGAGGACGCATGGCAGGAGTGAACAGCAGGTACTGAGGCAATGAAACACCAGCCGTCCTTTCTGGAGGCTATTTTCACAATATCTCTCCAGTGAGTTGAAGATACACATCCCTCTTCTTTCTTTGGGTACACTCCTAGAAAATATTTCAGACAGGTCATATCCTTTAGTTCTAAAATTAAAAGGTTGTTTCATGGACCACTTAATAAAGAATACTTTTAATTGACTGGATTTTAATGAGAGAAAAGAGCATTAGGAAATTTGTGCCTAGAGGTGCTATATAAGAATAAATGACTAGTATGAGATATATTTTTCCTGTAATTGGTACTCTTGATGGGTGGGTAGTATAAACACAGCGGGAAATGCAAAGACTTTAGGAGCTCAATATGAATTCTATATTACTATTTGAGCAAGCATCTGACATAGCACTGGATAACTGAAGCATCCTCCAGCTCAGCAACATAGTGAGTAAGGCATGAAAAGGTCTAAATAACACATAGCCTTTGTACTATTTTGGAATAGTTGAATTGCAGCAAATCTTCCTAAAGATATCCTTGAATGGCTGCTCCCCAGTCCTCAGCACAGCCACATTATGGACTATTTTCTCTGAGAAGACCTCTGCAGACCATAGAACCCAGGCATGATATTCTGGTTTTGATTTTCACTGGTGGGAAGAAATTGCTGGATGATGGTGACCAGGAAAGGACAGGTTACCTTTTTGGTGCTTTTTGACACACTGCTTGGTATCCCTCTACAGCTGGTCCTGCAGAATGGCACGGGTCTCCCATGGCACTTGTCATATGTGCCAGACCCACCTGAATGTCCTGCACCCTCTGAAGTACCTTTTCTTTTGTGTTGAAATTATAAAACAGAAGTTTGCCTTAAGAGTTCCCCCCCCCCTTCCTTGTACATGAAATACAATACACAACAATATAATTTATCATCAAGAGCCCCAAACCAGACTAAGACCTCTGCTGAATCTGACTGTGTCAGAAACTGAAGGGGAACAACTTATTGTAAGAAGAGATTCTGCCACAAGCTGTGATTACAGCCTCAGCAACTGAGCACACCTGTGTTAGGGTGTGCCATTTGCTCCTCGCTTTGGATCTTGATGTGTTCCCAAAATACCTGGAAGTTTTTTTTCTGTAAGTAAATACCTGTATTATCAATTTCCCCCCTAGGAGGGACCCAGATGGCCTTGGGAAGGAGGGTTTATTTGTCCATTTTAGACATATCTCTAATTAATAGCAGAGGTAGGTCAAACCACTCTCAGGATCTGTCTCTGTTCTGAGAAAAATTTCCCAAATATTTCCCAATATGCAGGATTCTGACAGATTGTATCCAGCTTTTCTGGATCTGAGCCCTGTATCTTCAAATAGCCTGGATTCCTGCTTTTTTGTGATGTTCATATGCCAGCACACACCAACATCAACACTCAGCTTTGGAGACTGAGCTCATACCTTGCTTTTGCTATATAAAAATAAAAGTATGCTAGAATATTAATGTAAATTATGCGACAATAAAACTATCTGTAAGCAGGCTGTAACATTCACAGACTCCAGGGTGTAGGGAGTAATTGCAGGACACCAGCTGCTACTATGTTAAGAAGTAGATTTCTTCATTTTATTCTTTTTAAAACATCTGTTCTGTTTGCAGAGCTCGCTACTTTGGAGATTTGGTATTCCTTTCAAGTATATAAAATAATAATATCTGTCGGTTTCTATTTGATTTACTTGCAAAATTTTGGATACTTTTTTATAAGTTTAAATCCTAGTAAGAAGGGTAATCAGTATTTGCAGCGCTATGTAAGAAAAAATTTTGTCATGTTGTTGCCCACTACTACAGTGGTGCAGTGTTTCATCAGATTGACATAGCATATCAATTATGTGAAAATGATAGTGGCAACTCCTGATTTCCTTGAAATCTCTGAAGCTGAAGAGACCCTGGAGAACAGGACAGATTCTTTTATAATTATATCAAGCTGAATCGAGGGCAATTTCTGTTAATAGAAAAGAATTATTTGTATTAATAACAGTGAGAACAAAATGTGGCTAGCTGTCCAACAGGAAGAAAGTCTGCTCTGTTTCTGCAGTTATTTGTTTATTCACATTTATCGTTGTGTTTACAGTATCATAGCTACCAGAAAGATGTACAAAGGCTCTAGGTCTGCAGGTAAATCACTGGTCATCTGTTTTAGTGAGACACCCCAGTGACATGGGATGCTGTTTGAAGCAGCTAGCAGCATAGGCACCTGAAATCCAAATTCCCTCCTCTAATGTAAGGGACTTAACTGAGGGTACTAGATCCAACACTTGGCTGTCCATGATAAATTGCAGGCATCTCCAAGATAATTCAGACTTTAGGAGGAGATCAGTCACTCTGGGAAGATATCTACCATATTCTTTGTCAACAGAGAGATGAGGAGAAGTGTGCTTCAGATCCTAGAGTCTGATGCAATAGAACTAAGCCTACATTGTTTTGCCTACATGAACTGTTTTAACTAAATAACTTGTGCTAAAAATATACGTAGTCTATAAAGAAAGATCTTTTATACATTAGTGGAATTTTTAAGTTTTCTCATATATATTAAAAGAAAAAAAACAGTATTTCTAATTTTAAGCTGTTGTACAAGGAAGATTAAAAAAAAAAAAAAAAAAAAAAAATCAACTTTCTTCTCTTTTGACATTGCCAACAGTCTTCATTTAACAAACTTCTGCCTTTTTTGGCATTACACTTGGAAGTTGCATCATCCTTTCAACTGCACAGTTAAAAGGCATCACCACACTCAACACTGATGCTTTGGAAACCTGACCTCATCACTGACGAGAAATAAATACCACTTTGGACTGCCTTTCCCTCCCTTCCCCAAGGTGATGATGATGAAGTCTTGTGCCTGCCAATTCTGGAGATTCACTGCAAAGCTGAAGTTCAAATTTGTGACAGAGGTATCACAATTACCATTGTACACAAGTGGTGAATCAGTGCACTGAGCTGAGGCACTCGGATGTGCAATCTCACATCAAATGGAAATCCAGCTGCCTGACATGGTTTTAATAGTGAAACCTGATTTTACACTCGCTGTGTGCAAGTCCTACAAGGTCACCTAGAGAGGCTGATCAATGCAAGGTGGCAGCCCAGGCTGTGTCCTCCCTCCTCATCATGCCTGTGTTTTACACAAGAGCAGAGATGCAACGCTTTGCCCAGCTAAGTAGTCCTATGGTTTTCTGAAGCAGACTCAGAACACACAAGTTTTGCAGCCAGAC
>JAWWES010000001.1:53566587-53589235 GCA_035583135.1 Lophotriccus pileatus | reverse complement strand
CTCCTGTCAATCAGCACCCCCAGGTCCCTTTCTGCCTGGCTGCTCTCCAGCCACTCTGTCCCCAGCCTGTAGCGCTGAAGGGGGTTGTTGTGACCAAAGTGCAGGACCCGGCACTTGGCCTTGTTGAACATCATAGGGCAGAGAAGCATAAGGCAAAAGAACAGAGTGGAGAGGAAATGAAGAAGGACATGCAGAGGCAAAGCAAATGAAGGAATGAGATGTGCGAAGCAACAAGACATTTCATAAAACTGAGCTGTAACAAAATTAAGAGGCAGAAAAATGATGAGAGAACACAGAGCTTAGAAGAGTGATAGGGCATGGAGGCCATACCTTGATGGCCATTTAAGTACCTCCTGCAAGGGTGGAACCTAAACTAGGTCCATCATTTGGGGCTGAGAAAACAGAAATGCTAGAGTCAAAGGACATTACTCAGTGTTCCTGTCCTTGCATTTCAAACTGAGCAGCTGATCAAAACACAGATAATTTTGCATGCCAGATGACTTAAAGATGCCCAAACCAGCAAGAGGGATTTACAGCAGAAACCAACCTCGATTCTCAGATAAGCTTTTTAATGAAACTTTGGCGACTAGTAGTGCCTTCTCCCATAACAATGCTGCACAGCTGTGCACACATCAGTTTCATCCTCCAAACTGTTAACACTTGTTCATTTTACTGGGAAAACTGGGCTGTTTCCCTTGCCTTGATAATTTGGTCTGTGGTTGATGCTTGCTAATTCTTTTTTTCTTAAAGTATTCTAATTTAATAGTTCTTTCTCAGCCATCATCTTGTCATAAGTTAAAAACATTTTAAAATCACTTGTGGTTGAATGAACAACATGAATATTGCAAAATAACTCTTGTTTAAGATATTCAAAGGCATGTAATGACCTTGAGACTGAGATGGTTGTTGCAACTCGAACAATGAATAAAAATGTGTGATTAGGAGCAAGATGCAGATGTAGTGAGATTTTTTTTCATCACTTTTTGAGTCATTTTCACATGTTTCTGTCCTGTGGGTGCTTAGAAGCTGAGAAACAGTCCAGAACAAAACTTTCTCTTCATTATCGCTAGGCTGCAAAGAGGAGTAGGAGACATTAGGAAATGCAAAGCTTAATGCTATTTCAAGTATGTTTTTCATAAAATGGATTGAGTAGGAAAGATAAAAAGTTCCTCCAGAGACCACTGGCTGTGTAAGTGTAAGAGGAGAAATGATTTCTGCAACTCTGTCTAGACTACTGTTTATGTAGTCTTGTACATTAATTTGGTGTATTGCCAGCTAAATCTACTTAACACTTACCTTGGAAAATTATGATCCAGCCACTTCATATAGCCATGTGTTTAAATCTTAAGGATTTGGACGTATGTGATGCATAGGAGAAGCTCTCACGGAGTCTTGCTCCAAAGCACGGGCTTAATTTAAGCTATGAACTCTGATTCCATCCCAGTCAGCAAGCCTACAACCACAGATGTAACTAAGCACATTGTGGGACTGGGACCCAAATAGCCTTTTCTCATTCAAGCTCCTAATAGCCTTTCTTGAAAAACATGTCTATAGTAATGAACATGTACAGAGCATGAAACTCGGAAGACTGAAGAACTGGGAAGACATGATTCTTGTTGTCATGTCTAGAGATCAAAGTCTTTCAGGGTGAATCCTCTCAGTGAGTTGCCAATGGATTTCACACATGGTGAAATTTATCATTTAAAAAAATTAATCAAAGACTATAGCATTTCTGCACATTTTATTTGTTGTCAAGAACAAATGTGGAATTTGGTCTCATGGAGCATTTTATATGGTAGTTGTTACGTTTACAGGAGAAGGCCAGTTTGGGCTCAAAGCATTAAATAGAGAGAGAATTACAGTTTTTCTGGTGCTGACTCTCCCACTGCCTTTTCATTGAAGGGTTTCAGGTGAATGATACAATATTACCTTAGCCAAAGCACACGGTTTCCTTCACTATTGAGAAGCTCTTCCTCTGCTTTAAGGGAACTGATGTTTTCACACCTTGCTCTGTCTATGAGACTTGAAGGAGAAGCAATCTAAGGCTTTGCTGAGAGCAAAATAAAACATTTTATCTCATGAAGTGTGAGGATTCCTGAGGACAGTGTCCAGCTAAGACATCAAGCACAGACACACAGAAAGCAGAAGAGTGGGTACTGTTTGACATCCTTGTGACTTCTAATTTTTGTTGAAGTGCTCAATCTATTAGTACAAGGGACGGATTTTTGTACTTACATACACAGCTTGATTTACACACTCACAAAGGATGCCCTGATCACTGACAACTTGGTGTGTCAGTATTTACAGTTCTGCCAAGGGACTTCTTCACCCTGAGATTAGCTCAGTTTGTTAGAGCATGGCACTAATAATGCCAAGGTCATGGGATTGATCCCTGTATGGGCAATTTGATGATCTTTGTTGGGTCACTTTCAACTCAGAATAATCTGTGAAACTTCTGTGGAGAAAATATCTCTTCTTGTGACATGACAGCCTGGAAACCCTACTTCTAAGTCTGGCAATCAAATCAACTTTTGTCCAGTTAAGAGAGTTTTCAACTTTGCTATGACTGTTGTCTTACTCCCAGTTGAAAATCACTGCCTGCCACACAGCACAAGCTGATGTCACTGTTATGTGCTGTAACACTTCAGTAAACAGGAGAATTCATCCATGCCAGAGGGCAGTGTTGCTCGTTCATCCCCAGCATCACTGGGTACTTCCATGTTGAAAGATTTTGGCTTAGTATCCTGTAAAACAGACAAAGAATGTGAAGTCCATCAGAGTCCAGGAGGTTCCTATGTAATTTTGACCAGTGCAACCATGAACCCAGCACCAGATGACAACTGGTTCTGGGGGCAGACAGGTAGGAGAAGGCTCTGGGGCACCTGTTCTGGGGTGCAACTGTTCTTGTAAATAGAAAGGTCATAGCTATAATTTGGGGTCATTGTCTAAAGGTGGATATACTCTAGTCAGGCGGGAATTCATTGTAAGTGAACATCCATGGGCAGTTCTTTGTAATCTAATGACTCGGTAGAAGAACAAACAAGACTGAAGTTGATAGCTCTTTTTTACTAAAAAATAAAGCTAGCTGGCATACACAGAAAGCAAAGAAACTTTCTCAGCTTGCCCTTCAGCCCAGGAAATTAAAGGAAAGATTAATTCCCTCTAACTTCGCCTGCCTAGTTGAGATTGCTGCATAAATGTATCGCAAAGGTGCTGGAAATATGAAGAGACTTCAAGTGCCTCCTGGTAACCCCTCAAGGACAAAGACAGAGCTTCATCTCCAACCCCAACTGTTACCCAATGCTTCCTACCTGCATGCTGGGAGAGAGAAAGCAGAATCAAAATGGACCCCCCTCACTTTTGAGGTGAGTCTTGGCTCTGTTTAAAGTAGCACCAGTGGCAAAAGGGATATATTCCTCAGGCTTTTTGCATGACTCTATCTTGTTAAGGGAAAAATAGAACTCAGTTACTCTGCATGAGATCTGCAGAGACCAGCTCAAGATATTCACGGACTTATTAAGTTTTTGAAGATATTCTGAAATCTAGAATGGTAATCCATCAGTATTTATGCAATTCTAAGAAGGTGTGTAAGAATTTTTGTTGACTTTTAAGTCACAAGTTCTTACTTTGTGAATACCTGAAAAACTCATTACAGAATACACTTCAAATTGTGTTTTACCCAAAGGTCATATTATAGACCCTCAAAGAAAACTTTTTATGACAGGCCACATTGCAAAAGCAGCTACTCCATTTCTCCAAACAGTAGAGGGCACAGAGAAGGTTCATATGTTGGGGCTGGATGTCCAAGAAGTATTTTAACTTACTTTTCATAATGCCCTCCAGTAACCTGTACACTCCAGTAATGATTTTACTGAGAAGATATAAGTTACTTTTGGTATAGTTACTGATGTTTTATCCATAATGCATTTTTCTTTCTTTTTCAAAAGGAATCTGAGAAAGGCCACAGAAAAATTTGTGCAGGTAATATAGACTCACAGTCTAACCTAGTTTGGAAGGAGCCTCTAAAATTATCTAGTCTGCTCCCTGGCTCAAAGCAGGAAAAATTGCAAAGTTAAATCAGGTTGCTCGGGCCAGTGTCCAATAAAGTTTCAAAAACTCACAGATGCAGATTTCCACAGCCTCCTTGGGTCCCTCTTGTAGTCCTTTATCATTCTCACTGTGAGGCATTTTATCCCTTTGCTCAGATGGAATGAACATTTCACAGTACAGAAAGCAACATAGGTTTTACTAGAGAGCTGTTAAATCACCTGCAGATTACTAACTTTGAACTGCACCAAAGTAAGGCAGTGTTGATTTGAAAGGAAAATACATGTTACATAGCATCAGGCATTGTTTCAGGGCACGTCCCACAAAGGTAAAATTACATTAAAACATGTAAGATAAAAAAGATGTTCTGAGTGATTTTAACAATCATTATGTAAAACTGAATGGAAAATACTTTGCAAGCAATATTGAGGTGATAAAAAAAAGGCGGGTAAAAATTGTCATGTACCTTTTTGGAAATAGGTTTCTGGTAATTTTTCTCAAAAGGTATTTTGTTCTCTCAGATCACATCATCAAAAAAGATCAAAGGCAATAATTGATATTTTAAACTAAAGTAGTCTTAGCTCCCATTTCTTTGACTCCTGTGTAGTTCTTGGAAATGAGGCATTCATATAGAATTATTAGTACAACATTTCAATAAACTATACATGTGAGAGTCATTTGGAAACAGCTTTGCAACCAACCTGTATTTCCTTTATTTTAGTGCACTGTAGAAGTACATGAGGAAAACCTTTACAGTGGAATTTGATGGATTCTGGTGCAAAAGCTTGATTTTCCAGGACCACTGAAGAGCCATCATGATTTATATTAATCCTTATATCTTAGAAAGGCAAACAATGAAGTTTAGTCTATTTGTCATATCCCATCTTTGCAGTAGCAAAACTGTCCTGTGAGAGAGTAGAAACCACACAGGACCTAACAAGAGAAGGACGACATTAGTTTCTATTCCCTCAGTAGTCTGCAATTCTTCAGCTCATGTTTTTCTGGGAGGTGTTTTTCAAGGTGTCCCAAAATGACTAGTGATGTTCACTGTATTTTGTGTTGTTGTGTTGTCTTGTGCAACAACATTCATGTCTGGGCTGTTCCACACTGGAAGTCAGGCTTAGGTGGCTTAGGGTATGATCCTGAGAGTCTGCAGTGAAGTTTCACTTGTGTTTTACCAGCAATAGAATATATCCCTTATGGCCTGAGTTTCAAAATCTACGCACTCCAACACCTTTGAAAACCAGCATCTCTTAGGGGCCCTGAGGTTAATCACTCCATGGCATTAGTCACATTAATAGCCTGAGCAAGCCAAGAACAACTTTTTTCTACCTGCTGTAATTTCCCCTCCTTCCTCCCTACACAGCTCTGTATGGCAAATACCAATGGCCTCCTTGAGCCACACTGAAAATGCTGAATCCCTTGCTGAGCCAGGTAGACAACATAATGTCAGTTCCAAAGTTTTGCAACTTTATATTTTAACCAGTGGTACATCTACAGGCCTGAAATTTGGCTCAAGATCTGTTTAATCCCAAACCCTGACCTCTTGAGTTGAAAACCTTGGTCCAAGAAAGTGTCAGATTCCCACTTCTTTTATTTCTATTGTTTGCATTCCCTTTGGTTGCTGACATTGGCAAAGTGTGTTACATTCAGGTCATATCTTAGAATGAAATAAAAAACTTTCAGACAAAAAAGCAAACAAATTTAAAAAAAAAAAACAAAAACAAAAACAAAAACAACCAACCAACCAAACAAAAAAACCCACATAAAAAACCTCAAACTCATTATCTTATGATTCCAGAAAAACATACACAACTGCAGCTGTTCAGGCTCAATAAAGAACTTTTTGTGGTTGTTTTTTGTTTGGTTGGGATTTTTTTGGGTTTTGTTTGTTTGTTTTTTTAATGTCAACTACTTAATGAGTTCTCAGCTTTCTCAAAGCTATTTGTAACCAGTGTACATCACATACAGCACACTCAGGCGATGGCTAATGCCTTTGCCTCCAACATTTCTGTTCAACAGTAATAAGGGCTTCAGCAAAGTCCTAAGTTGATGTAAATAAGTGGATAAACAAGATCTATTCTGATTTCCAGTGCTATTTTCAAGTGGTAAAGGAAAATTTCTTGCTTGATTTTTTTCTCCACTCAAATAACTTGTTCAGGGAAACTAAGCAAGGTAAGGATATTTTTGCTTGCAAATGACTATATTTGGCCAGAATTTGCACTATTTCCAAGGCAAGCAAAGTCAAGAAAGATTGAACTCCTTCTGTAGTTTATGTTACTGTCACTTTTGTTTCTACCAGATCTAATTAAGTGCCTTGCACAATTTTTGAAATGAAAGAGGAATCATAATGTTTCCCACTTCTCAGTTTCTCCAGAGTAGAGGAAAGCAAAGATATGAACTTGTTCCTCTTCATTATAACCAGAAAAATACCCTCTGTTCATAGAGAAGACAAAATAGATTAACATCACGGGGTTGCTGTTAATAACTTCCTTTCAGATTGTCACATATGCTCTGACATTGGCATTCCTGTATCATATCAGATGGCCTATATTATTGATGAAAGGCACCACTGCGTTGTCTTGTGGAAAAAAAAAAAAAAAGAAATCAATCCCAATGTGAGTTCCTTTTTTCTTCTCTTACCTAGACAGATCTTCAACAAATGTAGTTCTATACTCACATTAAATTGAGATTTATTTCCTCCATTGGCCTATAGCATTAGAGACCGTAGTATTTAGAGGCACCCCAGGTTGAGCATCACTTGGTTGCTCTCACTGAGAAGCAGATGTGGAGACTGGTCAGACCCTGTCCAGTCCCACTGGCTACTCTCTGGCGTGCACACTAGCTCCTCAAACCCTCTGGTTCTTCAGAACCCCTGCTTAACAGCTACCAGCGCTGAAGTAGTTTAAATTATGGGTGCTTTGCTAAGGCCTGATTTGCACCCACAACCAAAGGGAAAGAGGACAGTTTTGGGAGGTGTGGTGGCAAACCTCTGATCTACATAAGATAGAGGGGGTGCATACCCACTACAAACCAGCCTTTGTTTAGCAATAAGCTCTTTTTTGAGCAAAATAAGGGAAAAAGGCTGATAAGAAGCAGATCCTGTGAGGTGGGGAGCTGGGATAGTGTTTTTTATCATGCCAATGTCCTCCCCCCACCGAGGATGTACCACATAAGCCTGAAGGTATTCTCCCTTCTGACAAGGCTCAACTAAGCAAGGTCAAACAGCAGTCATGACATTAGAAGGGGGCATAAACCATCAAAACCCTTGAAGCATCCCCAGACTCATTTCTGGGGTCTTCCACCAGAGGACTGCACATAATCCAGTGTTGCATCAGGCAGTGTAAAACACCCACCCAGCAGAGGTACCTGGGCATTCCCACTTGAACCTGAACATACATTACTCATCGAGCTTTTTGTTTCATGGGCTTCCCTCACCCCTGACAGATCAAGACTGCAACCATCACTTCAACCAAAGGACACCTCCCTTCCACGCCAAGGAAATTGTTCTAAAATAATTATATATGTTCTAAAATAATTATATATATATAAACACTGGTCATTCAGTGTCATTTCACTCTAATCTGCCCCAAGGGATCTATTAACAAGAAACTCAGTTGCCCCAACTCAGGGGCAAGTAACACATATCAAATTACAGTAGAATATCCCAGACAGTTTTTCTTTACTTATGAAAACCTTGTTCAGTTCAGCATTGCTGAGTCATCTTATCAACATTGACTTGGGTGTTTTTAGTCCTGGCCACCTGAAACCAGCTGGCAGAAACCATGTTCATATTTGAGAAGAAAAGATCAAGAGAATGTTTGTCTTGGGGGGAGAAATTGAGCCTGTCTCTGGTGTTGGGGCTCTCTAGTTCAAATTCCTTATTAAAAGTATGAAGATATGGAGGGTCCTTAAACTGTGCTATGTAAGATTCAGGGTACCTGTACACTACATAGTTCCACAGAAATAATTGAACTTGCTCCAAACCCAGTAATACTTTAACACCGTTTCAACACTAGAGCTCTTTATCCCAATTATGGTCACTATGCTATTTCTAAAACCCAAGCACCATGCTCCACAGTATAGTGTAAAGCTGATGTATTAGTAGTGCAAGGAACTACATGGTGAAGTTGTCTCCAAGGATACAGACAACTCATGACAGTCATGTGAAATGAAGAAGTTTTACACAGATGACTCCCCAAATGGTTCCCATCCTCCAGAACTCATATCCAAATTATCTGCAATGTAATTTCATTCAAGTCAATAGAGACAGTGTTGAAGTCAATGGAGGGTACAATAGAGATTAATTTGTGCCTTAAAGCTTTAATAACAGGAAATAACCATCTGGCTCTACACTCCTGCCTTATTTAATTTTTGTAAGACACAGAGTGACAGTTTTTATAGAAAGACAGATTATTATCGTGCACTATCCAAGCACCTTTCCTCAAAACTGGGCTTTATTTGGCTGAGGAATAGAGCTCATGCATGCTTGTTTCACTTACTGTTGTCTTTCTTCTTTTATACATGTAAGTGGTTTATATTATTGTGGCTGATGTCAGTAAAATCTCAGTTCCCACAATCCTCCTTCCAAGCAAATGATGCAACGCTTGAAGCCTACAACTCTATTAAAAATATATAAATAAAATAAATAGGTGTTCCTTCAAGGATCTTATAGTCAGAGCAGCAGACTTAGTGTATTGTCTTTCTGTGTCATTTTGTTCTCCATGTTGTGGAAATGAAATAGATTTGCCAAGTCTTGGCATATGAAGGAGACATATTTCCTCACAGGGATTTATAAATTCATACTACTGGTGTTCTGTACCCCGCCAAGAGTAAGTAAAATGTATGCAAAGAGCTTCAAGTAGGGATGCTCCCAGAGTCTCAAAGGAGCCTCTTTTCATCTAATTCTTATCAATAGGCACAAAATTGCAGGTGGCTTCATTGTCTCTAAAGAGAAGACCTTAGGTTGCCAAGTTTGGGATGCTACCTTTCTCATAACCCACTTTAAAACTGCATAAAACTTGAAACTTTCCCACCCATTGTGGATATGTCTTGGGCCTCAGTGGGGACAAATTTACATGTATGTGAGGCCAAAAGCAAAAGTTTAAGACACCTTAAACTTCTTCAGGAGGAATTGTAATTGCTGTTCCTTACAGCTAATATGAATGTTTTTCATGGAAAAACTATGGCAGGGCTGGTTTCGTCTGTGTCTTTGTATATAAACTGCATTTGAGAGCATGATTCAGTAGGCAGGAAACTGAGCCACTGAAATAAAACTCCCAGAAAATACAAACTGTATTAGAAAGGCTAATAATTGCTATTTTCCTTTTAATGGTCTAACTTTGCAACATGATTATGATGGGATTTACCAGAATTAATTCCATGTATACAGGAAGCAGCCCATTCCCCATTTTACCATCTGTTGTGTCATGCTGAGTTTTTAATAGAATTCTGTGGGTATGATATAATTACAAATCTAGTAAGGAGTTTGTATCTGCAATATTTGTCATAATGCAATGTGTAAAGTTTTACTAGGGTGTCTTCAGAAAGCTCTGAGTTACAAGCAGCCAGAAGCCATAAATGTGCTAATTAAGGTATACAACAAAATGTTAATCAAGAAAGCTGGGGGAGGAGAAGGATAAGAAACAACTTCAATTAGTCACACCATTATGTGGCATCCAGCATAGCCTGAAAGAAAAAGCTAGCTGTATTGATGAAACAGCCAAGGAAAATAGCTAGGAAACTAATCTGAAAAGGAATATGAGCAGGGGGACCACAAGTGGATTCTGTAGGTCCACGTGAGCTACTGACAAGGACCTTTTGCAGGAGAAAACAGAAACACTGAGGGCACTCTGCATGAGCTGTTCCCAGAGCACTTCCCCACATTTGCTTTCCCAAGATTCATGTTTGAATAATAACCACAGTAGGGAAGTTAAACATGTCATACTACAGAAAACAATGGTTAATTACTCTGTAAACCTCCTTTCACTGCTGGGTAAAGGCATCAACGTTCCTGTCTACGCTATTTACTAGGGCTCAATTGTCTCAGCCCTTCTGTGCACGTTGCTTGTATGAGGTTCAAACAAACCAATACACTGCTGATTCTTATCTCCATCCCCTTCAAAGTTTGATTAGGGAAGCCACCCAACGTGTGTGTTTCTAGAATTTGTATTGTGACCCCATGTAGACTTCCTGCGCCACGCTATTCCCAACCATTATTTGTCATATGTCACTGCCAGACTGAGATGGAGTGAATTTTCCCCATAGTGGCCCTCACAATGCTGTGCTTTGTATTTGTAGCTAGAAAGGGGTGGGAATCCTGGCCCAGACCTCAGGACATCTGTGTGATAGAACACGGCCTCAACAGCATCTTCTCCCTCAATCCTGAAGGCATGTGCTTTGATAGGCCACTGGACTAAGGTTGGACATTTGCTACATCATCAAGGGAAAGAGAAGAGAGAATGGAACTTCACATTGCAAAGAGCTGCATTTAATGAAGTTGCCAATTAATTTATGAGTGACTGTTACAAACAGTGTATTGCAGAGAATGGTTGCTTTTAACTCCTTACTTCTAACCACCTCTTTTCAACTATTTTAATTTATCGCTGTTGGGGTAAGTACAGGCTGGTGTGCAACAACAGGGGCAAAGCAATATCCTTAGCTTTCACCCACCTATTCTGCTCTGTATATTCATTTATCTTTTCTTTTGCCACAGGAATGGGGTGATCATCAGAACAGGGTTCAGATGATATTGTGCTAAAGTGTTTTGTATCAGTCACATTACAAGCATTCTTGCTTTGGCTTTGATGGGCTTTTTTTGTTGTATTTGTTAGTTTGTTATTATTTTTGGTTTTGTCATCCTGGGAATTCTAATGCATGTGCATTCTATAGCAAACAACTCTGCTTTGCCAAGGACTCAAATTCCTCTCTTCTTTCCATGTGAATTTTAGAAGGTCACTACTTTCTGTTCTGGTATTTAAGAATAGAGCCAATGCCACACAATAGAACACCAGCATTTTTTCTACAGTATTGTAATTACACCACAAATTTCTTGGAATATTGACCTGCTAACTGGCAGATAGTTTTAATGGCAGCCCCTGCAATATTTTTTCCAGCAAAATCCTATGGATGGCTACTTACAAAACAGACCTACAAAGTCAAGACGAGGTCTTGCAAAATTCCCACCTAAATATCCAAGGTGGTAATTCCGTTTTATTGGAACAAACCAGGGAGCACAATTCAAGATTGTGCAAAACAGTTTGGATTCTTTCCTGGGGTTGCATAATATACATTTAATAGACAATCAGATCTTCTATGACCTCTGCCTTTTAGGACCTCTTTCAGTCAGGCAACATTTTCAGTGTTTTAGGTATAGCACTGGAGAATGAAATTCCTATTCACAGAACTACAGAATTGTTAGGGTTGGAAGGGACCTCTGGAGATCATCTAGTCCAAACTCCTTGCCAGGGCGGGATCACCTAGAGCAGAAACACATACTGGTGGGTTTAGAATGTCTCCAGAGAGGGAGACTCCATGACTTCCCTGGGCAGCCTGTTCCAGTGCTCTGCCACTCTCAACAGTAAGAAGTTCTTCCTCATGTTGAAGTGAAACTTCTTGTGTTTTAGTTAATATCCACTGCTCCTTGTCTTGTCACTGAAAAGAGTCTGGCACCATTTTCTTGGCACCCACCTTTCAGATAATTATAAACATTGATGAGATCCCCTCTCAGTCTTCTCTTCTCCAGACTAAACAGGCTCAGCTCCCACAGTGTCTCCTCGTAAGAGCGATGCTCCAGACTGCTAATCAACTTTGTGGCCCTCCACTGGACTCTATCCAGTAGCTGCTTGTCTTTCTTGTACTGAACCAGCACTTGCACAGCTTTCTTGTACTCTTTTTCTTCCTACAATAATTTCAGACAGTGAGCTGGAGGACAGAAATCTGCTTAGAACTTTTCTTGGCTTTTTGCATTATGGAATGATCGTGTCTGAAGAAATGAACCCACATAGAATCATCATCTGCATCAGCTGAAGTGTGTGGGTTTGTAATGATTTCACAGCACTCTGTGCCCACAGTTCAATCTAGATAACATAGCACTTAACTTGGGTAAATGTACAAGGCAACAGGGCATTAACTGCCTCCTGAGGGCTAACACCTCTGTATCATGGGCAAAATCCCATTTTGCTTCTAATTTATGTCTTCTGGAAGTCTTTTCATCAACATGGTGATCATGATACTGATTATTTGAAAGGTTTAAACTGCATTAAAAAAATTGTTGGACTAGTATTAAAAAATAAATATCTCCATAAATCTCTCCTAATAAATAAATACATAAGAGATCAGTGAGGCTCATGACAGAATTACACAAGTCAGCGGGACCATGATCACATCACCCTGTGCCTAGTTAAATTTCAGATACACAGTTTGACAGCAGCAGAATGACATGTCTGCATAGCTGGAGGAGTTGTTTTATACTTCTATCAGTAGGAAAACAGCTTGGAAGTTCTCAAATCTTTAGGAAAGTAAGAGATGACTGTTTCTTTGATGTCCTAAGCAAAAATAGGTCCTTAAGGATGAGAGTCTAATTCTGCAGTGTGAGCCTTGTTCAGTAGAAGGTTAGTTTTGAGGCCTTCAAGAGTATGTTCATGAGCACATGGGTGCTTCTCAGTGTTAGTCTCACTAACCAGGCAGGTAGCCAGGTTAGGAACAGATACTGGCCTTGCCTTTATTTTCAGGGGTGCAAGAAAGGGGATCTGGATCGAAATGTTGTTACAGCATCACAATATATTTTTCTTTCTGGAAACAAATGATTGGAAGATATCTTTAGAACATTATAAACTAAAAGACAGTAGCAATTAGTAGGGTATCACAGCTGTAGCTGAAATTGGGTTGTGGATTTTCTGGAAGCTTTTTAGTCTTGATGAGGTTTTTACATTCAGTACAGATGGAGTTTCCAGCAGGATTATCTTTCAAAGCATCTACAGCACTTAAGAGAATCTTCTCTGTGTACACACAAATTGTTCAGTGAAACACCCAGAAAAAAAACACTCACTGGATCCTGGCAGATAACTGACCAGAAGAAAACTTCACCTCTGAAGCTAATTCATCTTCAAAGAGAAACATATTTCTACAAATATGTAAACTAGTGCAATTTATTCTTAAAAAGTCTATCTTTTCCCATTTTCCCTATGAAAACAGGATTATTTATTAGTGAGTAGGGTTCACAACTGTTCTAAGATGTACACATACATTGCTCTGAAGATGGACCTTTTAATCTGCCATTGAAGAGCCAGCCTGGTCTGCAGTGCCTCTCGGGTTGTACCTCAGAGGCATCATAACTCCATGCTGCCTCACCATCAAGGCCTCACTAATTAGCAAACACTTTGTGAATCATGTGAACCCCAGTCACCCTCAAGTGCCTTTATTATCTTGTTTTAGTATTTTTTACTGACAGAGAAGTGTGATGACCTATTACTGAGCAAAGGCTTACTCTGATTTTGCTCTTGGCTGTCTTGCATGCACCATGAATGCCTCTGGAGAACCAGCTCCAGCTTCAGGAGCTGCATGAATTAATCTGTGAATAATTTCTCATCAGACATGAGCTCTGGGCAATCTGGAGGCATTGACTAACCCCTCTCTCCAGTCAGCGGCCAGTTCAAGAGAGCTCAGGCATTACCATCTGCAGAGACCAGATCTCTGCACATTTCACCATCTTGGCACATTTCACCCAGTTCCCCTCCCGTGGGGAAACCACAAGCTGAGCACCTTGGGTGCAAACACAATTTAGTAACAGAATAAAGGTACGCTGGGCTCCCTCCACCTTTCCTCACATGATCCAGAGGCACAATGAGTCTTCATGCTTGTTTCACACATTCCAACAGGAGCAGCTCTTTCAGCAAACTATGATGGGTCACAGAGATGGTGGCATTTGGTGTTTTATACAATTCTGTGTAGCATCCTCATGGTGAAAATGCTCATTGTCAAAACAAAGATCCAAGTTCAAATTCTGCAGATGTTAAAGTGCACATCTGTGTCACTGCGTTTTGGAACTAGAAGCTGACACATTTTTGAATTAGCTAGATTAAATGCTTTCAAATACATCATTAAAAGGGGGAACGCATTCCCATAAATTATTCTGAAGGCCAAAACTTGCATGAAATTGAAAACAGAACTATCAATTTATGAGATAACAATGACTGCAATTAAACAGATGAGGTTTTATATATAACCATTATTTATGTGACAGAATAACACTGATCTATTTATACACATTGTGCATAAGTATAACCTACAGGGACTTGAAGAGGGCAGTTTTCTTATGAATACATTTTTCAGCATTTGAGTCTGGCTATCAAACCCTATTTTCTATCTGCACACAAGACTGTGTAGACTGTATAATGAAAGTCTGGAAGGAGAATTATACCTAATATGAAAAGAAATCTGTCTGATGAATTTTCTTGGAAAATGGTAGAAGTAAAACATATATAACATTTTTTAATAGAAAATGCTGAAACAAATCTGTGCTGTTACCTCAGAGTCAGCAGTCTGCACTGCACAGCCAGAATTCCCTTGACTATAACAAGAATACCTTTCAGGCTACAAGGAGAGGTAAATGGACCAACAGAGCAAGACCAGCTCCTTTAAACTTCTTGTCAGTGATGCCACTGTTTAAACAGCATTTGCTTGTTGATGGGAAATATGTGTCATTGCAAATTAAGCTAGTACACTTCAAGAACAAAAATGGAAAGTTTGGTATAAAACTGTACCCACTGGCAATGGCATTGGCTACTGCTAATGATCCAGTACAACTGATTGGCTCACTGTTCAAGCTTTTGTGGAGGAAGCATTTGGGAGAAATTACCTGATTTGCAGCTCTCTGAGGGTGATGTCATGGTTTACTAGATTAGAAATATTCACCATAAGACATGGACTTGGCTTTAAGCTGCAAGGGAGTTTGGGACTTATGGGTTTTGCATTGTTGATCCTTTTAATTACACAAAATATTTCCCATGTAAAAGTACCTCTTCAATGAATCACAACAATAATTCTAAGCAGAGCTAAATTAAATACAGCATAAATTTAAACACATATAATCTTATTATACATTAGCAAGATAATTTTCCCATTTGGCTAAATGTGTTTGTGAGGGTAACTGCCACTCCAGGGGGAAAAAAACCCACTTCCATTCGGGAGGATCATTTGTTCTCTTTATTGTTTAAACTTTTGCAAAGTTTAGTTATAAATGAATGTCTGTAATGGTGAATTTTCTTCATCGAAGAAGTCTAATGTTACAACGCCCTTATAACCACAGAGTGCACAGATACTGGTACCCCAGCATACCTGAAGGTCACAAGTTTAGTGATGCATATTGAGTTTCTTGGTGGGCTGAAGGAGCCTTAGCAATCCTAATTTTAACCTAAACACAGGTAAACAGGATCATCATACTGCTGTGCATTGGAAATATATGTTCCATACTCCATATGCTTGTGTAGTCCTCACTCTAACCTAGAGCACTGCATTTGGTTCAGTGGCATGCAGTGTTGCATCTGGATTACCATCTCAAATAGCTTGTTAGTTTTCGCAGCAATCTTAAACTCATTCTCAGTCACACAAACATGTTGCTGCAGGTTAGTAAACTTTGCTGTTGTTAGCAAGTTGTTGTTCCTAGACATGACCAATATAGACCAATTTTCCCCTGCTTTTGGACTTACCACGCAGTCTGATCTTAGGATAGTTCATTAGTTGCTGCATTAAATCCTTCATCTACTCACAACAAGAGCCTGTACAAATAGTGAATGTTGTGTTAAATTATTTTGAAATATGAACCAATCCATGACTGAATTTCCTTCTTATTTCCAGGAATGAACCACCACCTTGCAGAGACACAAGGGTTTACTCTGTGGCAGGTGTAGGATCAGACTCATCCCTTACTGATAAGCAGATAAGAGGCATGCCTAGGCCAGGAAGCCAGGAGTTCTCAGTCCTACAGTGTCATAAAAGTAAGACATCTGTGCTAAGTGGTTTGAGCTCCTATCTGGTGATAACCCTCTCTTGAAAATGAGGTAACCTGAATAAGCCCATGGCCCAGGTTGAGCACCTGAGCTGCAGGGAAGTGGGTGCAGTAAAGCAGAGTTTCACCCTTATTGGTTATTTTTAGCTGTCTAATCAATCGTAAATCATTAGTGGTACCCAGGAACCCTGCAGCATTGTTGTACACACGTGAACAGCTCCTGACCTAAATAGTAAGTAACAAATACGTTTAGAGAAGGCCACTTTGAAGAGATGATATGGCAGTGGTAGCAAACTTCTGAAAACTGTAAGTGGCTCAGAGAATGTGTAAGTTAAGGATTTATATGCTAAGGCATAGGCCACAGGCAGGGGGGCTGTGAAGAAGAGCTTTTTCAGCTTCTCAGAAAGAACTCACTAGAAAATATCATCACAACTGGATACAAAATGAAAGTTAAAAGTTAGATCTAGTCTGTCTGGAGACCAGCTCAAACATTTCTTGTTTCTATATTTGTAGGGTAATTTTATAGAGCATTTAACACAAGAGCATAATAACACAATTGTATTGGTGATTAGATAAAGACGGTCTTTGCCCTTGGGCAATACTCTTTTGGCCTGGCACTCAAGCTCAGGCTGTAGTTCTTTTTTGTGGGTAAAATAAACCTTGCTACTCTCTACTTAAAATCTTATGCTTGGGCAAGATTAATCCTTAAGGGGCTGGCCTGTGTTTTAAGAACTTTAAAAGTATATAAATGTTACTACTAAAACTGTTTTCTTTCTGCCAAATTAGACTGCATGTGCATTCTTTGATGCAATACTTATTTTTTTCTTATTTTTTTTTTTTGCCCATTTTTTTCAACAATTAAAAGGTTTAGCGAAGTTCCTTTATGTTTAGGGAGTTTGAGTATTTTGGAGATTTGGAGAACTGGTTCTTTGTACTCTTTTCCCTCCCAGTTGTCAACCCTCAATATGTTGGTACAACAATTGTTTTCACAGAGACAAGTAGGATACAGTAATTTTAACCAATTAAGGTTTCATTACAGGCACAAAAAAAAAAAAAAATAAAGATAAACCAGAAATGTGTTGCTTTCATATTAGGAAGGGAGGGGAAAGTAGTGTTATCTGAATAAAAGACTTCTGGAAAATATTTTTCAGCAACCTAGGAAACTTTACACCAAAGAGCTTTGCATATTGCACATGCCTTGAGGATATGCTACACAGTCTGTCTAGGAATAGAGGTAAAACGGCAGGGGTAACTTAGCAGAGCAGAGAACACTTAACCTTGGAGAATTATTATCCACGTCCTTGAATTGGGGAAGGAATATCAAATACCATTATAGAAACACACAAAGGTCCAAGTCTGGGGGCTAGTCCTTTTCAAATCCGTGTCTGGAGCACTTTCTGCCAAGTGTCTGCTGACCTTTATGAACCCTGACAACCTTCAGCTTCTGTAGATGTTAAAGGTAGCAAGTGATTGGCAGAAACATACTCATAATTATATACACTTTCAAGTTTTTCATTTTTCATGTGTGCTACCCACTGAAGGCCACACACTATGGATTTGCACTGCATATTTTTTGCACAACTGAAAACTGAAGAGCTAGTTACATGAAAAGACCCTTCTACACTTGCAGATTTTCCAAAAGCTCTCTTTTTCAGTGAAGCCTGAGCAAGGTGATTCCCCCTTGGGTTTTCCTGAAAACAGAAATTGTGAGTCATCTTCCCTGCAAGAGGTTCTGGAAGCTTGAAGGAGATAAGAAGGATGATACCTTTGTCAGCTCTTTTAATTCAATCTAGTCCTTGCTTTCCTCAATGACATATTCCAGCTCCATATTCACAGCTGGCTGCTCCAACAAGCTCATCATCCTTGCCTAGTATAAACTGTGTGTGATCCCGTATTCCAGAAGAATAATGAGTGCTTCCATCTGCTTTAACACGTTCAGTCATTCTTCTCAGAGGAGTCTCACTCAGAAGCTCTCAAGCCACATACTGCTAGATGATTGCTCTGAATCTTTAAATGGTTAATCCCATTTCCAGTGGCAATCCAATCTGTTCATAGTTGCCAAGTAGTCACAGTTCATAGTCCCCAAGCAGTTGGTAAATGCTGGTAACCTATGACTGATCTCCCACAATAACAAGAGCTGCTCGCACCACATGATTTCAGATTCTCTGGGCAAAGTAAAAGAGGATATGACTAGCTGAGAAAAGTATATTCAGAGCTCAAGATCATCAAACTGTGCTCTCAAGCAAGTGTACAAGCTAAAATGTCATTTTCTAAGTAAAGCATGAAGTTCTGCATAGGGGGGTAGGAGTGGTCAGAGCTGTCCACTGCTTGCCAGAAACAGCTGGAATGTCCCTGTTCCTGCGTCACAGAAGCCCTAAAGACTCATGCTAGGAAAGTGACAGTCTACAGAAAGGACAGTAGAGTGTTTGGGTAATTCAGACCTCTCTATAATGATTCAGTTGCTGTCAGGGGTTTCTGAAAATATCAGCAAAGTGAATGGGAAAGTGGAACACGAGATGACAAATCTGGTGGCATAAAAATAGCTGTCTAGTACCAATTCTGCGAAGTCTGGAGGGAAAAATGCTCTGTGCTATTCTAAGGCATGGATGTTTCAACTCCCTAATTTCAAGATGTTCCTCTCAAGGCATCAGTAAAGTCACTGTGAGTCAGGTATGAAGAATGAAGACTTGGTGAAAAACTCAGAACAAGTCCATTTCATAAGATTTTTACAAATGACACTATTTGAACACTTCACATTATGTTAAATTTTGATTTCTTATGAGATATTTATGTTTCTGAAGGCAACAAACAAGATTTTTAACTGCATCTTTGAATTTGTGCAATAGAGCAAGACCTTCCCTTTGCACTAAAATATTTTTTGCCCTGAAACCACACACCATTGTTGTACTAATGTAAAAGAAATAAACAAACAGCAAGAACACACATTCAAAGAAGACAAAGTGTTTCAGTTTTACTGTGCTGTAGTTTTGCTGAGTCTGGTCTGTGCCTTTGCTTGAGGTTATTCTGACAAAATATTTATTATTTGGTTACATCTCATGAAGAAGAAAGGCAATTGCAGGGAAGAAAAGGGAGCTAAGGGGCACAAGGTTTCAGAAATATAATTTCAACAAAATCTTAACTGTTTTTTTGCATTGTTTCTGAGAAGAAAAACCCACTGTTGTCCCAGGTAGGCTGTCTTAACCAATTTGGCTATACAAAATTTGTATAACCAATTCAGCAGTAGATGAGGGAGAAAAATTAATCTGAATTTCTTGCAGGCTGGGCAAGTCCCCTGCCTGCTGGATTACAGAGAAGGTTAAGCAATCCTTCTCTCTTAGCAATACGGGAAACAGAGATTATTGTTGGCCTTTTTTTAATTTTTTTTTGTGTGTGTGCTGTGCAGAACAACTAATAAGATGAGCAGAATGGACAAATTTGCTTCCTCCTGAGAAGATCCAATAAACCAGTAGGTTGGCACTCACTTGAAAAGTGGAGTACAGCTTCATTTGCTACTTATGCAAGCAGCCTTGGAGATTCCATAAACATTGGGCTGTTATCTGTTTAGAATTACTTGTTTTCTCTCTCTATCTTTTAAGAAACCTCTGAAAGATGTTAATTTTCTCCTATAGGGCACGAAGGGAGCATCTTTAACATCCTAAATGTGCATGTCGAATGGGAAATCCAACTGTGCTCAGGACAGCTCTGCACATTCACTAACCCAAGACAAAAAGAGCTATATTTTTGTTGGACTCAAAGACAGATCTTTAAAAACGATGTCATCTGATATTGCTGGCCAACATAAAAATCACCTTTCACGTGTTTGACTTCTCCTGAAAAAGCCAAGGACTTCTAGTAAGCTTTCATGCTAAATTTCTTTAGTATCAAACCAAGTGTTTCTAGGCCTGAACCAGTATCTACTGAAATCAATATCTTTAATACACATTGGGTCCTTTTTGTGTCCGGCCAATATACAGCAAAATATCTGAATTTGTCTTATTCTCTTGCCCAGTACTACTCTTCTGCTAAGCTTTTCCTACCCTATATATGAAAATCTATTGATTTTTCCTTTATGTTTTTATTTGTATTTTCCACACAAGCATAAACATTTACATTCCAGACATGCAGTAGCTGCAAAATTAAAGTGAAGAAACAAATAAATGCATTTTACAGAAACTGCAAGCAATCATTAATATTTACAAACCTGGGGTTTTTTTATTTATAAAAATGTATTTTTTAATTTTTTTCATAGCATCTCAAAATAATTGTGTCTGTTTCTCATGACTAAAGAATGCAATGGAATATTGACATTGTGGCACATACTAAAACTATAATGTTTTCCCACACATTTAAGCCTCAAAAATATTCCTTTAATGTGAGATAAATTCTTAAAGATCCAGAATTCCAAGTACACTAAGAGCTCCTGAATGTCTAGAATTTTAAATTAAATCTTTAACTAAAAGCCTACCCCAATTAAAAGAACTATCATTTTTTAGGTAAAACTAATCAGCTGGACTACATAATTTCTATCTTTTGATTGTGTTAGAAATCAAGTCAGATTTGGGCTCAAAGGACTGCCTCTGGGAGCCTGTGTTGGAGAAGAATGACCTCCAACGCTATGTTAGGAACAGAAGTGTACATGGCCTGGGGATACACTGGGTGAAGGAGTAAGCCACACTTTGAGTTAAAGACCTACATGGTCACCTAAAACCTCACAAAAATCTTAAAGTAGATTCTGTAAGGGTCATAATAAAGTTTGACTGGACTTCAACAGTGTTCAACATCTAGAGTTGATGTTACTGCAAGAGGAAGGGAGAAGAGAAATATATGCCCTTTGTCAACATTATCACCATAAGTCACAACCAGACAACACACTCATCATTCCTGATGCTTCTCATTCTCATATTCTTTTGGAGCACAGGAGAAGGAAGCCTGGAGAAACTCTCTCCCTGCATGCTTCCAACTGTAGTTATCTTCTCAGGAAATAGTAAGAAAAAAATTAGAAATTAGTGCCCTGGATTCTAATACAGATGATCAGTTACGGTCTTGATAGGAACCAGTCTGTCAATAGTGGCTGTGGCAGGAATAAGAGGAGCCCATTTTCCATTTTCATCCTTCGGCTGACTGCCATGTGCCATGGGACTCCACAGGCCAGGGGCATACACCAGCTAGTCTTTATGGCTGTACCCTGCTGGCAAATCCGGGGTCCTATCCACCAGTCAAGTGCATTGCTATATACTAAAACTTACACTGATCCTGTTCATTCCTCATGATCTTAGCCAAATATGCCTAATGTTTAATACTTCACCAATTTTAGATTTAACTGCAGTGCTGGACTACTACTCTTTTTAGGTTCTGACCTTTCTTGTGCATCTACCCAACTCCAGACCTAACTTCTTGTTTTCATGGCCATATTCTGCTCTTTTCTGAGTCTTTTTATTCACCTTGGCTGTATCCTGACGAAAAATTATTTATTGAGTAGCACCCCATCCTCTTACGGCCTCCCAAAGCCATAACTCAAGTCAGAAGGAAACCTTTGCAGAATAAGCTTTGCCTCCTCTTTTTTAATTGTCATGTCATATGGTTCTACTCCTGTTGCTGCTCTTGACATCACCAGATAGGAGACATTGATACCCAACACTGCTGGTAGCCCTTTCACCTCTAACTCACCATACAGCAGCTCAATAAGCTCCTTCTGAATTCAGTCCCTGTGTCCTTGATCAATCTGACTCTGGACCAGCTTCCCTTGCCAGCACAGGAACACCCCAGCCTTTTGCACCACAATTAGCTTTCTCCAATGGCACCATGCTAGCTGTAGTCTCAGCAAACCAAGACCAAGGCTTTAGCAGATGCTGCAAGCCTAGGGATCCTCCTCTAGACTGGTTCCCCACAGCTGCTGCAAGCAGGGAGCGAGCTAACAGTAGCACCATGATGTTTTCCAGGCTCTCTAGGCTCTTCTCTCTGAAGTCTCTCCTAGCAGCAGACACACTTTCTGTCTCTCTGTTTTCCTCCGTTAATGAGCTCGGCTGATTAGCCCCCTTGCTGCTCCGGTTTCTCCAAGCCACAGTAACACAGGCACTCCCTCCACACACTTTCTACTATCTTAAACAACGATTGCTCTTTTCTCTGTCTTGACCTCTTCCCTGTCCTCCTCCAGCTGTCTTTTATCAGTAAACCACACAGGACCTGACTGCTTTGATTTCAAAACATGATAGTAGTCTGTATCCTTCCAATTAATTCATGTTTAGTGAAACAACGTGCAGGGTCCTCTCAGCAAGCAACCTAGCAGCCAAAGCAACCCCAAAGCCCCATCTGCAGATATCTCTTATCACCAAAAATACAGAATGATGGAACAGAAAACTTATTAGTGCTTTGTGCTTTGACTTTCTGGTGAGACAGTGGGACCACAGAACGGCATTAAAGGCTGTCTAAGGCAGACTGCAAACATGCCAGAGAAACTGAAGAGAGCACACTTGAGAGAAAGCAAAACCCTTTCACAAAAGAAAAAAAATAAAATAAAATCTTCATATTTACTTTGTGTGGTTTAACACAGCTACATGAGCAGTGTCACCATTCTTGCTGCTCATGACAGGCCTA
>JAWWES010000001.1:53554168-53566487 GCA_035583135.1 Lophotriccus pileatus | reverse complement strand
GGCTATAGAATACACAGGTTTGGGTTACACCCATCCAGTGATGAATTGGTCCCAGCTGTTCTAACTAGGACATCTTCATATTTACTTTGTGTGGTTTAACACAGCTACATGAGCAGTGTCACCATTCTTGCTGCTCATGACAGGCCTATTGTTATTACTGGTACCCTTCACAGAGCTGGTGGAAGACTTTTATTGGAGGCCACAAAAAACTCTGTCCTGCCTTACTAATAGCTTATCACTTCTTTATGTATCCCCAAGCAGTATTCCACATCTTAAGAAACAGAGAAAGAACTCATAGTTTCTAGGACCTGATCATAAAATCATAGAATCATAGAATTAACTGGGTTGGAAGAGACCTCCAAGATCATCAAGTCCAACCCTTGATCCAATTCCACTGTGATTACTGATGGGGCATAATCTTACTTTTCTACCAATATATCTTTTCTGACTGAATAGCTTAGATATATTTTCCCTTGTGCAGATGTTGTCTGTCCTTTCAGTTCCATGGCTGGATTTTTTGCTTTTGCCAAGCTGTTTCTTATTTATCTCTCCTAAACTTCATATTCCACATCCCATTTACCTACTATGAACCAGAATATTATGCTGCCTGTTTCTGACCTTGTGAACCATTTGGGCGTAACGGGAACAGGCACAGGGTTCTTGGAGTGTCACTGCTGGGAGCAGAAACACAGAGAGGGAGAAAGCAGTCCTTTGGCCATGACATTGGAGTCTCTGCTATTCTCACTGTCTCTTCAAGCCTACAAAGCACAGAAGAAAAATTTCTGAGATTGCTGGGAGCTCTCGTTTGCTAGCACAGTGATAATAAAAAAGACTAATGTGACTGGTTAGAGAAAGTGGACTGAGTTCAACAGTGTCTCACATCACACAACTTACATTGTACAGAACAAGATGAATGAAACCGTCCCTACAGACAAGGGGAACAAATCAAGAAAGCAATGCTATGCAAGCAAAACCTGAAAATCAGAACTAGAAAATGCCTCCCTGAATACAACTGTATTGTTGTTCTTATTTTTTGCAGTCAAAGGTGCCTTAAAAAGTTTTAAAACATAAGTGTGTGTAACTTCTGAAACCAGTAGTGTGATTATGCATATTAAAAAGACACAGGTAGATTTAGGAAGACAACAATTTAAAGAAAAGTCAACTTCTAGCACATTCTCTGCTTTATGGACTTTTCCTTCCCAGGAACATTTGATTTCTCCTGGCTTTAGTTATTTATGATTTAAAATAATGACTTGGAAATTGAGAAATGTGACCCCGTTTCAGGACACCCTTAAAAATGCCTTTCAGCAAGTTTCAAACTGTGCTTCTGAATTGACCTGAATGCCCTCAACAAATTATACAAAACTATATTCTGGGGTGTTATCTGATATGCCACATTTATCTAATAAGTCAAATAATTCTTTGGTGCTTGAAGGGACAGATGTGAGATTTATGCATCACAAACATCTTTAATAATGCATAGACTGTGAAAAAAAAATTACAAACAGATAATGATATGAGAGACTCAGGACAATGTATGAAGTCATGAATTGGGGCACCTGCCATGGCCAGGATAATACAAAATAATAAATGCATTTGTTTAATAGAATTAGGTTGCTCCTTGGCATACAGGGCTGCCTTCCTGCCTTCGTGACAAACATGCTGAATGGGAATGCAATCTTTCTGGAGAAACTGTGAGACTTTTAATTTGCTGGAGAAACTGTGAGACTTTTAATTTGCTGGAGAAGCAAAGGGACTGAAGGATCACGATTCAAACTCTACGTGATGTGGCTATTGCAAAAGCTTATTTATTCTGTTTAGCCCAGGGCCAGGCGATTGGGTGCTTCTGGAGGATCTCAGAAACCCTTATTATGTTAACTCAGGTGTGATCTACCTGAAGTCTGAATGACTGCAGCTTTATATCCAGAGCTTTAAATACAGTTTGGAGATACAACTTCAGATCTGGGAATAATCCCATTCTTTTTATCTTGGTCTCACTGAGTCATGCAGCTGATTTTGCAAAGTACAAAACATAGACCTTGTTTTGGTCCTTATCAGATCTGCCCTTACTGCCAAAGGTTTGCCGTTTGCCTGTTCACTGATATTTTCCTCTTCTGCTCCTCTCGCCCTACCCCCAGTTTGCTCAAGAGCTGAGGCTCCACAGCCCCCAACAGGGTGTCACCACCCTTTCCAACTGCGTCCCCTTTTGTAAACTATGTACTATTTATTTCACATATTTCAACCAGTGGTTCTGTTTCTTGGTTTTTCACTGGGTCCCATCCCAGCAATCTCTCAAGATCTTTTGTCTACTAAATTTGAAGTTCCACTGCTGACTTCCACTTCCACTGTCTAGAGAGAAAGAACCATTTTTCTATTGGCATGCTCACACAATCGATGAACATCAAATCCTGGCATGTACTGCAATTCAAACACAAATTCTAATGTTATGGCTGCCCCTCATATAGATATAGGCATTAAGTTGGACTTGCCCTATACTCATTAAAAGCTTAAATGTCACAGCAAGAACTTGTTTTTCATACTAACCATCACCTCCAGATTTAGACTAGTCTAGGTAACCTTTCAAAACACATACTCCAAATGGAGGTACTCCTTTTTCTTTTTTTTTTTTCTGTTCAGAGCCAATCAAGAACTCAATAAAAGACATCACATAGGCAGCTGTCTTAATAGCTTTTCCCAGATTCCTCTCATTTGACCTTTGTAACTGTCTGAATCATCTTCTATGGCACTGAAGTGTAACTTCCTTCCTTGTCACTGGATATTTTGCATTGCATTAAAATTAATGGTCCCACAAACATCTTCTCCAGCTCTATTTGCTTCAGTTCACACACTTCACGCTTTCACAGTGCAGCTAAAATCTCTACAACTACCATTCTGACCCTTTTACTTAGCTCTCTGTGTGCTCAATTATTTCTTGGCTTAGCTGCCTTTTGTCAGTCAGCTAGTAACATTTCTGCAGTCAGTGAGCATGCAGCCTCACTACTATGATAAAATAAGCTGCAAAATTCTTTTAAATATCCAATTACAGAAATGTAGAAAAATCATCTTACAAATAAGAGAAATGTAATATCAACTTTTATCAACTTACAAGTTCAAGAAATGGGGGTTGGGGCAACCCCCAGTATCAATAAAGGCTGAGGAATAAGGGACAAAGAGTAGCCCTGAGGAGAAGGAATTGGGGTGCTGGTGGAAGAAAAGCTGGACATGAGCTATCAATGTGCACTTGCAGCCCAGAAAACCAACCCTGGGCTGCATCAAAAGCAGCATGGCCAGCAGGTTGAGGGAGGTGATTCTCCCCCTCTGCTGTGCTCTAGCGAGACCCCACCTGGAGTACAGAGTCCAGGTCTGGGGCCCCCAAAATATGATGGACATAGACCTGTTGGAGCAATTACAGAGGACAGACACAAAACTGATCAGAGGGGTGGAACACCTCTACTATTAGGATAGGCTAAGAGAGTTGGGGTTTGTCAGCCTGGGGAAGAGAAGGCTCCCAGGATTCCTTAGGGAAGATTTCCAGTACCTAAAGGGGGCTGGTAAGAAAGATGGAGACAGACTTTTTAGCAGGACCTACATTTCTTCTGTAAGGAAGATGTTTTACATGATGAGGGCAATGAAACACTGGCACAGGTTGCCCAGAGATGTGGTCAATGCTCCAGCTCTGGTGACAGGTTGGACAGGGCTCTGAGCAAGCTGTTCTAGTTGTGGGTGTCCCTGCTTATTGCAAAGGAGTTGGACTAGATGACTTCTAAATGTCCCTTTCAACCTAAACTATTCTATGATTCTATGTCTCTGGTTATTCCCCTTGTCATGTTCCCCTGAGGACCTAAACATTCCTCTGGTGAAGTGAGAACTTTGCCATGGACTTAATCCTAAACTACACTCTGGTTTCCATTGCTGCAAGTGATGTTCCAGTATCACTTATCAGCCAAGAATGGTATAGTCCTGAGTTACAAAATACTAATTTGCTTATTTCAGTGTGTGGATATCAACAATTCCCGAATTTCAGGTCCAGAAGAGCATTGACATGGGTTTAACATTTTGCATTTGCATTAAAACTGTACCTTCAGTGTGTGCTGCCTTTCTGAGCGGTGATCTTTGTGTGTGTCCTTGAGGGGAAGTAGCTGCCAGGCAGCACCACCAAACAGCTGGTCCCTGCCTCTGAAAACGAAGAGAGGATTGTCAGGTTGAAAAATTCCTCACCCACAAACAGCTCTCCCAAGTAAAAGCTGGAGGTGAAGAGGAAGCACACTGCCTTACTGAAGGCAGTCTGTGTCGCTGTGTACTGCAGTGAGGAGAAGGAGGAACTTGCATGCAAAACATTAATGGCCTTGACTTCTGCTGAAAATTACTGCTTTAATTAGCAGGAGCACTACCAGGCTCCCACCTGACAGCCTCTATAAAACTCCCAGCTGCCAGACTTGCATCAGTTTTATCAAGACTCTGAATGCAGCAGCTGAAGAAACCTCTAGCAATGTCTCCTTCTGTCTCACCCAGCTTTAGGCAGCACAGCACCAAATCTTTTCTGAGTGAGAACCAAATGCTGGTCTGTCATGTCTCACATGACAGAAATTCAAAAGCTGCAGCATCCAGAAGATGTTTTTCAAAAAATTTTGCTTACACACACCTGTGTCTCTCCAAACACTACTCACTTCCACCTGCAAACTTCCTTTGTTATTTATTATTCAACTAATTGTCTGTTTAGCCCTGTGGTCATTTAAATAAGTATGTAGAGTTCCTGAATCAAAAATCATTTCTGCTGAGGCAGCGGCGAAAAACCTCTCTTTATCCCAGTGTGGCCTGGGAAAGAGAAGTCCTGGGCACAATTGCCTGCAAATCTAGCTGCCCTTTGACCTAGGGCTGCATTGATACAGCAACTTTCAGTCTTGAGATATACTTTATATAGGTATTTCTACAAAACCAGGAAACTTTACTATGTTAGCAGTCATCCCACAAGGTCATTTTTTCAGCCCTGAAAATCAAGGATGAGAAAAGATGAGTGAATTCTTCCTCCAGAAATTATTCAGTGTGCACCCCTAGTCTTCCCATATGTGATTTTTTAGTGGAGAGCATTGACAAACAGTAGAAGTAAGGGGAAAGATACTGAGAAAGTCTCCAAAATACTTAGGGAAGTCTGGCGAATACTAAATTGTCACAGGATTTGTTAATTTCATCAACCTGTTGCGCATTATTTAACGTGTGCCACCTTTTTTCTAAAACCTCTAGATACCAATGGAATCTCCTGCCACAGGTACTACGTAGCACAACTCCCTTCACCATTTTATTACCAGTACCTCCAAGTAGTCATTATCTTCTTTGCAGTCCTTACTTTTCATTACTGCTGCTGTAATTTATCTTGTAGTCTATTGTCAGTAAATGAAGTCTATTGCTCTCAGGAGTTTCTACTTGTTTCATATTATCAGTCTTGATTGCAGTATTCTCCGTGTTGGGAATATATCTCTCAGTAAAAGATTCAGGCAGCATTTCTGCATGGGGTCAAGCTATGCTAGGACTGGACACCAAGAATTTCAGACAGCAAATTTGAGTAGCCAACAAACCTGGCATCATGTGTAGCCAGTGTAGCCAGTTGCTTAGGGTGGCAGACATCTGGGGACAAAGGGTGGCATTTGTTCTGCCACTGCGGTGGCAAAGTAGGCAGCTGGGCTTTATGGAGTGAAGGGGGAGAAAACTGGGGAGAAAAGACAGTATGTGGAGCCATATTTCGGAAGGTGAAAGATTCACTACCACAGTGAAGGAATCTCTCTCTCATAGAGGCTTTAAAAATGATGGTGTCTTTAGCTAAATTCATCTGGCTCTAGATGTAATAAATACAGTTGTACATCCTGCTCCTCCACTGACAGGCATTTCCTGCCAACTGCAGGGGCAGAGGGAATGGTGTTCATCTGGCCCTCCATGCTCCCGTAGCCACCGTTGAGAATGGAGTCACTGCTGCATGGGGTGATCTCTTTTGCAATCATGGGGCAGGGGAATAAACTTTGCAGCACTTCAGACTGTAACTTTCCCTGCATGCTGGCAGCTGGCAAGCTTCCTTTATGCTTGGACTGAATGAAGTGCAGAGGAAAAATCCACAAAATTAGTGTGGTGACATTTCCATTCCCCATGGAAATCTGTAGGCACCAAAATAGCCCCTACCTCCGTCAGTCTAACAGTTTTAATATTTCCTGCTGTATTGCAGTATTGGTGCTGAAACAGGGTCTATCTGCAATCCAGCTGAAGTGTCAGTAACTTACTGGTTTTGGAATTACAGACTTTTAATCCAATAGAAACATAATGACTAATATGAACTCTTCCTGCTCAACCCTTGCATAACCACATCTGTGTATGTGATTTTTCCATGAGTTCAGTGTCATTAAAAGGTCACATCTGGAGATGATGTAAAACATCATAACTCCATTGACCCACTCATTTATCCCCCACTCTGTATTTATTGAAACATTTCTGCCTACATGGTATCTTGCACTTGTCCTTATTAAATTGCATCCTCTTATTTTTTTTCACCAACCGTTTTTTCAGTTTGTCAAGTTTATTTTGGAGTCTGAGCCTGCTTCACAGTCTCTAACAACTTATTTTATAGGCCAGCTTAATATCTCTATTCTCCCCTCTACCATGAAAGTAGCAGGCAAAAGCACGTAACAGAAACAACACTGAGGTTATCTCAGACTTCATGCCAGTTTTCAAGGAAACTCAATGTTCCTTTTGACAATGAACTATCAACAGTTTCTTTTTTTAGCAAGTTTATCCACCTAGCATTGAAACAATGTTTTCTTAGTTCATTAAGTCCACTGGCTTCAAATAGTTTACTTCTGACTAATCTACATTGACAGTTACCCAGTCTCTCCTTAGAAGCTTAAAGTTGGTGGTTTTTTGCTTGTTTTATTACAGAGGGTTTTTTCCAATAATTGAATTAGGCTAACTGTTTGGGGCTTTTAAATTCTTCAGTCTCTTTGTCTTTCCTTTTCAAGATAGGCCCCACATATGTCCTTTTCCAGTCTCCTGGTGCCTCACCCAGTCTCCAGGAGCTATCTCTGACAAGGGACTGACCGAGGCATTGCTTCAGCTTATCTGCTAAGCTAACACAGAGACAAGGTCCATCAGACCTAGCTCACCTGCATTTTTCTCAGCTAGCTATACTCAAGAGTTTCCCTTCTTTAGGTGAAGGCTGCTATGAAGACATCATGTTGAAAGTGTATTAGCCATAAGCTCTTGGCAGCCATGGCTGAACGGCATCCTCCCTCTCCAAAGCAGTTTTTAGGAGAGACGTGCTTAGGGGACAAAATGAGATTTTGTTTAGATTCATAACCAGAGCCCTGTGTGATGGATTTCTGGTCACCCTGGCCAGATGTGATGGACTTCTGGCCACCACAACCTGGTATGGGGAGAGCAGGGGAGCATTTCTCTACACTGAAAATGCATCTAGGACAATGGACTAAGGGGGAGCATAGCTACTTGCATATGGGAGCAAGTAGTTTCACTCCCAGGAGAAAAAGAAACAGATAAAAACATTAAAAAATTAATCTTACAGGTTTTAAAACAGATTCAAGTCCCCCAAAATAAAGGAAAATATTGCAAGATTTTAATCCTGAAATACAGTTTACTCTGCAATTATTTTGTCTATTGTTTAAATCAGGGGAGGTGGGGGGGAGGAGAAGAAAAGTTGCCATTTGACAGAGATTACAACTCGTTTCAATCTCAATTTTTCAGGTTAGCTGAAGAGTTGGAAAAAAAATCAATTGTTTGCACAACTCCAGTCCTGCAGCCTTCAAAAATTACCCTCTAGAGACAACAATTAGAGGAGTTATGGTGCAGAACACCATCATGGAAGTTTAAATCAGACCTGACTAAGCTTTAGATCATTTTGGAAGATGCCATCAGAGCTGTGTTTTTAAATGGGCCTAAAAGCAGTTTCTGAAGCAGTTATGAATACGGATTGGCCTTCCCTATGCCTTTTCATCTGTCACCAGTATAATTAATATAATTAATATATTAATTATATAATTAATATAATTAATATATTAATTATAATATTAATATTATTAAGTATAATTACCTGTAGTGCTCTTCGTGCTGACAGCATCAAATGACGGGCAGTTTTCCTGTTGTAGGTGAGATCTCTAAGATGTACTGTTGTGTGACTGTGCTGCCAGAAAGGATGAGTTACTTTTACCATTCATTCATGCTGTCATTTGCATTCACGGACACCAGGATGTAACAGCCTTTCATAGGGAATCCAACTCTTTCTTGGAGTTGAAGTTCCAAGTTCTCTGATTCTTGAAGCAGGTCTGAGTTTGTCCATTGAAGCTCAGCAAATGGGTTGTTGCTTTCTTCAGACACTGCCTAATAAGAATAGATTACTTAGGTGATGAGTGAAAAGGTTGATAAGCCTATTTTTTTTCCAGTAATCAGTGGATTAACTCATCTCTGAATACCATTACAGTCCACCTAATTCATCTAGTTATTAGTATCATAAGATCATGGAGACCAGGATAAACCACCTTTTTTCATCCCAACTGCAGAATGAAAAAAATAATCTCTGCGTGTTTACATGCATACATGTTAACTCAGAACCAAACCTTAGTAGAGTTTTAAGTGAAATCGAAGAGAAAAAGAGTGTTGTGCATTGTATTCATTTTCCTTTACTAAAGCATTTTAGTAAAAGGACTGCAGAAGGCCAAGGATGGGATAGGAGTTTTGTTTACAATACTACAAAAGACTAATGCTGAGAGCATCTCTTCAGGCTGTGAAGGGCCTAAGTTTGTGCCCTTTCTCTGCCTGATACATACTTTGACAGCAAACAAGGCCTCCCATATGCCACAAAGTGATCTGATCCCTGTCTTCAGCATTGTCTAAGAGGTATTTTCCATCTCTGGATTTGGGATTCTTTTCTTTGTAAACAAGTCTTAATCAGTCATGGAAGTAGCCTTGACATCAGTCACAGAGGTTCATCTCATTAGGGTCCCTTTATAATCAGTGGACTGCCTGTCTAGGGATCAGATATCCTGTTTTGTTTTGAGTTCATTTTCAAAAGTGAGAGGTGCCAAGATGATTGCCACACGAGGTCTGTGCTTTCGAAATAAATTCCCTTTGACCTAGAAATATACCAGTTTTAGTGTTGAATAAAGTCTGATGCACCCTGACTGTTTTTCCTCAGCTTTGCTCAGAGGTGCACTGAATATCTGTATTATTAATACAATAAAAGCCTCGCTGGGATTTCAGGTGCTTTAATGTTTCTTATGTGAATCACATAAAAGTAAAAAGAAGCAAACATTGTAGGCATTGTAATGTCTCAGCAGCTGATACACTGTATACAGGCAGTGGAAAAAATGTTCTGAATCTCACTCCTTTGAGTGTTGTTTCATCTGTCCTCAGTGATAAAGAAAGAAAGGTTAGTAGTTCATACCTATGGGTGCCCAGCACTTTCCCACAGCAGGCACCCTGAGTAGTTAGGAACATTCCTTATTAAGCGTTATCAGATGACTGTGTTTGAGGGACAGCTTCTTAATGCAGAAAGATCCTTCTGGGTTTTGCTCCTATTAATTTTACATAAGACATTTTTGTTAGCCAGAATTAGATAGCACTACTTAGTTATGAATAACCCATGAAGGAATGCATGAGTCAATATGAGACACTTTCCCATTCCCTGGTGCTGGGTATTCACAAATCAAGAATGGAGTCTATGCAGAACAATCACCAACAGAGATATTTCTGCTCTACGCCTGGATTAACTTGAAATGAATTATCTTCCCAGATATATGAGTTGCTTTCCCTGAAACATATTTCTCCCACCCTTCCCCTATAGGGAATGAGTAATGATTATGGTGGAGTTTTTTAGCTGTGCACTTTGAATGGCCTCAGTCTTGTTCTACTCTTTTATTAAACGGTTCTAATGATTGCTTCTGAAAAAGGAAACATCTGGTACATGTTGTGATGGGGGAAAGGCAAAGTGATAATGGTAAAATCCTTGCTACTCAAGTTGAGTTTTTTATAGCTGAGACAGTCCTGCCTGATGTGAGGCACAGACTCTTTCACAGTCCTTCATTCAATTCTAGAAACTGGCAGAATGGATAAAGACCCCAAAAATAGTGAATTACAACACAGTGAAAGAAAAAATGTGATAACTTCATGAAGTCAGTTATTTCAACAACACTATATATGTATTCATGTATGTATGCACGTGCACATGAACTCACATATCCCTGGGCTGACAGTTCCTCACATCTGCACTGTGTCTCCTGAAAAAAACCTATTTAAAATAGTTAACCTCTTCTTAGTTTTCCCTAGGAAATATCTACAGAAAGAAAAAGAAAATACTAAGCTCTTCTAAACCCGGACTAGATTTCCATAGGTTGTTCCTTATGCCATTATGAATTTCCACTTAATACTCACTTTAAAAAAAAAAAAAAAAAAGAAAAAAAGGACAGTTTTGTGTCCTTCCTATCTCTCACACTCAGTTCTTGCCCTAATCCAGTCTGAAGTTTTTATAGAAAAAGAATCTTCTGGCTCTCTAGCCCCAGATTTTCTAATCCATTACACTCGAGATCTGCAGCAGAGGGAAACCAGCATTTTCAGTTTTTCCTTTCTTATTCTTCAACAGTTCACCTGTTTTTATAGATGTACTCTCCTTCCAGAATGTGAGGCAAGTCCAGTGATGTAGATACATAAGTCAACACTGGACAACCTGGTTCCAGGAAATAATTATGTTTGTTTTTAGCAAACTATATATCTTCCTAAATAATCCAAGGCCAGAAGTCCTAATAGTCTAGACCAGAGAAATATAAAATCCTAAATAACTTAGACTGGAAGGGAGCTCTGGAGGTATTGCTTATAGTGAGATCAACTGCAAGATCAGTGGTTGCACCAGGTTGCTAAGGACCTTCTCCTGTCAATTATTCAGTATCCAAGGATGGAGATTCTATAATACCATTCATGTGGCTCCTGTATCAGACTGTTCATATGCAGCAATGCTCACAATAGAAACAATTCCCAGTTCATGTGATACAAACCATATAATCACATTCACAATCAAAACCACCCAGAAGAATACTAACTTTCTAGTTGAAGCAGATTTCCTAGATTTTTAAGACGAGAGGGACAGCTGTGATCATGTAGTCCAAATTCCTAAGTAACAGAAGCTGAAAGGTTGTCTTCAGAAAGGCTGAAGAAGTGATCAGACACCCATATACTCTACTGCTGTGAGACTCTGAGATCACTTGTGGAGCAAGCTTTATGGTCAATCACAAAGGACAGTTTTAGCTGAAATTTTGCAATTATGTTCCACCTCCACAATTTTCTACCCATTTGTGGAGACTCCTTCATTTCTGTCTATCAGGCAAAGAAGCTTCAAGGGCTCTCTGTCTCTATCCTGGCAATCATTTCAGGTTAAATTTTAACCCCTGTGAATTGGTTGTGAAGTTGTTATTCAGACTCAGCTTCAGCAAAAGGATTATGTGCGTGGTTAAAGGCTGTGAGATTGGCCCCTTTGTACTGCAACTGTAATTCAGGAAGCAGAAGGAGGCTGCATCTCCATTTTAATAAGCTAAAAGACAGGAATTTCCAAATCTCAGCAGGTGCTGTTATCAGGAAGATTTTCAGAAAAGACCTAATCCCTTTTAGTTGCTGGGTAGCAGAGGTAGGGAGCCTGTTAACATCTTATTTTATATCCTGCTGTGTTGAAAGATGTCGATTTCTTCTCAAACAATATTTTTGTCTCCACATGGGCTGAAGCACATCTGCCACGGATCACGTAGTGATGAAGCATCTTCTCCTGCTTCCAGAGTGCTGGTTTACTGTTAGTGTACATGAGAAGCATAAGCTGCTGCTTCATGACTGTACAGCTGCGCTACCCTCGTATGTTTTAAGGCATCAGTTTAGTGTCTGCTTTGGGGACATGTGTGAGGTGCACATCTGCTCAGCTTCACCTCATGCTGGACCTGCAGTGCTCCTGCATTGCTTCTGCAAAAACACTTGACTGTGAACATATAAAGATCAGCCCTTGATTCCTCTGTGTGTTGGGTGGTTCGCTGTCTTCTATCCTTGGCTTTATCTGTAGGCTCACAACGAGGCATTTGAAGTTCTGGTTACTAAAGGCTCTGGATTTTCAGTGTAATCCAAACTTAAATTTCAGTGAGTCTGAAGTATTTAGCTCCCTTGCATATCTCTGGATTCTGGTTGATGACTCTTGCTGAAAAGACAGAAATTCTGTAGCTGGTTGTCGTGGGTTTGTCCAGGTGACAATTTTTTTTCTTCCCACACCCCCCAACCAAATTGTTTTAAGTTGAGAGAAGGT
>JAWWES010000001.1:53542016-53554068 GCA_035583135.1 Lophotriccus pileatus | reverse complement strand
GGTTTTGTCCCGGAAATCAATCTGGACAAACCATCTCACAGTCCCCCAGGGAGGGGGGACCCTGCTAACCCACGACATGTGTGTCTTTAACATAGAATCACAGAATGATAGAAAAATGTGAATTGGAAGGGACCTCTAAAGATCATCTGGTCCAACCTCCCTGCAATGAGTAGGCACATTTTCTACTAGATCAGGCTGCTCAGAGCCCTGTCCAACCTCACCTTGAATGTTTCCAGAGATCGGGCATCTACCATTTCTCTAAGCAACCCGTGCCAGTGTTTCACCACCCTCATTATAAAAAATCTTCTTGCTTATATCTAACATAAATCTACCCTCTTTTAGTTTAAAATCATCACCCCTTGTCCTATTGCAACAGGTTCTACTAAAAAGTTTGGCCCCATCTTTCTTATAGGTCCCCTTTAAGTACTGAAAGACCTCCCCAGAGACTTCTCCAGACTGAGCAATCCTAACTCTCTCTGCCTGTCTTCAGAGGAGAGGTGCTCCAGCCCTCTAATGGAATAGTTCAGGTTGGAAGGGACCTTTAAAGCAAGGGCTTTATTTCTGGGCTACACTTGGTACTGGTCTAACATAACTCTTCGGAAAATTTCCATTTTCACACCACTCATGCTGCTCAGCTGCCTCTTTGGGCTTTCCCTCACCCTGCCAGGAACAAGCTAGATGGCAAGAAAGAGTTAGGGCAACACACTGCAGTCTCGATGCCCGTTCACTGCAGTCCTATGCTTCTGGGCTGCCTGGAGGAAGCAACTGCTCAGCAGTATCCAGTGCAGTCTTTACGTCTTCTCCTGGTTTGGAATGATCTATCTGATGTATTGCCATTGTTCCCTAATGACATGTCTTCCTAAAATAGGTTTCTAGTTCAAATATAATGAGCACTTGCTCTTCTATTCAAAGTCTTTTTTTTTCCCTGTCCCAGATGGAAGTTTGCAGCTAGTGTGGGTTAAATCACATATGTTATAGTGCTAGTTACAATGCTGTATGTTTCCACCTCATTAGACTAATTTAGGACTTGTAATATGTTACAAAATAACTTCAGATGAGGACAAAGAGACTCCCGCTTGAAAAAGACCACAAGATTTCTTTTCTTTGCATCTATGAATAGGACAGTATGAATATGGGGACATATGTATTTTAGTGTGCTGGTTAAATTGAGACTAACCAGGGACAAAACACATTTGACTGCCATCCCAATCTTTTTACCTGATGTCAAAAGTAAAAGAAAGGTCCGGAAGAAAGTGAAAGAAAGAAGGAAGTTTGGCCAGGTCTTCTTGTTCACGACTCTGTTCCAGTTTACCCAGTGGCTGATGCAGGAGTGATTATTGCCTGTCCTGCTGTATGCTAGGTTGTCTCATATCCTGTTGAGGGATGACCTCTTTAAAGAACAACTCAAGTTTATTGTCCAAAAAGTCTTGAACATGGCACAGAAAGTATTTGCGGTCACCTCTGCTTACAGAAGAGGAAAACAAACCACCATGTTATAGGAAGGTGAGTCTTTTTGTGAACTGATTTTGGATGGCTCTCTAAAAACTGTATCAAACTGCCTTTTGGAAAGTTTCTGATTACAGGGGAGAAATATTAATAAAGTTCCTCTCTTGGATAAGCATTTAATTAGTGACATGCCAGCATCAGATAAATGTTAAATCTTGATGAATAAAATACTAGGAAATAAAACCTAATTATATTTTTAAGAATATGAGAAAAAAAGGCTATTTTTTTCAAATATGTTATAGCTCATTTGAGAAATTTATGATTCACCTGCCTGGAATACATTTTCCCAGTACCATCAGTATTACAGACAATGACAAAGCTGTGACATTCAGCTTCTGTGGAGCTGCACAGTCAGAAGTTCTGCAGCATATACTTGAACCCCAGGCCTGCGAAACTTGTTGGGAATCTCAGAAAAGTGAACCTGCAGATAAAATTGGCTGTTGGTCTTCTCAAAAGCACAGTGTTTGTTAAGTTTGCTCCAGATCGCCACTAATACACAGGGTCAATAAGTAATAGCTGAGTTAATTTAAAGTATTTTATCATCTCAGAGGAAGTTTGTTTTGGGCAAAGGATTAAAGGGTTTTTATTTGCATAAGGAACTTTTCTATCCAGGATTAATGAGCCATAAAACATTTTGGTTTGTTAATCATCACTGCCAGCTTAATGATAAAACTTACCTTACATACTGATAACTACATTTACTTGTTTACTGCAAAGCTCTTCTCACTGTTAAACATGACTTTGAGTGGAGAAAACATTACAAGGCCTGTTTCTGCAAATTTTTTCAAATATCTGCCTAATCTTCAGCCTGTACATTTTCCCCCTATTTTGTTGAACTAGGACAAAATCAAAACCATACAACATCCATTGACAACTCTTCTAGGATTCTACTGGATGCACAGGTAAGATTTATCAGGCTGTGCTGCTGCCATCTTCATTTCAGGTATGTGATATTCAGTCCATCGTAGAATACATTTAGGAATAAGGATTGAGCTGAAGACTTTTGGGAGATCCTAGGGCAGGACTCACACAGCCAACTGTCCCAGCTGTCTGATCTATGGTAGCTTAGAGCAGTTCCATGTACTGCCTTTCTCAGAAACGAACCTCATCATCTTCAGAGCAACAAAGGGGCTCATTATTACAGAAGGCTTCAAGGCTTTAGATGAGCTTGGAACATCATAAAGTGTAATAAGCAAGACCTTCAAAACTGGTTATTTCCTTCTAGGCTCTGACATAGATTTGATGTTTATAAAAGTGTTTTCACTTTCAAATGTACCTAAAACCCTGTGGAGGTGGGGAAATTATATACTTTCAAAAAGATAGCTTATACTTTTAATAGAATTTGCCTAGAATACTTTTTCTCCTGAGTGAGCTTCAAACTCCTGCATTTTTGTAGGATCAATAGAAACACCAAAATTTTCATCCCGTGGGAAATTCAGATATTTAGATAGGGGCTTTTAATATGGAAGCTTTACACTGAATTCAACAGCATTTATTTTTCTCTGTGTTCACTGTTTCCATATGGTTTTCTTTGTGAAAACACTGAAAATAGATTATTTCAAGTCAGTATCACCTACCTATATGTCCATTTTAAACTACAGAGAACTCCATGCAAACTTTAATTCAGACATCTTAGCCTCCTATTCTTCCTAAAGATTTAGAGTCATCTTTAAACTAGATCATCAGTAAGGTGTACCATGGATGGTCAAATAATTTGTATAAAATGTTTGGTCTTGGTGGAATAGAAGAAAACAGAAGAAAAGTTACTAATTTATTTGTTTAGTAAGGCACCACAGAATTGTATGCAAATGCACATAAACACTCAGTTCATCATGTACATGGATTTGGGTTGCACTTTCAAAAAAAAAAATTCTTATTACTTAATTCCTGGTTAAAATGTAAAACTAATAAGCAACAGTTAAATTTTGGTATAAAGTGTCTACGTTTAAATAAAACATTTCTAATGAAATAAAACAGTTGTCAAATTCCTGAACATCGCTATTCTTTTATGTAAGAAAAAAGGTGCAATTATACATGCTCATGGAAATCACTCAAAGAAGAACAGCCAGAAGCAAATGCTGCATAGTGAAGTGAGTTTTTGGAAGCATAACACTTATCTCACCAAAAGGGAGATAAGACCTTGGTTTAATGTTATTTTTTTCTTATTTTTCAAATACACCTAGTATGCTTCTTACCCAATCTTCATGAAAACTCATATGAATTTCTGAAATTTAACACTGAGGATGAGATGACCTAACTATTCTTTTGTTATAGCAAAAAGGCTCTCCATATGCAAAATGTTGTTAACCTGTCTTTATTATTATTAGACCCTGTCAACTTGAAGCCGAGTGAAGTGATAGTTATAAGGAACAAAGAGCTCTCTGCTGGTTATCACTTTATGGTGGGGCTTTTTGAGAAGGAAGGCTTTCGGATTACACTTTTCTTGAACTGCACTGCAATTAGGAACAGCTTTTAAGACTTATACATGACTTTTCAATCACTGATTCAGTTTTGCATATGAGATTTATGGCTATTGGGCTTGTCTCTGTTCCTGTAATGGACAAGAAATCATCAACATAAAACTTAAATGCTTTAGAGAATGATGGCACGTCAAGAAACACCAGAGTCAGAAAGTGATCAAGAAATACTAGAGGAAAATGCCACCCAAATTTAGCCAAAGATTCTATAAATCCTGATTTGTGCTATCAAGTGAAAGATTTCAGGAACATCCCTGTTCACTGAATCCTTCTCTCCCTTTGCAAAGGAAATAGCATCCACAAAGGATTGAAGGGAGAAGACACTGAGGTCAAAATGAGATACTCAGGTAATTGCATAAGCTATGTCACGCAGGTGAAGGAACGTTTTTCTCCTAGTCATAGAATAAACACATAACCAGCAAAACCCCAAATTGTTAAACAAAAACAAAACCTAAGATATGAGACAGAAGATGATTTGTACATGTGTCTGGCAAGGAGCTGATGGAGGCAATGGAGCCTGGCTGAGCTACAAGGCAGCAGCTGCCTGCTGTGGGAACAACAGCCTCTTATTCCTTAGAATTCTCAATCAGAACACTTATTCTCTGGCCTGAAGTATACACACATGTTTTCACAGGGGAGCTCCTGTGAACTGGCTGCATACAGGAAAAATAATGTTTTTTTTTGCTTTGGGACTTGAATGAAGAAACAAGATCCTAATGCAACATTTTATTTACCTTGCTGAGCACAAGCAACATCTACCAAAAAATACATAACCTCACACAAACAAAGAATATGGAGAGCGAGAGACCTTCTGAGACTGTAGAAAGAAACTCCATGCTTCCTTTCTAGAAAACAGTTTCTACTCAAGTCAGCAACTACAGTGTCTTGTTTGCTACATGGAAGGAATTAACAAAAAATCCATGTGAAAAAATATGACAGACACCTAGGGTGGAAAAAAATCCTGATCCTTTTGAATGTGGCACACAGGAAAAGCCAGTGGCTATTTGTGGTCCTTTACTTGTGAGTGTCTCCTAATGCATTTATCGAAGTTAGATAGTGTCTTTGCAGTCTTTACAAATACTTATATCAATTCACTGATCATCCTTTCTAATGTGATATATCACATACATATGGAAACACTGTTTCTGTTTCCTACCTGGAAAACTACATTTTCAAAAAGAGAGGAAAAATAAATGATAATTTAAAAAACAAAACAAAAACAAAAGAAAAAAAACCACAAAAACACAAAACAAAACAAAAACCCACAGAAAACAACATTGCTAAAAAAGCATGTTTATTCATTAGTATAGCTAGAGATAAACAGAGTTTCAAACAAGGATTGAGTAGCACTTGCAGAAATTACATTATTATGTGTCGAAGTTAAAGGTTAGTTGTTAGTCTCAAAGAGATAATCATAACAAATGTGCAGTAAGAGCTATATTGGTGTATTTGTTTATTTTGGAAACACTTGCAATCTGAAAATGCTTTTCCTTTTCCTGAATCACCTGCAGAGGCAATGAAAATGCTGAGTGATACCCATACAGTTCCTGAATACACTTCACACAAATGTCCTTGTCACATAGATGAACCCAAACTGTACACCAGATCATTTACTAAGAATCTGACTGAATTTCTATGACACAGAAAATGGCTGTGGCCAAAAATGCAAAATACTGGAATTTATATCTTCTACCTTGATTTTAGTAAGCTTTTCAGACTGGGAAAACAAGTGGAACACAAACCATTTAGCTGTTCAATTGACATGAAGCAGCTTGACTGACAAAGCTGTACACATGTCCTGACACCTGTCAATCATAAGTAGCCCATCTGGGCCCTGTTCTATTTATTCCTATTCAGTAAAGAGATAAGGCTCAGGAGGCAGCTGGCAGTCTGCAGAGAATGCTCCCTTCTCCCTTTATTTCAGTGCTCCTGCCTGAAAAAGGCTGTAAAGACCCAGCTTTTCTTTTATGTGACACCAGGAGATATATGTATCTATATATAGATAGATCTAGATCTAGATCTAGATCTAGATCTAGATCTAGATCTAGATCTAGATCTAGATCTAGATCTAGATCTAGATCTATCTATATATAGATACATATATCTCCTGGTGTCACATAAAAGAAAAGCTGGGTCTTTACAGCCTTTTTCAGGCAGGAGCACTGAAATAAAGGGAGAAGGGAGCATTCTCTGCAGACTGCCAGCTGCCTCCTGAGCCTTATCTCTTTACTGAATAGGAATAAATAGAACAGGGCCCAGATGGGCTACTTATGATTGACAGGTGTCAGGACATGTGTACAGCTTTGTCAGTCAAGCTGCTTCATGTCAATTGAACAGCTAAATGGTTTGTGTTCCACTTGTTTTCCCAGTCTGAAAAGCTTACTAAAATCAAGGTAGAAGATATAAATTCCAGTATTTTGCATTTTTGGCCACAGCCATTTTCTGTGTCATAGAAATTCAGTCAGATTCTTAGTAAATGATCTGGTGTACAGTTTGGGTTCATCTATGTGACAAGGACATTTGTGTGAAGTGTATTCAGGAACTGTATGGGTATCACTCAGCATTTTCATTGCCTCTGCAGGTGATTCAGGAAAAGGAAAAGCATTTTCAGATTGCAAGTGTTTCCAAAATAAACAAATACACCAATATAGCTCTTACTGCACATTTGTTATGATTATCTCTTTGAGACTAACAACTAACCTTTAACTTCGACACATAATAATGTAATTTCTGCAAGTGCTACTCAATCCTTGTTTGAAACTCTGTTTATCTCTAGCTATACTAATGAATAAACATGCTTTTTTAGCAATGTTGTTTTCTGTGGGTTTTTGTTTTGTTTTGTGTTTTTGTGGTTTTTTTTCTTTTGTTTTTGTTTTGTTTTTTAAATTATCATTTATTTTTCCTCTCTTTTTGAAAATGTAGTTTTCCAGGTAGGAAACAGAAACAGTGTTTCCATATGTATGTGATATATCACATTAGAAAGGATGATCAGTGAATTGATATAAGTATTTGTAAAGACTGCAAAGACACTATCTAACTTCGATAAATGCATTAGGAGACACTCACAAGTAAAGGACCACAAATAGCCACTGGCTTTTCCTGTGTGCCACATTCAAAAGGATCAGGATTTTTTTCCACCCTAGGTGTCTGTCATATTTTTTCACATGGATTTTTTGTTAATTCCTTCCATGTAGCAAACAAGACACTGTAGTTGCTGACTTGAGTAGAAACTGTTTTCTAGAAAGGAAGCATGGAGTTTCTTTCTACAGTCTCAGAAGGTCTCTCGCTCTCCATATTCTTTGTTTGTGTGAGGTTATGTATTTTTTGGTAGATGTTGCTTGTGCTCAGCAAGGTAAATAAAATGTTGCATTAGGATCTTGTTTCTTCATTCAAGTCCCAAAGCAAAAAAAAACATTATTTTTCCTGTATGCAGCCAGTTCACAGGAGCTCCCCTGTGAAAACATGTGTGTATACTTCAGGCCAGAGAATAAGTGTTCTGATTGAGAATTCTAAGGAATAAGAGGCTGTTGTTCCCACAGCAGGCAGCTGCTGCCTTGTAGCTCAGCCAGGCTCCATTGCCTCCATCAGCTCCTTGCCAGACACATGTACAAATCATCTTCTGTCTCATATCTTAGGTTTTGTTTTTGTTTAACAATTTGGGGTTTTGCTGGTTATGTGTTTATTCTATGACTAGGAGAAAAACGTTCCTTCACCTGCGTGACATAGCTTATGCAATTACCTGAGTATCTCATTTTGACCTCAGTGTCTTCTCCCTTCAATCCTTTGTGGATGCTATTTCCTTTGCAAAGGGAGAGAAGGATTCAGTGAACAGGGATGTTCCTGAAATCTTTCACTTGATAGCACAAATCAGGATTTATAGAATCTTTGGCTAAATTTGGGTGGCATTTTCCTCTAGTATTTCTTGATCACTTTCTGACTCTGGTGTTTCTTGACGTGCCATCATTCTCTAAAGCATTTAAGTTTTATGTTGATGATTTCTTGTCCATTACAGGAACAGAGACAAGCCCAATAGCCATAAATCTCATATGCAAAACTGAATCAGTGATTGAAAAGTCATGTATAAGTCTTAAAAGCTGTTCCTAATTGCAGTGCAGTTCAAGAAAAGTGTAATCCGAAAGCCTTCCTTCTCAAAAAGCCCCACCATAAAGTGATAACCAGCAGAGAGCTCTTTGTTCCTTATAACTATCACTTCACTCGGCTTCAAGTTGACAGGGTCTAATAATAATAAAGACAGGTTAACAACATTTTGCATATGGAGAGCCTTTTTGCTATAACAAAAGAATAGTTAGGTCATCTCATCCTCAGTGTTAAATTTCAGAAATTCATATGAGTTTTCATGAAGATTGGGTAAGAAGCATACTAGGTGTATTTGAAAAATAAGAAAAAAATAACATTAAACCAAGGTCTTATCTCCCTTTTGGTGAGATAAGTGTTATGCTTCCAAAAACTCACTTCACTATGCAGCATTTGCTTCTGGCTGTTCTTCTTTGAGTGATTTCCATGAGCATGTATAATTGCACCTTTTTTCTTACATAAAAGAATAGCGATGTTCAGGAATTTGACAACTGTTTTATTTCATTAGAAATGTTTTATTTAAACGTAGACACTTTATACCAAAATTTAACTGTTGCTTATTAGTTTTACATTTTAACCAGGAATTAAGTAATAAGAATTTTTTTTTTTGAAAGTGCAACCCAAATCCATGTACATGATGAACTGAGTGTTTATGTGCATTTGCATACAATTCTGTGGTGCCTTACTAAACAAATAAATTAGTAACTTTTCTTCTGTTTTCTTCTATTCCACCAAGACCAAACATTTTATACAAATTATTTGACCATCCATGGTACACCTTACTGATGATCTAGTTTAAAGATGACTCTAAATCTTTAGGAAGAATAGGAGGCTAAGATGTCTGAATTAAAGTTTGCATGGAGTTCTCTGTAGTTTAAAATGGACATATAGGTAGGTGATACTGACTTGAAATAATCTATTTTCAGTGTTTTCACAAAGAAAACCATATGGAAACAGTGAACACAGAGAAAAATAAATGCTGTTGAATTCAGTGTAAAGCTTCCATATTAAAAGCCCCTATCTAAATATCTGAATTTCCCACGGGATGAAAATTTTGGTGTTTCTATTGATCCTACAAAAATGCAGGAGTTTGAAGCTCACTCAGGAGAAAAAGTATTCTAGGCAAATTCTATTAAAAGTATAAGCTATCTTTTTGAAAGTATATAATTTCCCCACCTCCACAGGGTTTTAGGTACATTTGAAAGTGAAAACACTTTTATAAACATCAAATCTATGTCAGAGCCTAGAAGGAAATAACCAGTTTTGAAGGTCTTGCTTATTACACTTTATGATGTTCCAAGCTCATCTAAAGCCTTGAAGCCTTCTGTAATAATGAGCCCCTTTGTTGCTCTGAAGATGATGAGGTTCGTTTCTGAGAAAGGCAGTACATGGAACTGCTCTAAGCTACCATAGATCAGACAGCTGGGACAGTTGGCTGTGTGAGTCCTGCCCTAGGATCTCCCAAAAGTCTTCAGCTCAATCCTTATTCCTAAATGTATTCTACGATGGACTGAATATCACATACCTGAAATGAAGATGGCAGCAGCACAGCCTGATAAATCTTACCTGTGCATCCAGTAGAATCCTAGAAGAGTTGTCAATGGATGTTGTATGGTTTTGATTTTGTCCTAGTTCAACAAAATAGGGGGAAAATGTACAGGCTGAAGATTAGGCAGATATTTGAAAAAATTTGCAGAAACAGGCCTTGTAATGTTTTCTCCACTCAAAGTCATGTTTAACAGTGAGAAGAGCTTTGCAGTAAACAAGTAAATGTAGTTATCAGTATGTAAGGTAAGTTTTATCATTAAGCTGGCAGTGATGATTAACAAACCAAAATGTTTTATGGCTCATTAATCCTGGATAGAAAAGTTCCTTATGCAAATAAAAACCCTTTAATCCTTTGCCCAAAACAAACTTCCTCTGAGATGATAAAATACTTTAAATTAACTCAGCTATTACTTATTGACCCTGTGTATTAGTGGCGATCTGGAGCAAACTTAACAAACACTGTGCTTTTGAGAAGACCAACAGCCAATTTTATCTGCAGGTTCACTTTTCTGAGATTCCCAACAAGTTTCGCAGGCCTGGGGTTCAAGTATATGCTGCAGAACTTCTGACTGTGCAGCTCCACAGAAGCTGAATGTCACAGCTTTGTCATTGTCTGTAATACTGATGGTACTGGGAAAATGTATTCCAGGCAGGTGAATCATAAATTTCTCAAATGAGCTATAACATATTTGAAAAAAATAGCCTTTTTTTCTCATATTCTTAAAAATATAATTAGGTTTTATTTCCTAGTATTTTATTCATCAAGATTTAACATTTATCTGATGCTGGCATGTCACTAATTAAATGCTTATCCAAGAGAGGAACTTTATTAATATTTCTCCCCTGTAATCAGAAACTTTCCAAAAGGCAGTTTGATACAGTTTTTAGAGAGCCATCCAAAATCAGTTCACAAAAAGACTCACCTTCCTATAACATGGTGGTTTGTTTTCCTCTTCTGTAAGCAGAGGTGACCGCAAATACTTTCTGTGCCATGTTCAAGACTTTTTGGACAATAAACTTGAGTTGTTCTTTAAAGAGGTCATCCCTCAACAGGATATGAGACAACCTAGCATACAGCAGGACAGGCAATAATCACTCCTGCATCAGCCACTGGGTAAACTGGAACAGAGTCGTGAACAAGAAGACCTGGCCAAACTTCCTTCTTTCTTTCACTTTCTTCCGGACCTTTCTTTTACTTTTGACATCAGGTAAAAAGATTGGGATGGCAGTCAAATGTGTTTTGTCCCTGGTTAGTCTCAATTTAACCAGCACACTAAAATACATATGTCCCCATATTCATACTGTCCTATTCATAGATGCAAAGAAAAGAAATCTTGTGGTCTTTTTCAAGCGGGAGTCTCTTTGTCCTCATCTGAAGTTATTTTGTAACATATTACAAGTCCTAAATTAGTCTAATGAGGTGGAAACATACAGCATTGTAACTAGCACTATAACATATGTGATTTAACCCACACTAGCTGCAAACTTCCATCTGGGACAGGGAAAAAAAAAGACTTTGAATAGAAGAGCAAGTGCTCATTATATTTGAACTAGAAACCTATTTTAGGAAGACATGTCATTAGGGAACAATGGCAATACATCAGATAGATCATTCCAAACCAGGAGAAGACGTAAAGACTGCACTGGATACTGCTGAGCAGTTGCTTCCTCCAGGCAGCCCAGAAGCATAGGACTGCAGTGAACGGGCATCGAGACTGCAGTGTGTTGCCCTAACTCTTTCTTGCCATCTAGCTTGTTCCTGGCAGGGTGAGGGAAAGCCCAAAGAGGCAGCTGAGCAGCATGAGTGGTGTGAAAATGGAAATTTTCCGAAGAGTTATGTTAGACCAGTACCAAGTGTAGCCCAGAAATAAAGCCCTTGCTTTAAAGGTCCCTTCCAACCTGAACTATTCCATTAGAGGGCTGGAGCACCTCTCCTCTGAAGACAGGCAGAGAGAGTTAGGATTGCTCAGTCTGGAGAAGTCTCTGGGGAGGTCTTTCAGTACTTAAAGGGGACCTATAAGAAAGATGGGGCCAAACTTTTTAGTAGAACCTGTTGCAATAGGACAAGGGGTGATGATTTTAAACTAAAAGAGGGTAGATTTATGTTAGATATAAGCAAGAAGATTTTTTATAATGAGGGTGGTGAAACACTGGCACGGGTTGCTTAGAGAAATGGTAGATGCCCGATCTCTGGAAACATTCAAGGTGAGGTTGGACAGGGCTCTGAGCAGCCTGATCTAGTAGAAAATGTGCCTACTCATTGCAGGGAGGTTGGACCAGATGATCTTTAGAGGTCCCTTCCAATTCACATTTTTCTATCATTCTGTGATTCTATGTTAAAGACACACATGTCGTGGGTTAGCAGGGTCCCCCCTCCCTGGGGGACTGTGAGATGGTTTGTCCAGATTGATTTCCGGGACAAAACC